>VZRV01001968.1:46043-65456 GCA_013398115.1 Falcunculus frontatus
GCTGGGAATGCCCAATCCCACACCCTGCCGTTGGGAATGCACAATTCCCGCTGCTGGGAATGCCCAATTCCACATCCTGCCGTTGGGAATGCACAATTCCCGCTGCTGGGAATGCCCAGCCCCACATCCCGCCGTTGGGAATGCGCAATTCCCACCATTGGGAATGCACAATTCCACATCCTGCCGTTGGGAATGCCCAATTCCCACCATTGGGAATGCACAATTCAGCATCCTGCCGTTGGGAATGCCCAATTCCCACCATTGGGAATGCCCAATTCCACATCCCGCCGTTGGGAATGCCCAATTCCCACCGCTGGGAATGCCCAGCCCCACATCCCACCATTCGGAATGCCCAATTCCCACCGCTGGGAATGCCCAGCCCCACATCCCACCATTCGGAATGCCCAATTCCCACCGCTGGGAATGCCCAGCCCCACATCCCATCGTCGGGAATGCCCCGCTGCCGGCGCACGGAGGCTGCTGAGCGCCACCTCGTGTCTGCCGCGCTGCGGCCACGGGCGCGGGGTTTTTGGGAAGGGAGGTGGCTGGGTCGTACCCCGGGGCCGGGAAGCAGCAGGATCAGGCCACGGGCGCGGGGTTTTTGGGAAGGGAGGTGGCTGGGTCGTACCCCGGGGCCGGGAAGCAGCAGGATCAGGCGGTGGATCAGGTGCTGGGCTCTGCCTTCCCGTAGAACTCTCGGCAGCCGCCGGGCTCTGCGTGCGAGCGGCGCAGAACAGGCTGAGGTCGTAAGCACGGAAAAAATCGAGCGTCTAAAAACATTTGTAAATCATATTTTATGGAAAAAGCTGCCCCTCTCACACTGCTGAGTTAGCCAGGAGGATGGATACGAGGATTTGTTGATAGGTCACTAAATCCTGCTCTGCAGTGCAAAAATCGAGGGACAAAATATCAGTGGCAAGGTCAAGGAAGCTTCCAGGGCTGTCCCTTCCAGCTGCTCTGCTGCTTTGTGTCACCTCCGTCTGTGACTCCTCTGGTTCTCTCAGGTGAGCACAGAGCTGCTCTGACAGACCCCAGGGTGTCTCTCTTCCATCCTGCCAGGGTGTCTCGTTCGTGATCCTTCCTCCCACTGCCATCTTTTCTGATGCATTTCTCTGCAGTGGAGCTTCAGTTTTCCAGAAAGATTTTTCTCTATAGTCTTGGTTCTCTCATCAAGCTGTGAAAAGCTCCCATTGGCATCACTACCTGAATCATATCTCTCCTGCTAAACCTTATGTAGATGCCTTCTATTATGCAGACAGACATGGGATCCTCAAATGAATGAAGAACCCAATTCAAACAAAGCAGTTCTTTGGGATTTGAAATATCCTGCAGTGCCACATCCACTGGGAAACAGAAGTGTCTAAGTGCACAGGCAGGGCCTATTGGAATTATGCTTATTCTAAGAGAAAAAAAAATCACCTTATCCTGACAGGCTACAAGTTACACAGGATTTTGTGATTAAATCAGAATTATTCATACCAATTTCGTGTTCTGATTTTTCTTCAGAAAATTAAGAAAAGATTTCATGTGGTGGAAAACCCCAGTGGGCTGTGTGAGAGCTCCAGAGTCAGATTATGATATCATTGGGAAAGGGCTGAAGAGCAATATAACAGAGTGAGATCGAACCATGGCACATGTGTTGCTGTTACTGTTACTAATATTGTTTCCACAAACATTTGAGATGTTGTAGGTATTTCTTAGACATAAAAGAAAGAATTACATTTGGCCAGGTAGTTCACAGTGGGATATGAGCTTTTTTTTCAGTTTGACATGGAAACAACTAAAATAAACACAACATTAGCAATTATTTGGCTTCCTGTTGAGAACATGTTATGTAACTACTCTGGCTTTCTTTGCTCATAACATAGGGTGGGGAAGATGATAACTGCAGAGAAAAGAATAATACAGACATTCAGCCACCCTGCAGCATTTCAGAGGATCACCTTTGGCAGTGCAGAAAAGGTGTCCTTGAACTTCCACAGTGTCACAGCAGAAGGTCTTTATCACATTCCATACTGTGATAAAAGAGCAGAATCAATAACTCAGAGAATGGGGACTGAGCAGCTGGTGCTGAATAGAAGTCTTAGGAGGCAAAGGGTATTTGAGAAGAACTTAATAAGCAATCCAAGTTTCTCCAGTCCTCTGTAACCCACGTTTAATTTCAGTTAGCAAGGGCCAGCCTACAGAATGGTTACTCCAGATTTATACCAATATAAGCAAGAATGGAAAAAACAGGCACTTAAGGAATGAAAATTCAGCAATAAGACTGTAGAGAATAAAATGTCATCCAGTGATTAGTTTGGGCAATGGGACAGCGTGCATTATGTTTGAAAAGGGAGAGCCACACTGCACTTTTAGGTGCTCCAGTGCCACAGAAGGGGCTGGAGAGGAAGAGTTGGTCCAGCTCCACACCTACACAAATCCTTCTACACATCAGGGCAGCCAGGTACAAATCCCAGCTGCCTGGGAGGAGAAATACATCGTTTATGTCTCATCCCACACACTCTGCACTTCCCAGGCAGATTTAATTTTTTGGAGGTGAAACTGAACAACTGGCAAAGGCCCAGTATTTCAGAGAAATGTGAAAAAACCTCGGAAACAAACCTGTGCAGCAATGAGGATGTGCTGGGAGGAGCCCGCTGGTCCCTTGCTGGTGGAACACTTTGGCAATCAGAAAACTCTGTGAAGCGTGGGATCCACACACAAGAAGTACAGAACAAGAGAGATCCAGTCTTGTTTCAAGCCTCTTTTGGTATATCCCAAACATTTATTGCCCACAGACTCATTTTCTTAGTTATGGTTCTTCTGTGGGAACATCAAGTTTCATATTAAGACTGTTTAGGTTCTTTGCCCTTACTGCTCCCATTGAAAGACCATGCAAACATGTGATACCCATCAACAGCTAGAAATGTATTCTGTAGTTTTCAGTCTAAACATGCTGCTGGTCAGATTATAAAAATTTTATCTCACAGTCATGTTAACCTTTAACTTAGTTCTTTTCCCACTCTATTTATCTAAAGATCTATTTATAAAGGACTTGCATAGATCTATTTATAAAGGACTTGCATATTGTTCCTCCACTGTCACACTGAAGAAGTCATGTTCTTTTTATCTCTCCCTAAGACTGCTAATTCTGTAATTGCTCTAATAGCCAGTCTGCACTGATTCCAGTTTGAGCTAATCTTTTTCAACACTGTTGACAGGAACTGTATAAATATTTCACACAAAATCTTACCAGTGCCTTGTCTAAAAGTGCCAATATTTCCTTCTCTGCTAAAAATCTCACCTAACCCATCAGAACACTACATTATCTGTTTCCACAGCTGTGTTGTACTGGCAGATTTGGCACACTGTCAGTCTATCAGAACACTCGGATCTTTTTCCTTCTCTGTTGCTTCCAGCTGATGAATCCCAAGAACATGACTTTGCAGTTCACATTATTAAATTTCTATCACTGCAGGCAAGAAGGTCATCTAATTCCAGTGTGGGGATCTGGTCCTCCTCAGGACTGGCAATACCTTTCAGCTTTTTATCACATGCACAATTTTTGAGGCTGGGCCTGTTTATGTTCCAAGTTCATGGAAATGTAGATTCTATGGTATTGCTCCAAAGAGTGACCCCTGAGGAACACCATCGGGTAATTTGCTCCATTCTTGTAACTCCTTTTTTATTATAACCTGTTGCTCCTTCTTCACATGGTTTTTATATGAATTCCTATCCCCTCCACTTTCAGTAATGATTTCCTGCAGAGCACTGTATCAAATGATCTGTTTGAATTTCAATTGACAGAGTTCACTGCATTATTTCGTTCTGGAGAGACAATTATCTTACTCAAGATACACCAGCTCAGTCTGATATCCTCTGCTCTGGTAAACCATGTATGTTTTCTCACATTCTGCTTGCCTCCCTACAATTAATTGTTCTTTCTTTCAAAATTTGTTCTAAGACTTGGCATAATACTGAGTTTTTAAAATACGTTTTAGAATATGTATATTTTCTAAAAATACATTTCAGAATATAAACACTGTATTTGCTATGCTGAAGTCCTAGGAAAGCTTGCATTGAAATTCATTAAACACTGGCTGCTTTTACTTGTAAATTCATATACCAGTTATTTCAGTATGCTAGGGAGGAGATTGTATGTAGTCCTCAATAGTTTTTTGCATGAAGAAATATGCTGTTTCTCCTAAGACTTGTAATTTCTGTTAAACTACAGCTTCCTTTACACATCATTCCCACCTGTTATTAGCCTAATGTCAATGCAAAGGATCATTGCTTATTCTCAAGCAACACCATCTCTTGTTAGCTGATTTATTATTAAAGAAATCCACTTTATACCATGCCTGTGTCTTTGATAGAGCTCTTCCATCACTGGCAGCATTTATTTTCTGCTTTAGGTCTGAGAAGTTAAAATCTTCCTTAAACAAAGAATTGCAGTTATTACTTTCCTGTAATTTTATGTCTCTCATAATTTATATTCAAATTTGAATAGAGGAAGGAGTCTGTAAAAGATCCTCAGCAATATCCTGCTGGGGCACTTTTTGTCATCTCCTCCCAAACAGAATTTGTTTGGTCAGTGTGATCACAGATTTCTTTACACTCAGCCATTCCCTCAACATTCGGTGACACCCTCCCTCTCCTCCCATTTCTGTCTTCCCTAACAAACTCCCTACATCCTGTGTCAGTGGGAATATTCTGTTCCCAGCAGAAATGCAGAAGACCTCTCCATGCTCCAGCAAAGTTGCTGATGAGCTTTTGATATCTCATGTTGCCTTTGACTTTGCCATTCTGTCTGTGTAAGACAAATTTCAAGGGAGACAGGGCACGTCCTGTGTGAGGCACAGGGGGAGGCTGTGCCCTGCCAGTGCCCAGATGGTAACCAAACACTTTTCACTATCAAAGATGACCTGAAAATAGACATTTGATAGTTTAACTGCCTGTGTGAGCACCCTGACTCCACAGGTCCTCAGGCCCTGACTTCCCTCTCAGGATTGTCATAGAGAAGTATTAATATGAAGAAAGAGTACAGAAACACCGATTTCTGTGCTTATTAGTTTCTTCCCCTGTGGATGTCATATTTCCAGTATTTTTCTGGAATTCACAGCCAATGAGAATAGTCAGGGCATTTCCTATGGAGTGATCTACTTGAGCTAATCTGCACGTCTTACTTGTTCTTCAGAGAAATTATTTTAGCCACATCATGAGGCCATTCGCCAAGGTTGTAAATTTCAGCAGAGCCAGGGGAGAAATTTGCTCCTACATACCTGATCCCCTGAATCCACCAGAGATTTGCTTCTTGGCACTGACTGCAACATCAAACAAAAAATAAACTTGTTGAGAAACGACATTGCTGGAGTTCTTTTGGCCCCAGTCACTTGTGTCTGCACACACCCAGTTGCTGTGGCTGGGAGTGCCTCCAGACAGAGCTGGATGATGCAAAGCATTTTCCAAATGTTTGCACAATGAAGAATTGCCATCACAGGCTCAAGAGCAAACTGTTTGAGAAAGTAAATATTGTGCATTTCTAGATTAGATAATAGCTAAGGGCAGCACGCATTGTGGCTGGAGCCTGAGGGCAAAGCACAGCAGCAAGTCTGCAGAGTGGTTCTTGTCTCCTCCATGAGGATGAGACTTTGGCTGTGCAGCTCAAGGAATTCTCTCCCTTTCACTCATTACCACTGGCTGCAATGCATCGTGCTTAATTTTTCAGAGATGTAAAATTAAATTAGACAGGAGGACAGCAGCAAAAGGTTCAGTGAATTAGAGAAAGAGTAATAAGTTTGTATCTGATTCGTCTTCAAACTATTCCATCAGATCAAAAATAGTCTCAGTTCTCTTCAAAGGCCCAGCAGTTCCACAGTGTTTGCAGTTTAGCAGCTCTGGTCACAACTTCTGCATTTCTCCATGTAGCAAGAACAGTTCTTTAACTGCAGCATTATTAATTCAGATATAATAACTCTCCTGTTATCTGGTAACACTTTTTAATATGTTTCCTTATTGCTGTTCTCATGCCTTTCCATTGTAGTATGTTACAGAAAGGGTTGTCATTTACCTGGTGTATTGTATCTGCAAAATGCTTTAGTAGGTCTTAATGAGTAGTTCTCAGAGAGTATTAGTATTAATTAGTATTAGTATTAATTTCTCAATAGAGAGGATAGGAACAGCAATTTCAGTACTGAAATGTCCCACTGGTATTTCTGTGGGCTGTTTGGTGCTCAGAATATTTTTGAAGAGATATTTGTTCAGAGGCACATCTTTTTGAGGAGTTTGAGGGTTGATTTCTGCAAAAGGACAACGTGGTTTAAAGCCATACCACCAGTGCAATAATTTCTCAAAAGATAGAATGGTTGGCAAAGAATTTTTGGCCTACTGGTAACAAAGTGTACAGGCCTTCTTCCCACCAGCAGAATGTCAGGAAACTCTGAAATTTCTTGTCACCTTGGTGTGGCACCTGCATCTCTAAGAGTTCTTTTTGCTGCCTGTGCTGAAAGGTGGCTGAGACAGGAGCTTGTTTCACACGTGGGAAGTGGCTGCTGAAATAAACACTTGATCTTGTGTCTACAGTTTTAGGATGGAGAGTGAACAGGGGTCTTACCTAAAACTGGTGAGACAGTCCAACTTGTGGGATTCATAGCAGTAATTCCATGCAGTAATTCCATGCTGTATAATAATCTGTATAATGCTGCTTGGGCTGGAAGCCTCATTGGGTAGTTAGGGTTTTGTCCATGATTTCAGCTCTTAGGCAGAGTGGCACTGCAAATAGTACCAAAATTAAACATTGATGAAGAAAATTGGGCAAACATGTGCTCTGCTTCTGAACATTATCTTTCAGCTCCAGCTCAGGGGGAGTTTTGCACAGGCAGCAGTATGTGTGACAGCTTCATAGAGATGGCAAGGATACGACAGTATTAATGATACTGTAATTAATACCAGTTGTATTTTCATAGTATCTAACTGCCAATATATGTCCCAGGTCCAATTCAAGATGACTGATTGGTTTAGAAAAACATGTTGTTTCGGTGCCTTTACAGTCAAGGCAATTAGTAATTCAGCTTTTTGCAGTCTGCAGCATCAATCCAGGTCTTTTCAAAGCATTATATTCACGCTGGTTTTTTGATAAAATAAACTTTGCAGTGGAAGCTCTCGTTCTGACTGCCAGGCACTATTACCAAGTCAGGGTTGTGACCCTGTAAGATGCACATGAGTCAGCACTGGGTTGAAGTTCTGGCTGCAGAATCAAAGTGCAAAGACTTATTTGGCTTGTGGGATAGAGGAGCCTTATTCAATACCTCACATCTCGTTCTATAACCTGAAGATGCACAGTGTGAGTTTCCAGGGGATATTTGCTTGAGGGTTGAGCAGAAGGGAAGGTCTCCCAGCATCTTAGCCTGTTTTTTAGTTCACCATAGATTCATTAGCATTTAGGGAAAATGTTTTATGAGTGATCACACACGTCTTTGTTCAAAACTGTATTGTAATGTGAACTACATGTCACTGAAAATACAGAATAGTCTTTCCTGTTTACAGAACTAGACAGTCTAGACTTCAATTTATTTATGGTATTTATTTAGAGCTTCAGTTTTGACCTAGATCCAGTTCTCATTTCTGAAAGCTACATAAAGTTCTGACTTGCAGCAATATTCTTCTTAAGGCTGTTAATGTATATTTATGTAAAATCAAGAATTCCAGCCTCTTGTGACATGAACCATGTCGTATTTTTAACAAGAGTCAATTGATTCTATGTAAAATTATGCACAGGATATTGCAGGCAGGGGGAAGAAAAAAACCTTGTGGTCCATGTATATTTGTTATTAACTGCTTTAACTTGACCTGCCTGGTTTTATAAGCAGCAATGTCAGGGGAATTAATTGCATCAGAGTCTGTGGAGAGAAAAATCAAGGAAGAATTCTATTCACCCCAAATTAAGCTTTCATACTGCAAAGCTGTCATTATGTGTATCAAAGGCTGTTGAAAGTCACGTTGCTGGGAATAACTAGGGGGCTCGTTAATGCAGTCACGATCATCTTTCTGACAGAAGCTCACTTTCAGGAAATGTGATATGAAATTTTCCTGAGGTTCTCATCTCATTCCCATACTGTGTTTATTTCACTCTTAGTGTGCTTCATCTTTAATTTCTCAGTTAGGAACTAATTATCTACAAAACTGTATAATGAAAGATGAGCAAGCCTGAAAGGAGTCTTAAGTGAATGCAAGTTACATTTTCTTTTCCTAATTTTGGGAACGGGAGTTTCCTCAACTTGTTTGGGTTGAGGCCCTTGCGTAAATAGGATCACATTGTGCTTCTAAACATAGCCACAGATTCTGATTTCTGCCTCTTGTAGTTCCGTTTGAAAGGCGCTGTTTTCTTCCATATTCTTTTTAAGTGGGTGTATTTCTTCCTTTCTAGTAATCTCTGCAATATCTTATCAGTCTCTCAGGGGCTGACCCTTCACTCTGTGAATGGCCGGAACTGCTACTGAAGTCTGGAGGAGTTAAACAAAGGGCAGAATCAACGAGGGATTCTCTTGGTAGCTTAAAGGCTTACGGAATTTGTAGCACTAATGTAGACATTGTTCCATTGAGATTTTATATGCATTCTTACACATGTATGTCTATCATGTGCAAATCTATCTGTGGAATCCTGTTCCGTCCTTCCTCAGTAATTTTTATTTTTTTTTAGGATCAGGCAGGAGCCTGAGTTCTTCTGCCAAATATAGTTCCATGAAGCAAAAAGCAGAAGTGTATCAATAATAATGCAGTGGACAGAGAACACAGGAATGATTGTTCTACTTCAAATTCATTTGACTGTGTCTCCTTTATGCTGAAATCACTGCACAAAACAATCAGTTGCAGTCTCTTTCTGTAAATAAACGTGGCTATATATGATAGCTGTTCCCAGGCCAGATGATGAATTAGACCTAAAATTACATACACAAAATGCATGACCAATTGCATATTTTAATTTGTAATTATCACAAGTGCTTATGCTAATTGCTTGTTGTGCAGTAGCAGTAAAATAAAACATAACTGGTTTAGTGTTTGCTGTCAATCCATTTTCAGTATACAACTGATGAATTGGTCCTCTGACCCAATGGATATTCTTTCTCTATGTGAATGATCTATATATACCTAGAAATCATCAAATGTGAGATTCCCTCAACATAGGATCAGCAAATCCATAAGTTATTATGTACCTTCTGTGTTCCAAATTGTGACCTTCATATCAATGTCTTATTTAGATTTTTGCCTCTAACGATGGGCTGAGCATTGTGTTTTCATTGTACAGCACTAAACATACTTTCTCTGATATTCTGTAATGTCATGCAGTTGTATACAGCAGCACAAAACTCTGCTTAAGGGAAGAAAATAGCCAGAGCCATCTGGAGAGGTACAGAGTTTCTCAGCAGTGGACAAAGTGTATTTCAGACAAGGACAGGAATGACAGAGCAGAAAAGAAGTTAGAGCACATATGGGAAACAATATCCCTTGGCGAGATCTTTGGACATTAAACCAATCTGTGGCAGAGCTCGTGCGTGTTTCTCACTCAGAGTTTGCTCTATAAGGAGAACTGTGTGCATTCATTGAGCCACCTGCATAAGTGCCACAGCACCAGGGTGTACAGAGGTGAGCCTGGCTTTGGATTGTAACTGGTGCTGTTCAGATCTCTGTGGGAGCCATTGGCAGGTGATGGTGGGGCACACACAGGATCTTCTGCCTTGCAGTGATCAGCTTGATGCTCCAGAGACCTTCCTTCTTGCTGTGGTTTAATCCCAGAAGGAAACTCAGCCCCCTGCAGCCACTCACTCATGGCTGCCCCGTGGGATGGGGAGAGGATTGAAAGGGTAAAAGTGAGGAAACTCATGAGTTGAGATAAAGACAGTTTAATGGGTAGAGAAAATCCACACACACAAGCAAAGCAAGACAAGGAATCCATTCACCACTTCCCCATGGGCAGTCAGGTTCAGCCATCCCAGGGAAGCAGAGCTCCATCACATGTAACAGTGATTTGGGAAAGCAAATGGCACCACTCCGAAAATTCCCCCCTTCTCTATTCTTCCACCAGCTTTAAAGATGGAGTATGAAGCTCTGTGGTCTGGGATATCCCTTGGGTTATTTGGGGTCACCTGTCCTGGCTGTGTCCCTTCCCAGCTCCTTGTGCAGCCCCATCCTCCTGGCTGGTGTGTGGGGTGAGGAGCAGAAAAGGCCCTGGCTCTGTGTGAGCTCTGTTCAGCAGTAACTAAACCAGCCCTGACCTACCAACACTGTTTCCAGCACAAACCCAAAACACAGCCCCATACCAGCTACTGTGATGAAAATTAACTCTATCCCAGCCAAACCAGCACACTTCTCCACTTTCTCTCCCATCAGCACCTCATCTGCAGGATAAGGCTTGCAGTACATGAGGCCAGGAATCCTCAGAGTGGGTATTTCCTCTGCAGTGGGTCTGCCCAGCAGGGAATCTAGATTAGCATGGAGAATGCTAACAGATGGCTGCCAGGCTCGTGTTTGCCAGCTGGAGAAAAGCACAATGCAGCAGGGATGTGTGTCCAAGCCCTTTGCCAGTGGTGGGACCAGCCAGTGAAGATGAAAGCTCTTGTAACTGCCCTGATCTCCAACAACTAGAAGCACATCTAGGCAGAGGAAAAATCAGATATCGCACACTGATGTTACTGCTTATGCACAGAGAGCATTGGAATATTTTCGTGTATGATGGGAGTATTTAATGTGAAGGAATGTAATGTGAGTTGTGTTAATTTGCTTGATAAAAATAACATTTTCTGTACCTATGTTCAGTGATTCAGCATTTTGAGACATGCCTTTAGGAAAAACAAATATGTCTAATGGTTTGTGTGGGATAAAGCTTATATTTGGGTCAAATTGAAAAGTAGTCCATACTTTGGAGGGATAGTTAAGCTGTAAAATTTAACCAATGAAAGGGTAAAAGTGATAATCTTGCTTTTACCAGCTCAGCAGTAAGCAGAGCAGGTGCAAGCCATGTTTAATCCATGACCCCTGGGAAATGGTAATGTTCATTTCTGTTGTCTTCCTGTGCCAGATGCCAGGCTCTCCAAATTTCTAATTGAGAGCACTGACTAGAAAGACTGATAAGGCACAACTGAGCACCTGGGTCGCATCAAAATGAGAAAAGCTCTTTAACTGCTGCTTATTGTAATATCCCACTGTAGGCAACACCTGTAGTATGACTTTATAAATAGATAACCTGAGCTGTGCTCACACAAGGGTGATTCAGAAGTTGTCAGCTTGTTAGGCAGCTTTCCAGCAGTGTGCTGATGGCACATGCCCATAACCCAAGAGGAAATAACTCTTCATGTTTATGTAGTACATTATGACATAAAGTTGTGGGGGTTTTGTTATTTTGAAACTTTCTAGTCTGCTTCTGCACTAAAGGAAGTTCTAAGCAGATGTGATATGAGCATTTCCTAATGTCTTGGAACACCTTGTCACCTGCCATGTTCTAAAAACATTTGGATGATCAAAAGTACTTAGCCCTGGAAGCACACACTTGCAGAGGAATTAAACTTTTGGCAAAGGTGCTGATAACTGTTTTCACATCTAGTTTAATCTCTTGTGATGTTTTTTCTCAATTTACAGTGGTATTCACTGTATCCCCTGGAGTTCACAGCACGGAAACCCCACATTCTGAACAGATATGAAAGAGATCCTTTTGCTGAACATAATCTTGCTGATTAGCTTTGGACCTTTAGACTGAATTTCCTTCATGGTCCAATAATTTACATTTGAAAATATGAAAAACAAAATGCATTTTTCAGCTACCATTGATTCCTGATTACTCAGGGTATAAAGAGGTTGATTCATGAGATTCATATATAGTCAGCAAATTGTCATCAAACCCCTTTCTGCTCTTCAGAAGTTATTTAGATTCTGTATTGTTTGATATACCATAAACATCCCACTAAGGTATATTTGTTGGTTTTTACATTGCTTTGATATCAAAAGAAAACACCAGTTCCCCGTAAAGATAAATGCATTTTTTTTATTTGGACCAATTTTTCTTTTCTGAGATTGGAGAGCAAAATTGTAACTATTGACGTTTAATTAATGAGATTAGACCTTTTCACTTTAATCAAAGCTTTGAAATGCAGCAAGGCGAGGAGGTGAGCATTCTGAAAAATGTATTTTGTTTTCAGGTTGCTCATGCTTATAAAAGGTGGAAATCATTCCCCAGATTTCCCTAAAATTCATCAGTAAAAATAAGAGACGTATTTCTCCATCTCCTGGCACATGTGAGTAATGTCAATCACAAAAGCAGCTCTACTCCCTTGTAGGATATGACCAAAACAATATAATGCAGAATGAAGGACACAGAGTGCTCCTATAATGTTGTAACAAGGGGCAGGAAAAAATATCCCACACGGCGAGCTGAGCTCAGTAAGTTGTTAACATTGGGGCTGGAAAACCAATTACAGCGAGTAGGAGCCTTGCTTAAATTCTCACTATCTTTTTATCTGTCTATATTTTATAATCCTACAAGCAAAGCAACTTCACCTGTAAGACTACAAAATGTAAATAATTTTATAAACCTGTTTATGTTGGATTGGCTTTATTAAAAAATAAAGGGATTGTGGAAGATAGAAGGGCTTTGATTCTTAGACGATCTTTGAACTCTCAGACTGCAAGGATAAGGAAAATGAGCTACATATTTCAGGTCTGTTTTTGTAAGTAACCAGTTAATATGTAAACTTTTAAAATAAGGTGCTGGCCTTAAGAGGGACAAGGGTTTTAAAAATGCATCTGATATTTGTTTTTAGTGAGTTGTTCCTTGTCTGTGCCACCAGCTTTGCTCATTGGTTTTTATTGCTTTCTCTGTAATAAATTTTCACTGAGGTATTTTATACCTCTTTCTCTTCTGATCACCAAATAGTACAGAAATTTATAACCAATTGTTACCTTCTGTAAATGGTTCTTGTTCTGAATATGATCTTTTGAATGAATAATTATTAAAAATAATGAAAATATTAAAAATGTTGTTTTCCAGTTTACATGTGCAGGATATATTGGTTTGTGCTCCTTCCTCAACTGACAAGATTCTTCCTGATCCTGCTTAATTTATCTTGATTCACCCAATTCTCCTCTGTGTAGCTGCTCATGTTGAAATGTCAGTGCTCTGGAAGACAACATTCATTAATATAGGAAAAATACATAAGAAAGCATTGACTTTTCAGTACAAGGTACATCCTTCCCTTGCAGTGCTGCAACGAACTGCACCTTCCTCTAAATCTTGGATCCTTATGCTTCTCTTCCAAGTGTGCTTGGAAGCTTTCAGCTGAAAGCCTCGAGACACCAGCTGTCTCTCTGTTAGCAGCTTCCTTACTCTGTTCTTTTATCCTTTTCTGGGTCTGCCCTCCAGATCCAAGTGCTTCTTGTAAAAATTCCTTTTGTCAGTATTACAAATTATTTCCAAATTGGGATGAGGTTCCCCTCCATACACAGAGGGGTCCTTAGCCTGAAGCCTTTGCTTGTGCTTTCACTAAAACCAAGTGTGGAAGCCAGTGAGAGACTGTTGAAAGGGAATGCAAGAGGTCTAAGATAAATTCTGGTTTAATTTTAGAGCAGTTGCATAGGATTGGGTTATTAAAGATATTTAAAAAGAAAGGTGAGTGCCTGAATATGTAAAAAATTGTCCTTTAATCTTCCATGAGTTTCAGCTTGCTCAATGTTAATGAGAACTGGTACTTGTATGAGACTTTTTCTTGATTGTTTCCTATAAAGTTAGGTATAAAGTGGTATGGAAATGGAAAGGACTACCTTAATAGACAGGTTGATCAAGAATTCCCTGTTTGATAGGACTCCAAACAATTTTTGTCTTTCAACAGGTGACACATTCAAGTGGTGACATATAACACTCATCCAAATTCAGTATTAGAATTCCTATTTAGTGAGACATGCAAATCATATTTTATCTTGTGCTCAAAAGTTTGCCTTCTTTTATTGAAAGGATTTGTGATGAAGAGATTCCTGCTGTTCAAGAGGTCTAGAAACAAAATACTTTTTTGGCATTGTGTAAGCAGAGTTTGCATCAGCAAATACTTAGCTAAACACGGCTAATGACAGGAGCATTCTGCAGCCTGGAGATGGTTTGTTTCCCAGAGGCACTGCCTGGTTCTGTACCTTGTAGGTAGTTTCACTAAAGCCTTACACTTAGGCAGAAGTGGTGCTGAACTGTTCCTTTGCAGAAGTGCTGTTCTTGTCACCTACACCTCCAGTGTAAAAACACCCGGAGCCTCACACAGTGACATTTGCTTTTTTGAGCGGTCTCAGATAGGACAAGTTCTTGAGAGTTGCTGAGCAGCTTCCACAACTATTGCCTTAATGGAAGTATTGCATGAGGAGAAGCTGAACTGCAACCTCGTTGTTTGATCTCTTGCTTCTTACTTGGTCTGTTTGTGAGAATATCCTTTCTGGTTTGCTTTTTTTTCCCCTTGACACACATACAATGTATATTTAGATCAGGACTGCATCAGACATTCATTTGGTTAAATGGTTTCTCACTCTATTCAGTCCTGCTTTGCTGCATCTGGAGCAAAATTTAATAGTCCACACAGTTTAATGTCTACTAAAAATAAATAGGAGAGGGTGGACGGAATTTCTTATGTAGCTGAGAAAGTTTTACAACAGCTTCTTTACACAAAAATCATAACTTTGCATTTCCTTTTGTGTTAATGGAAACTCATTAAATCTCCTATACCTTTGGAGGGAATAGACACACATCATTTCTCTCTTATGATTTTGGTGGAAGGTTCTATAGGAAGCTTTAAAATACAGATTTATCACCACAGATGTATCTTTTGTTTCAGCATTAGAAAGTTGCCAGTGGCATAAAAAACAGCTTCAAAATTGGCATGAGTTGGCCATTTGGATGGCAACATCATCAGAGTAATATGTGGGGAAAGAAATTTACCCACTTTTGACTCTATTTTTTGTAAACCAGGATGGAATCCTGTTGATAATAAATTTATACTGATGTTGGCACTTATGTTTTGAGGGAGTACTTAAATACTCTTTCACAAAAGTTAATTCTTTTGGCTAATTCCATTGATTCCATAGAATGGTTCAGTGGACTAAAGTGAAATGAATTTAATTTAATAAAGTAAATAAAGTAAATTTAAGTTAATTAAGACACAATTATGATCCATCTTGATATCTTAATAGTAAAACTTATTGAAAGCCTCTTTGAAGCCAAAGTAAGTAGAACCTTCCCAATCAGACCCATCAAAATCCACTAAGTATTTCTGGGTCAACAGAAATGAAATCTATACTAAATGTTCCAGGATGTGAGTGGCAGATACAAATCTAAATATTAAATATTTCCTGAGAAGAATGTAATTCCTTAATGATTTACAAGGAATGGATTTAAAAAGAGCTGTTTGATCTCTATTTAACACATTTTGAAATTAACACAAACTGAATTTTCTACCAGCAATTGAAAATATGCAGCACCATATATTCCAGAGGTTTGTTTCTCCACGTGCAAACGTGGGAGAAACCAGAGAGTTCTGACCTAAACCCATTTTAGGATGACAGATAGATACTAAGAGAAAACAACTGACACAAATGAGAAAATTTCTTTTACTGATTGTTCTAAATGCAGTTTTCTTCAGCCAGTTTTCCTTGAAATGTGAAATTCTGGATGCTGGAGTGTTGGAATGGAGAAAGAAGCCTCCAGTTATATAAAAACACTATTAGGTCACTGATGACTGAAGGCGGAGTTAAAACCAGTGATATTTATTTTGTCTCTGTCAGGTGGAGAAGCGAATCACTTTGTTAAATACAAAAAGACAACACTGACAGGGAAAGAAAGGTTATATTTGAAGGGATGAGACATGATTCTTTTGTGGGGAGGGAGAGCAGAGTGTGTGTCTCAACATCCATAAATAGAGAAGCCAATCTTGGTGCTTAAAACGGTGATCTGGAATAAAGAGCTGGGTCCTGTGATCAGCTCGGTTCCTGATGCTCGGTGATGCTCTTTTGTAGTAAATGAATTGTGAATTTTTTGAGGCTTTATTCACAGTTACATTGAGGACCTTTAACACCCCTCTGGCAACTTGCTCAGCCTGCTAGACAAATATTCCTTCCGCACCAATAATGTTATCAAAAATATTGAAGAAAACTAACTGAAAATAAAACTATCAACATCCTTTAGTTGATCCAATTATCTGTCTCTATAAAAAGGTTTTAACACCTCCCACGCAGAACAGCAGCTTCAGTAATTTGGCAATGATAACAGTGCATAATCAAGAAACACGAGGCTGCGATATGTGGTAACACATCCCATTTTGTGTATAGGAAGAGTTTTGTTTAAGTAAATATATTTTCTTTTTAAGTACCTTCCAGATTACTCACTATTATGCTGCTCATCCCATTAGTCTCGTGTAGTTACCACAGATGTTTCATTGCAGAAATTGTAAATGGGTGAATCTAACATTCCTGAGGATGGAGATAGGAGATGAGGCTTTGCGTCTTCGGGGTTTTTTTTTGATGTTCGTGGCGTATTTGAAGATAGGGAGTAAACTGTGACTAACAAGTAGAACAAAGGATTGGAAGTTTTGGTTATTTAGCTTCAACCAGTGACTAATTCACAGCAAACCCTAAGTGTCCCGTCATTACAGAATAGTGTTCTAACAAGTCCATGTAATGATATGCTGCCGTAGTGTCCCAGATGATATTGCAACAGGATGTTTTATCAGCAAATTACATCAAAGGCCCAGCATTCAATGATGATAGGGTGGGTTGGGAAATCAAGCAGCCTGCTGTGCTGAGATGCAATGCATTGTTTTCAGGAGTGAAATGAGAACACCCTTGCATTGTACACATGCTGGAAGGCTACAAAGGAAGGTTCAAACTTCGTGTCTGTAGCTGCTATCAGTCGCAACATTTTTTCGGTGTGGAATTTGCATGAAGTCAGTGAGCTCAGAAGTACCCCAGCCCCAAGGCACTGCAGTGATCAGGGCACTGCATCTGCCCATGCCACACCACAGAAACAGGGTGTTGTTTGAATAACCATCATTACAAAGTGTGGCTCTAACATCACCTAGAAGGAGCCACACTCGTGTCCAGGGGCCCCAGCTCTGATGTCCGTGCTCTTGGGAAGGAGATGGGATAGAGTGAAGGATAAAGGACTAACCTTGATGTTTCCACTGGATATTTACAGTACATACAGAAAAAGACCTGGCTGTGTCATCACCAGCCTCAGTTTTACAGCAGCAAAGAGCTATTTAAATGGAGATGGTGGCTGTTTGTACATGAAAAGAAATTATGTCATACATATTATATCTTGTATATTACATATCACTAATTTTAAAGGGAAGGGATCACATTTTGCCTCCCGTCCATGAAATCCAGCCAGACAAGTAATATTCTGGGACTACTTTAAAAAAGTAATTGATTATAAGCAGCATAATGCATTAGTAATAATTTACTGAAGGAACAAACCAGAAGATTGTATTCCATTTTATTATTCAAGTAAAATATTTCCTTTGGAAGGAAAACTAATTAGAACATTTCAAAAACGGGTCATTTGGTAACACGATTAGTGTTTTCAACCAGACAGAGGATGTCTAGGGTTAGACTTGGTAAGAGTAGTTTAATTTAAGTATATGCCCATGGTAGAAAAAAATTCTGAGGGACAGAGGGAATTTTAAGTTTATATTTTGTCTTCCTGGACACCATGTTCCAAATTCTACTTTGAGCACAAAACTTTCCTTTCATGAATTTCCAGAGGTACACTCATTGTACATTTCTTTGGACAATCTGTGCTCCCAAAGTCATTATATAATCCTGACATAATTAGCCTTTTTGTTAAATTATTTGGAAAACAGAAATCTAGTTTGTTAGTCGTATGGTATTTCCCTATTTCCTCACTGCAGAGAGCCCCTGATTCCTTAGGATTAACACTTCCATTTATGCTGCTTAGAGCTGACACCTCATTTTCATGTACTCAAAGTTCAGCAGAATCACAGACCTAAAAGAGAATAATCTTTATTTCTAAATCTTGCTGGTATCAATAATTTAACAAGGTCACCTCCAGCCTTGGAAGCACTCGGGCTGCAGAGGGAGGCTGATGTGCCCATGCCAGTGTCTAACCTGGGACTCATCGAGCTCCCGCAGAGCAGCAGGAATATGCCCCAAGGAATGGCAGCAGGGGCTGTGATCCCCTAGGGGCTGATCCCAAAGGATGGCCGAGGGTCTGTGTTGCCTCAGGGGCTGATCCCAAGGGATGGCCGGGGCTCTGTGCCCTCTCAGGAGCTGATCCCAAGGGATGGCCGCGGTTCTGTGCTCTCTAAGGAGCTGATCCCAAGGGATGGCCGGGGTTCTGTGCCCTCTCAGGAGCTGTTCTCAAGGGATGGCCAGGGCTCTGTGCCCTCTCAGGGGCTGTTCTCAAGGGATGGCCGGGGCTCTGTGCCCTCTCAGGAGCTGTTCTCAAGGGATGGCCGGGGCTCTGTGCCCTCTCAGGAGCTGTTCTCAAGGGATGGCCGGGGCTCTGTGCCCTCTCAGGAGCTGTTCTCAAGGGATGGCCGGGGTTCTGTGCTCCCGCAGCGGTCCCAGGGCAGCTGTGAGGGGGCTCCACGCCCGGACCGGCCCTGAGGGAACACTGCGCCGCCAGGAGGCGCTGCTCCCCCCGCGCCCCCGAGTCCTGCGCGCGGGCCCGGCCAAGCCACGCCCCCCGGCCCCGCCCTCGTCCAACCGCTCCGAGCGCGGCTTGATTGACACCCGCGCGCCGCTGCTCTCGCGCCGCAGCCTTCCCTCGCCCTCTCGCCCTCTGCGGAGCGATTGGCTGGTGCAGCTGTCAATCACAGATTAGCCCCGTCCCAACCACTGGAGCCGCCTCCTGAGCGTGAGGCGCGGGTTGATTGGTGCATCGGGCTGTCAATCAGCAGCGCGCCCCGCCCCGTCGCGGTCAGGTAGCCCGGAAGATGGCGGCGGCGGCCGGTGGGGCTCTGTGAGGGGAGCGGCGGCGGGGCCGATGCCGCGGAGCCGAGGGGCGGCGGCTGCCGCGGGGGCTCCCCGAAGTCGCTGAGAACCTCGAGCCCCTCGTTCGGCGCCGGCCCTCGGTCCGGGAGCGGACGGCATGCGGCAGCGCGGGGGGCTCGGCGGGAGCGCCGGGCGGCGGGGGGGCGGTGGCCCGCGGCTCCTCGGCTCGCGGCACCCGCTNACCTGCTCGGGCTCGTCCTTCTGCTGTGGTCGCTCGTGGAGAGCGGCGAGGCGGCTCCGCTGCCGCCAGCAGGTGCAGGTGAGCGCGGGGAAGCGGGGTTGGGGGTGCGGCTCCGCGGCGGGGCCCGGGAGCGGCGGCACTGCGGGTTTCCGAGCCCCCGTCCCTCCCCCGTGCTGCGGGCAGGGCTCCGCCGAAGCGTCGGGAAGGGCACGGCGGGCGGG
>VZRV01001968.1:65497-138527 GCA_013398115.1 Falcunculus frontatus
GCTGTAGGTCACGGCTCTGCCGGTGGCAGCGAGCGATATCCCGCTGTAGATCGCTCAGACCCCTGACACTGAGCTACGGGCTTGCTCTCTCTGGGTGTTTACCGCAGACCTTCTTCCTATAGTGCTGCTGTTTTCGCCTGTGCAGAGCTCGGCGGGATTTTTCCTTTTCTGGTTTTGCTTGTGAATCACCGGGATTCCCGTTCCTGGGTGGAGGCTCTTCAGGGCAGACGGCGCTTCCCTGTTTTCCGGTCAGATTAGTCGGATTCCCCGCCGGCCCCCCCGGGCCGGGCTCTCTAAATAGTCATGTAGTTCACATTTATTTCTCTCGTATGTTAGGTAACGCTAACTTCCTTCGATTTCCCTGCTTATTTTCCTGTTTGTCTTAAAAGCACAAACTAAACAGTATGTCCTCGTAGTCGTAGGAGTGACTGATCGAAGGTTTATTAGGATTCACAGGTACCAACTATGTCTTTGATTAATTTTTATTGTTGGCGTTTCATTGGGACTTACAAGCATAACATTGTATTGAGACTGAATTTTGTTAGGGTTGGGTTGGTTTGAATGTGTGCTGAGATTCCCTTCTAGCCGTGAGGAGTTGTACAGCTTCAATAGACAAGATGTTGAGGGAGGAGCGGAAGCAGTGGGGAGGGAAAGATATGAAGCACAAAGATTAGGTAATTTGGCTGCTCTTCCACACGAAGTATCAAAACTGGGAGTGGAACCCATACTTCCTTTTTGGACCTGTGTCTCTTTCCCAGTTTTTTCTTCCCAGAACATTTATGAATTGTTCATAAGTCACTCCCTCCATCAGCCTGCTCTGAGGTCTTTCATACTTTGTATAAAAGTAAACTTCTGAAAAAGAGAAAATTGTCAGTTAAATATTTATTTCCTTTGATGCTAAATGTTATTTTTTTTCACTTATAAAATACTTGAGTTTTGTCCAAATAATATCAATTTGTCATTGAGCTGTAAGGTAAGACAGCAGAATCAGTTCTCTACTAAGGATTTTTTTATGCCTTTTCTGGGTCTTACTTTTCTTGAAATGCAGTTAATTTTTCTATATAAAGGGAAATGTCAAAGTGTTCTTTTTTTCTAAATACAATTTCCTCTTTGGTATTAGGACTATGCATCTACCTTACAAATATGGGGGAACAAAGCATAACTTCCACGGCACTGGTAAAAAGCTTTATTCTCAAAATGAAAAGCTGATTGGACAAATTGCAGGACATAGTATTAAAGTGTTGTTCGTTTGGTTTTTTTAAATTCTGTATTTTTAAAAGACTGAATCAGGTCGGCCAACTGCAGTACTTCTAAGAGAAATATTTATGATGTTGTGATATTGGACTCATATAACATGAATGAGATATTGTAATTTTATATGTAGGTTTTGGTTATATTTAGGCCAAAGTATGTATACATGGGATGTTATATCAAGTTTAGCCAACTGCCCAGATCCTCTCATGGGAAACCCAGTGAGCTCCAGGAAATGAAGCTGCTGCTTTCTACTGTGTCTTTGTCTACGTAATAAGAGACAATGTATTTGAATTACTTTATTGATGGATATTTAGTATTGAAACTTTAGGGTCTCACTAGGAACCTTTTCCAGTTTGATTGGCATCCCTTTTGCTGGGAGGACTTCCTCCTGACTGAAATAATGTGTGCCTGGTGGGTTTGAGTGCAACAGGTTCTTAGGCTGCAACATGTCCTGTATCATCACCTGTACGAGCAGCAGGAACCAGTGGGAAAGCTTCAAGGCTCTTATTTTTTTTCTCCTTCCTTTGAATAGCTTCCCAGTGGATGACAATGAGACTGGTTCAGCTTGAATCTTCTCTGTCATTCTAGGCAGGTTTTATAACCTGTCTGAAGACAAAACGGTGACTTTATTTTGCAGGGTTAAGAATCATGGGTTGTGTTTAAAAACAAATCAGCCGTGTTGCGAATGTCCCTCTTGTGTCCCATGACAGGTTGCTTTGATTTCCTGTGTTGGGGCTGGCAGGTGGTGGTGGGCTCCATTCTGAGCCTTGGCAATTTTTGCAGTTCACTGTAACACTTGGTCTGATACATATGGATGGAAAACTTGTGAAGAATTTAATGGGCTTTTCATAGAATGATTAGTAATTGGTTTCAAAATTACTTTAGGATTCCACAGTTCTTCACCTAACAAGAATGGTTGCTTCTTTGACAATGGAGAAATGTTTTTATGTGTGTTGCTTGTAATAGGAAAGACAGGATCCACAGAAAAAGAAGGAAAGTGCCTGTAGTTATTATTGTAAGGAATTTTACAGAATATTTCATGGAATATACCTGTAATAAATTAACTTCTCCTTTGGGGAGGAAGCTGGAATGCTGGAAGTGGTGACGGGCAGGTTCTAGCAAGACTAGATTGGCTTCCTTGTGCAAAAAGGCTCCAATTTGTGGAAATGCTGTGCAAGTTTGCCAGACTGGAGGGCTGGGGAGCTGTCAGGTTCTCAGGGCCCTGATCGAGATGAACGATGCCGCTCTTTTCAAGTGTGGCTTCATAGTTCTTGCAGATGAAGGCGTGCGTTGATGAGGTGTTCTATATTTGTCTGCATTTTTGATAGTATATTTCTACACTAACTTAATATGTTTTTTATCCAACAAGAAGGAGAGGAGGTAAAGGAAATCAGGCTTGAACTGTTTCACTGGTAAGGTTCTTAGCAATTATTGTAGGAAATACGAAAAGCAAGCTGTTGAAGCTGCTACTGGCTAAAAATACTTCGACCAACTTAGATTTAATTTATTCTGAGAGTGGAAAAGAAGGATACTGATATGTACTGTGATAGTTCTGAATTTAAGGTTTGACTTTATACTGGAGGTGAGAGCTGTGGCAGTTGTGCTGGAAAGGAGTTCCTAGACCGAAGTGCTGAAGTTGTCTTGAGCCTGCAGAGTGTTAGTGATTTTCCCTGAGTGCATCAGGCTAACCTGACTTCCACTACCAGCTGTGTGGCTGAAGTAAGGACATTTGGGCACTGCTCTTCTGCAGCAGTGTTCAGCAGCCAAACACAGTGCATCACAAACTGCCAGGGCTGCTCTGCTGTGCTAAAGCTTCACCTGTACATTCAGGCTCTCAGTTCTGACTTGGATTTCCATACTTGACCTTAATTCCGCTGAGCATCTGAATCAAGCATGTGTGTAATGTCAGACAAAGTGTTTTCATCATCTCTGTGCTCTCTGAAGTCTTTGCAAATACAAAGTAAGAAGGAGTCAAAAATACTTTTATTGTCCTGTAAAACTTGAATAGGTGGTAGCATTTTTAGCAGGTGTGTTCAGTTTCACACTTGTGATGACTACACAGTCTGATCAGTTGAAGTGAGGCAGCTGGACTTGGAGCCTACATGATTGCTTTTTGAGAACCTTGGGCTTGGGACTGAATGGCCCAGGTGGGTGTCAGTGGCAGGGAGTCCCTGCTGATGGACTTGGTCATGTAGAACCCAGGAAGAGATGGTTAGAAATTGGTGTATGGTATCCAGAGATGTTCATCCAGAGTATCTAAATATTCATGCAGCTATATCTAGTGTAGTCAGCTGGCCTCAGGTGACAAGTTAAAACTTTGAGATGAAGTCACATTTTTTTTTGTGTTGAGTTCTGTAGTATATATATACTCCTGGGAAAATTGTTGCTTTGTATTTGCTTTGGCTTGCTGTTTTACTTGGAGTTCTGTCAGACTGGGGCCAAATTGCAATTGTGGCCTGTGGTTTGGTACCATGTAAAATGTCTGTGACTCTTCCACATAATAAGAAGATTTTCTAAGTGCATGCAAGTTAGCGACACAGATCACTGGAAGTTAAGAAGAATCTTGCTTTTAAAGTGGGGATTTTAACTGTGGTATGTGTCTTTCATGGGAGTGGTCTGTCCTTCCCTTTCATGCACTGAACTTGTTTACTTCTCCCTATATTTCTTTTTCTAGCTTCTGTCCCAGGCACTTAATAATCGTAGAACTAGAGCTTGAAATTTTTCTTTTATCTTCTGTTTCTGTCCGTGAGTTTGACTCTGAGGTAAGAAGCCAACGCTGACTTTGGCCTGCAGGGATGTTCCACGCAAGGCTTTGTTCACAGACTTGGTTTGCTTTTTCTGTCTGTGGCTATAAAGTGTCTGGACTTTGCTACAACTAAAGGAGTCCTCATAGGAGGAGGTCACTTTCTGAAGCAATTGCTCACGTCTTGAATGCTCGGGTGTATCTCATAATAAGCATATTAAGATAGCACTAGTCAGAGACTGTTTAAAGGTTTGTTGTTGCAGCATCAGGCTCTGGGCATTGGTTTGAAAGGGTGCATTGGTGGATGCTGCTTGTGCCCCTTTACAAAAAAAAAGATTTAGTGAGATCCAACATTCTGGATTGGTAAATTTGATTGGGAGTAATTTTCTGGGTATTTGCTGTAGTCTGGTTTCAGTCACTATTCACACACGGTTTATCTGCGTGGGATAAAGGGACCTCAGTCAGTGCAATGCCAGAGCTGCAGAAATCACAGTTCTGTTTCAGTACTAACACTGCAGTTCTGCAGCAGAAGGACAGCACATGGAGTACTGGAGTCTTCCTTAGGTTTTATTTTGGGTCTGCCTTTCTGTTTGGTCTGGACATTTCGTATCTGGAGCTTGATGCGGTTCTGGATACAATTTGCAAAAGCTTCAGTGCTTTTGTTGCTCTCTGTGAGCTCTTTGTTTTCACTGTACTGCTGTTATGAAAGGTCTTGAGCAACATCTAGATACTAGAAACATTTTGTCGACTTTTATAATCAGAAATGTACGAAATGTGTCAGGAGAGCCCTTTCAGTGTGCAGTGCTTTAAGCACTGTCTGTAGCAAGGTGTTGTGCCATATATAGCTTAGGCAAGGTACTGGTGGGAAGCACATTGTCAGTAAATTGTCTTCTGAATGATTTTAGTATGAAATGCTGTACAAAGTAACACCTTGTCCAACACTGCTACACTTAGAAAAGTTTCCTTCCTGGTAAGAAAACATCACTGTAGTGACTTAACAGTGATATGACTCTTCTGGGACTACCATTGCACCCTGAGACTTCTTTGGTATGAAAGATGTGTAGAAAATAGTAACAGTAGATTTTTTTAGTGCTGACTTTTAAGCTTTCAGCCTGTAGACCAGATCTAGTTCTCCAAAATCAGTCATTTACTCTATGGCATGTGCTTCCTAGGCATCCTTTAGCTATGAATAGGGATGAGATATAGATCTAATGAGATCTTTTTGCAAAATGCTGCTTTTTCCTTTCTTTCCTGCGTTTCTTAAACCAGCTGTACATTGGAGTTGGAAAGGCATCTACTATAAAATCAAGATTCCAGAAAATCCCATCACATGAAAGTTGCATTTATGGATTTCTTTCCTGTGAAGTGGAAGAAATTAGTCTCTTCAAAGGCAGTGTATCTTAATAGCTTTATTGCTATCAAATGGTAGGAGAAAGAGATACTGTCGTGTTGGTTTCCATGCTGCAGTTAATGCTTTTCTGGTGGTTTGAGATACCATGATGTGTGATCTTCTTGTGCTGCTTTGAATTATTGTGGTCTTTCCTGTGGGGGGGAAAAAAAAATCTACACCTCCTGTGCCTCACTGTTGGAGAAGTGGTATAGCAGATGAAAAAAAAAAAAAGTGCTTGAGCAGGAATTGTCAAAACCAACATCTAGCACTACAGAATAAAATATGCTCAGCAGAATTTTGTGAGTGTGTGAATGTACATATATGCACACACACATATACACACAATTAAGAGCCAGTGATACATTTGCAAGATAATAATGCTACCCAGATTTTCCAGAAACACTGCCATGAAGACATAAGGCACATAATTATTTAACATGGATATTTTTTACCTTGTCTTAAGATGCCTTTGTGCAAACATGAGATTCTAACGCTGAAACTTCAAACAGATCTCGCTCTGTAAACACTTGAAGTACCGGCCTATATTTAGTCCTTATTAAAATTGAGCAGTATGCTGTTGTGTGAGTAATTCTCTGACATTACTGGGAAGACTTGTAGGATAATAGAATAAGGTCAGTAATGTAAAACTAATCCCAGCTCAGAGTTTTGCTAGTCACTAACTGTTCAGCCAATATTCAGGCCAGGACAAGTGTTCAGAAACAGGAGGATCAGAGCAGTGTTCCGAGATGCTGTGCTCTAGGAGAGTCCAGCATTGCCCTGGATATTCTTGCCTTAGGGTATGTACCCTGTGCCACCCTTACACACAAAGTGGATTTAAGCAGGGGTAGAAACTCACTTGAAGCACATTGTAAAAGCATTTAGGGGGAGCATGGGATAATGCAGTTTGAAAAAATGCTGGCTTATACTGCAGGATAGACTTCTGTTCTTTTTAAGGACAAATGGGAGGACAGATAATTTACCAAGAATTGTTGACATGGAATTACACATCCAGTTGTGATATGAAGTAGCTAAGATTTCTTCTTGAAAATATTGTAACTTATTGCATAGAACAGTGATATTTCAGGGTCATGTATCCACAAAACACACATTTAACTGTGAAACTGGCTTTTGATGCTGTAGAAATGTATGCAGAACTCAAGATGGATTGGAGGAGTGTGTCAGAGGGGTTTTTATTGTTTCATGGGGAAAAACTCTGTAAGAAATGGCCATGTTGCTGCCTTCATTACCCTTACTTCTGATGGGTAGTGGTTGTAAAGAAAAGCTGTTGGTTTTTCAAAAGAATTGTCTGTGCATGTGCCTTGGCCTTTCATTCCACTCACCTGCCCCATGAGGGACTTAATGGAGGTCTAGAGTAAGGCAGGGTTTGTAATGGGCAGGTTGAGTAGAGGGATGAAATGCTTCAGTTTCTCTCTGGAAGAATGTGGGAACAGACTTGTATTTGACTTTTGATTATTTTTTTCCCCACACTGCTGCTGAAAAGTCTTATCATTTTGCTTGTATCTTTCCAAGTGCCAGACTTTGATTTAGGCCATGTGACACAATTCAGATTTAGCCAGGAAATCATTTTATTGACAAGCTGTTAGTTACTGCTTCTTGTTTTCAGAAAGATTAGGTACAATTGTGCACAAGTAACTTGGATAGCTGTAGCTTTAAGACCCTAAGAATTTTTTTTTTCTCTTGAGACTGTATCTAGAAAGTAAGATCTTCCATTGAAGGAAAAAAAATATCAAGTGATAAAGTTCTTTTGCAAAAAGGTACATAATACTGAAGGTTACTTTTATTAGTAATGCATTAGACATTTGCATTTTCCAGTGTAAGGGTAGCAATAATGTCATGAGAAGACAGACTTTTGAAATAACTTTTCAGTTAATAAAATTTTCAATAGTTGGTTCCAGGTTATTGTTTTAAGATAGTAAACGTTTGTGCTTTAGTTGAGTGGCTTAAGTACTAAAAATTTGAATGCTGAAAAGTTCAGGTGTAAACTGAGAAATGTAAAAGTTCCTTAAGCAGTGTTGTGTGTCTGTTCTTGGGGATTTGCTCAATGGAGGAACATTTCCAGTCTCTGCTTGAAATACTTTGGACATTTGGAACCCATTTTAGATTTCACTAAGGTGCTGCCATTGTGTTGAGGACATCAAGTCAATGAAAGTCATCTGAGATTTGGGAATGTTTCTTCCTGTAGTACTGGTGTAGTTCTGGTAATGGCCATTCAAGGCAAAGGGCCAATTGGAATTTGGAGTGTCTCTCTCACACTAGAATTCTCTTCATTTTATTTTCAAATGAATGTCTGAAGTGCAAATAACACTCCTTCAAAACTTAAGTTTTTGTTTGCTTGTGTTGGATTTCAGTTGAAGAGAGGGTTGGTGATTGGAATGCCCTTCTAATGTATTTTAAAGCCCACTGTGATATAGCATTGCACAGCTAAATAATTGTACTGCACCCATTTCTGCTGAAACTTAATCTTGAAAATGATGCTCTTTTTAGCTCAGTTGTTATATGGAGCATAGCAGGAAAAAAATTGAGATTACAGGAATGCAATAACAAATGGAATATGCTTGAGTTTGGTTGGGGTTTTTTTGTTGTGAAATGGAGGAGTTGCAGTGTCTGTTGTGCTTTACCTTGTCATACAAATTGGGCATTAAACAATAGATGAGTCTAAAACAATTTTGAATAAAGGTTTGGCTTAGTATTCTGCCTGTTACCTGCAGGCCATCTGAATTTATAGGCCTGGTTCTGTCTGTATGGTTTTGTGCTTATTAGCAGCAAACCTCTGAAGATTTCAGGGAGTAAATAAATGCAGGAGAACCTCTTTGTGAGGGAAAGATAATGATCTGAATCTGACTTGTGAAGAACTGGGTAGGAGTCGATAGCACTTTCCCACTTAATTGCTGGCACAGAAGAGAATGACAGCATTATTTAGGAAAGTTAGGATAGCTTTTAAAATCATATTTGTCAAAACCATTATAAATTAGGGTGATATTACACTTTTAAATGTGGTTGCTTTAATATTCGTTAAAAGCAGAATAAGTAAACTGACAAAGTTTATGAAAGATGCCCTGGGTATAGCTAGGGAGCAAAATTAGATTTGGTCATTCATTAGTATTTTAAAGACTGTGCTGTTCTGACTTGGTGTCATAAAGTAGCGTCTTAGTTCATGATCATATAATTTGAGTGCGTCCAAGAGACAGTTTAAGTGACTGCTGTCATGCTAGATTTGTGCTGGAAATAGTTACAGCTATTAGTGCCAGTTATATAGCTGCTCTTGAAAGGAAATGGGCTCTTGCTTATGCAGTGGGACTGTTGTTGCATAGCAACTACTGTGCTGAAAGCTTAAAATCAGATGCTCCCTTGAAGTTCACTGTGCCCTAATAATGCTTAATTTATCTGTGCCTTACGCTGCCTTTATCACAGTAGTGAATGTCTTTTATCAGTGCACTCGGTAATGTCTGGAATATACATTTACTTTCCTTTTTCCCCGAGCCTAGAACTGTGTGGTAATCATGCACTTTTTAGTGCAGCTTTCTGAAGGTTGAGAACCTAATAATGTGATTACTCACATTGAACCAAAATTAAGAGTACAAGCATCCTGGCCTTTCATAATCTGGTAGCAGAAGAAAGGCAAGCCCAGCATCCCTCAGGTATGGGCAGCTACATCTGGTCCTGTGTTGTCCTGAGTGGAGGCTGTTGCTTGACAAGTAAATATGGATGGAATATTGGGCCAGTTGGCATGCTCATTACTTGTAATTAATGATACCAAAGGATGCCACAGGTGGATGACATGTGGGTATTTGAGAGTATTGTGGGCAGACTGGGAAATGGGATAGGGAAGGGAAACAATTCTAGTGAGAGAAGAACTTGTGTTTGCTTAGGTGTTGCATTTGGTAGTTGGAGAACTGTCTTATGAAGAAAGGAGATTTCAAAGAAACTTAAGAAGGTATAGGGAATCCTGGCCTATAGAAGTTGTTTTGAAATATGCTTTGTATGAAAATAACATTTTCCACCCCTTGAAACATTGTAATAAATACTGACGTGTGTGTTCTCAGGTCTGTACTTGATCCTGAGAATGCCAACACAGTTCATCATCGTTTCCTCAGTGAGCCTGTTCATGTACTTGCCAGTGTTCAGCCTTTGACTTCACATGTGCTGTGCTCAAATTTAGGCTTTAGTGAAGAACTTGCTTAGGAAATGGCATCTTCAGAGATGCTGAGGAATCTGCTTCAGTAGCTGTTAATTAAATATCTGCCTCAGGCAGGGCTTTGAATTGTTCATGAGACCATGTACTTCTAAAAAGTGGGTAAATAACACAGATATATTTAATCTCGTGAAGCTTTGAAAGAATACTTGATTTTCTGTGTTGATAGTTTAGAACCACCGAGATGCCATTTTGGGATGGAACATGTCCTAGCACAGAGCTTTGTACAGCATTTTGTTGTGTGAACTTTGCAGTAACAAGTGGAGTGACACAGCTGCATTTCATCTCCTGCTTATTTTAATATAGGACTGATATAACCCAGGCCTCTTCCTCTGGCTTAAGTAGTTTGGATATACCAAAGCAAAGTAGTCTAGACTGTTTGTATTAGCTGACAGGAAGCCTTTTACTGTTGCCATGTTAGAGGTAGGGTTTTTTTAATCTGTTGGGTGATTCCTTTCCTAAAGAACAGTTTCTGACTTCTGGATAGATATTAAGATGCCTTGGGTTGTTAAAGCATAGAGTTATGGTAAATACATTAGAGTTTTAAACTGATATGCTGAGTAAATCTATTAACTTCTCTAGAATGTATATTATTAAGAATCTTGACTTCTGCAATACTTATGAAATTCTGAGTGTTTATTGGATTTTATCCAGGTTTATATTAAAATAATTTCAATTTACAATGTTTTTAACAGGTTTTTAAATTAAAATTCTTGTGTGGTGACTATATAAAATGCTCCTCTGCATTAATTAGTATGGATTTCTTGCTGGTTGCTTTTTTCGGTCAGGATTGTAAAATAAATAACCATAATTCCTTGATACTTTCACAATTTACAAACAAAAGGATATATTAAACATCTAGTTCCAAGTCATTTTACAAAGCTCCAGTGAATGAATCATTGGATGGAAATAGTTGAAAAATGCAAACGAGGTTTTACTGCAGGAGATTTTCAGCACTTTGGCACAAAGACCAGGTCCAATACTTAATCAGTGACTTCTGTCACCGATTATATATTCATGCAAGCTATTAAAATAGCTTCACTTATAATGAATTTTAGCCCAGTTACAGGTTGCCATAATTTAATGCTTAAATTTATATTCGTTTTTTAAAAACCCTGTAAATTAAAGATATTACTTATTAATTACTATGTAAGAAACTTCAAAGTTTATCCAAACAGAAATGGATTCTGTAATTCTCAGTAAGTAGCTCTTACTTGTATGAGTCATCTGAAATGCTGTTCTGTAACTGTTGCAGAAACTTGCCCATGATAATTGGCATTTTTCTTGTATTAAAGCTTCTGTTCATAACTTTTTGTGTGAAAATTGCCTTGTGCTTTTGGAAGTTTAGATGGCTTCCATCTTAACAGACGATTAATGATAAGCTGCATTTTCAAAGGTGATCTTTGCTTTTAGAGGAAAAAAATCATTACTTTCTCCAATTAATTGCTGCTCGTTCACATGGTTTCTTTTCTAGGGAATTATAGAAGGATTTAAAGGGTAGGAAGTAACATAATGAACAGCAGCAATATTTTTCTTTTAGGTATTCTTTCCAAGACACTTAAAAGAGATGGTTACCCTATGGGGAACAGTGTAACTTGCATAAAACACTTAGATTTTAGGCTTGATAAATGTGCAGTTTCCTTTACAGAAGGAATTCCAGCAAAAATATTATCTTATTTTGTATAAAATGTCTGAATACATGTGCAATGTATCTAACATGTACAATAAATGCAACTTATGATTGATAGTGCTCATTATGTCTCTGAGTTAAATAAACCACTTTGAGTCAAAAAAATGCCTTGCTTTGTGTTGATAAATTGTGCATAAAATCACCAGGAACTTGAATCCTCCTAGCTGGATTTCCTATGATAACTTGTAAGTGCTGGGGGTCAAAAGTGGGGATCCTAAATTGGAGTGAGCATGATAATGTTTGTGTAAATAGGAGTTTGGATCGTGCTGCTGTAGCTGGGATAGTGCAGGGCTGAGAGTTTGTAGGTAGAGAACCAGCATATTCTAGACCAGCTGATGTACTTGCAGTAGAGGTACTTCTGGGGACACAAACCCTGGTCAGGTCTTGAAAAGAAACAGTAGGATTGAAAGAAATAAAGGAGATTTTGAAGAGCTGCTTCAAGTTTCAGTAGAGGCTGGTCAAAAAGACCATCTAGAAGATGGTATTGGTGTTTGGAGCAGAAGGTTCTGCTGAGAAGGGATAATGCTCATTTCTGTGGGGAACAGGAAGTCACTGGAAAATTCATGTTAGCCATGTGGACATCAAGAGACCTTAGAGTGTACCAAAAACTCCAAGTTTGATAGCATTTTTTAGTATTTTATACACTTGGCCGTTGAGGTGCTTTAAGGACCTGGTGTGAAGTTAAGTCCTCAAGTGGCAGGAATGCATTCTGTGAGTAATGACAGTGCTCTTGGTGGCTGAGTTCAGTGTGCAGGGATTTGCTTGGCCAACTTTCCTAAATGCTTGAAACATTTGAGGGGGTTCAGGAGTCTTGATCTTCTACTGGGAGGAGTATATTGTGATTATGGTTGTGTGTTCCTGGGTGCTTGTAAGGGAAAATCTGCGTCAGTTCAGGAGATAGTCTGAGGTGAGTTGACTTCTTGTTTCAGTGAAGTTGTTGGTAAAGGTAGGGAAGTTGTTTGGAAATCAGGTGTGATGGGTTTGGAAAAATGTCTGAAATAATAATTTTAGTTTGTAATACCTAGTAACATAAATATTTTCCCTTTTTTTGTAGTAAAGCTACCTTTTATTATTTGGTTTCAATTAACGAGTTCAAAGGAATTTCTTAAATTTTATTTCCAGCTGTATTACCTGTGTATGTTTGTTACAGTAATTCAGCTAATTAATGACTTCACAAAATGCTTATATTTGCAGTTCAGGTAATTTTCAGTCTCCTTCATCAGTATACTGAACATCTGGAGGAAGTAAACATAAGTCAGCTGTTATCTTCCTGTTTTTTCTTGTTGATGCTTAGAAATTGAAAAACATCCATTGAGTTATGTAGAAGACTTGATTTAAATGAATATAAATTGTTGTATTGAGAGCCCTCTTCAGAGATACTTTGTTCTCTTCAGAATTATGACTAAAAGCTGGTGAGTGGCCTCACATCGTTGTTTATCTGTGTTTGAACAATGCTCAATATCTGCAGTGGAGTATTCCCAGTCCCTAATGAGGTTAGAATGCCAAAGCTGTTGTGGAAACTAGAAACAGAATCACTTGTTTGAAAACCTTCCATTTTTGCTAGCTTTTATTTGTTGTATTGACAATACTCCTAATTGTGCAGAAATTGTGACCTTCTGAAAATGCTGACACACTTTAAAGCATTCATTATGTCAATTTAGTCTTTACGTGTAATTAAAATAAGTAAGTATTCTGTAAGTGTTCAGTGGAACATGATGAAAAGCTGTGGGGTTTTTTTTTTTCTGCAAATCTCTTAATTTTTGTAGTTTTTTGAAGGTTTAAGAGATAGGTGGACAAGTTTGTGTGTCCCTTAACTCATGATCAGCTTCTGCTTTTCTTATTTTCAAGGCTTCATTTACAGTGTCCTGTTGCCAGACGTTCCCATTGACACCCAAATGCTCTCGTAAAATCCAGTCAGTCCAAGTCACCTGACATTAAACTCTGACAGTGATGTAATATCTAAATGTCTTTTAATCAGATGTGGTCCAACTACTCTTCTGATCCCTGTGGCAATACCTGTTTGAAAAGAAACAGCAACAACAAAAACAACTCCTCAAGATATGTGCTCTGGTCTCCTAGGGAACCACATGTCTTTGTTCTCTAGTGAAGATGAAAAACAGGGAGGAAAATAGGTTTAATACCCCTGGCAATAACTTAAGATTTTGCTAAAATGCCATTTGAGGCTTTTGATCCTGTGTGAGTAATAACCTGACTTAATCTCAGGAAATGTGTTGTAGAATGTTTATCTATAAAATTTTGGAAAATTGTTTGGAGGTGTTTGTAAAATGGCTAGAAATCTAAAGTTCTTGAAATGGAGACAAATCACTGAGTGAATCACAAGAAACAGAAATGGGGTGAAGCTGATTACATCCATTGCATTTGTGACAACAACTTGTGTGTTTGGCAGACTGTCACAAATGCATTTATTGAAAGAGAGGGTACTGTCCTGTAGTGATGTAATTTACATTTGTGTGCAGATTAGGTGAGGATTTCTACTTTCTGCCTGTTCTTTAGGTCAGGTGTTTTAGCTCATGGGAAATGTCTTCCACAAGACCAGATTTCTACTCTCTGTGTTTGGATATCTGTATAAATTTATTGATTTGAACAGAATCCCAAGGCTTGGTACTATCACTGTTCATCATAAACTTCAGTAAATCATATTGGCTGAGGCCTCTTAGCTGGAACCAAGTGAGTCCACAATGGTGCAGGCAGGTGGCACGGATCTCTTTTGCCAGTTTGTCCTTTCTATTCAATTTCCTCTTAGGTTTGATCACATCCATGGAATTAAATGTTTGGATTCCCATTTTTAAATAAATGCAGGTGGATAATATGCTTTGGAGGAACTTCTTAGAGTGCTAAACATGTGTATATAATACTGCATACATGTTTATTTCTAGGGGAAGGAGCTACAGCTGAAGTTCCCTCATCTTTTGTGATTCTGTCTCTGTGTACTCTGGTAGTCCTGGTCATTCTGCTGGCAAACTGTGTCTCCTGCTGTAAAGACCCCGAGATAGATTTCAAGGTAAGACCTGAAGTTACCAATGTGTGTACAAGTGATAATTCTCAGCTGCATCCTGATATCCAGAACACTTGATTAGTTGTGCTAATACTCTGCAGTGTCACTGTACATCCTCTCTTCTGAAACAGCCAGGGACTGTATTTCTACAGGCTGTGAAGTCCTGATGCAGCTGTTTATTTTAACTAATTGGTCCCTGCTGCAGTAAGGATCTTTAATGCCTTTTCAAAATAGTAACTGGCTATCAAGATCAGTAGTAAAAGTTACACCCTTGAGACAATTTTGCTGTAAAGAACCTTTTCATTGTTTTCCTGTGTTTTCTTTTGTTTTTTTAGTCTGCTGGTGGGGTTTAAGACACTCCTGTCGAATAAGAATACTGAAGATGCATATGCACTGTAGCAAAACTCTCGAGAAATTATCATCAGAGAATAGTTACTTTTGGAACATCTGTAATCGGTGTTCCTAAAATTGAGTTTAGCTCTCATTTCTAAATGGAGAATATTTGGCCTCAGCAGTTCATGGTAATTTGTTCAAAACCAGGGATAGCATTTAAAGTAAAAAGAAAACAAAACAAAAAAACCAACAACATCAACAAAACCCAAACCGCCAAACCCACAAAACCCCAACTAAACACAAACCCCTTGATTATTAAAAGCAATGCTTTAGTCTCTTTAAGACAGCAATTAATGGAAAAGAAGAAACAGAACACTAAATGTCTGTTGCTATCCTTGGAAAAAAGCTAAGCTTCCTTTGCATTGCTCATTCAAACTGAAAGAAATGTATTAGTGTTTATTTAAAGGCAAGGATCAGCTTGTTTACTAAGACTTCTTTTGTTTAGGAATTCGAAGATAACTTTGATGATGAAATAGATTTTACACCTCCAGCAGAAGATACTCCATCTGTTCAGTCTCCAGCAGAAGTGTTTACTCTTTCAGTTCCCAATATTGCTTTACCAACTCCCTCCCAGTTTCCATCTCGTACAGGTAAAATACTGGTTTCCAGTGCAAAAACAAAAGCAGGCATTTTCAGTGTCTAAAATGGAGTGTGGCTGATTATGTCTGACTTTACTGTAACAAATAACTTGGTACCAATTTCCGTAAACTGAGCCAATATACTTTGTAGGGTAAAGGATAAAATGTGAAATATTACTTCTAAGATGTTAACCTGTGGCAGGGTAAGAGCTTAAAAGAACGAAACTTCCTTAAAACCCTCTCTCTTGATTGCTATCATTGTATCTCTATATACCTGAAGGCTTTGAAGTACCCTGGCACACTTGTGACTGCTGCTCTTTAGTGGTTTTCTTCATGGTTCAAGTTGTCATTGGATTTTAACCACCACCCTTAAATGGAAACAAGAGTGAATCCTTTACTTGACAGCAGTACTGCTGTTCAGCTGCATCACTTTCTTAATACCACTGTAGACTATTTGAGCTGTAAATGTGATGTTGGTAAGACAGAGCATTAGGTTTCATCTCCCTGTGTGGAAGGGTTTTTGGAATGTATCTTTAAAATACAATTTTTGTAAAAGGAAACTTAAGCATCTTATCATATTATAAGCACAGTTTAGCCTAAAGCACTTCCTCTCATATTGTGCTATTTCACATAATTTTACATACTACTTGTGTTGCTTGATCATTAGATGTTCAGGGAAGCTCCTGGTAAAATTCCTGTACAAATTGAAAGAAACTGTCAGTGTGCTTTTAATACAAATGATGCAGTTGTACCAATGACTCAGTATTTTAAAGAGCAGGGGAAAATTACAAGTGAAAAATTTTATGTCACCTCTTCTGTGTAGCCATAATTGTTAAAATGATACTGTCACAACAAGGGTTTTGCCAGAAGTAAGGCAATGTGCTTCAGTGCTTGGATAAAATGTGGTTGTACTGCTGTGGTCTTCACCATGCTTAGGAGCACACTGACAGTGAATTATACAGCTCTGGCTCTTCCAGTACAATAATACTGCTCTAAATGTGGTTTATGGAAATAAATTGTGGGCTAGAATTCTCAGACAAGAAAAGGTTTTGTTTACATCTATTTATTAGTGTTCCTAACCACTGGGCAGCAGAGGGATAAACACTGCTGGATCTCCTCTGGTGTATGGGGTCTGCCATTGTTACTGCCCATTATCTGCCAAGATCTGGGTTTTCTTTTCTGTCCTTCTCCTCTCTGGGCTCTTATGTGAGGTATTTTTAGTTGAAAAATGTCCTCCTTCCAGATGGTAGCTACAAGTAGGGCAGTTGGGCTGAAGAATAAAGCAGTCAAACCGTTTCTCTTGAAGCAGTGACTCTATATAGCTATAAATGTTAAGATGTACAAACAGTGAGTTCTGTCTTGGATTTTCTATTTTATTTACATAGGAAACTTTTGTAAGTTATTTTCTCTACCCAGCTACAGGCCATAATACACTTTTATATTGGAAGCAGAACTTAGCCTTTTTACTTTCTTACTGAATGTGTTAAAAACTTGTAAGTTCACATTTCATCAGGACAATTGCTGTGGTTTTGTAGGGGGTGTGCTCTGGTATGGCTTAGAAGCTGCACCTGAGAAAAGTTTCACTTGAGTGCTGTTGTCACAACATTACCTTCCTACTTTATGTACATCTGACTAGGTTTTGGTGCTTGGGCTGGATGTGTGCACCTAATGGGGAATAAATCTTGTGAAGCTTGCATTATTTCCTCAGCAGTTGCTGACTTTGGCCATCTGAGTGGTTTGATACGTGTTACATTTGTTTTGTTGTGTGACAGATGGATCAAAGTCTCAAGTTGCACGTCAGAGTCTAAACTACATCCAGGAAATTGGAAATGGCTGGTTTGGAAAGGTGAGGACTTATCTCTTAATATTGCCCAGACTGAGGCTTATTCCCAGCTGACTAGGCCTCTGTATTTGCTTTTAAATGGTACTCAAAAAAAAAAAGTAATAACATAAGAAAAAATGAAGTTGAAATTAGATACTTCCTTGCATGTATTTTTTAGCTGTAATCACAGCACTAGTCAGTACTTTTTAAATTTACCTGTAGATTCTTACTAGTTAGATATTTCACTTACATGGATTTGAGTTAATACACTCCTGTTTTTACCAATTCTTTTTAGGAAAAAATTTAAGTAAATAAGTGGTCTTTACTATCAAACGTTTTCTGAAAGCTGATGTGTAGATGAGTTGTCAGGATTTAAGTATGGGTATTTAATTATCAAAGCTCTGTTTGTAAAAAAGCCAGAAAATCTTTCCCACATGTTTTTAGCTCGTTTTTCTTTGCAGGAAGACTACAAATGCTTTTTCCCCTCTGATTAAAGACACAATCTCTTTTTCAGGTTCTCCTTGGAGAGATCTACACAGGCACTAGTGTCGCAAGGGTAATAGTGAAGGAGTTAAAGGCAAGTGCAGGTCCCAAGGAGCAAGAACAGTTTTTAAGAAATGGAGAACCATATTAGTAAGTAATGTTTCACAGCTTCATTCTACTGCAGAGGAATTTTGGACATTGCTTTTGTTCAGTGTTACTGTCTCTACTTGCCCTCCCATATAACTGTAATGTTTGTCTTTAAAATATGAAATACACTCAACCCAAAGTGAGCAACAGTTGTGTTCACATAACTTACAGTGTGCTTTACCTTGCCTGGATGTGCTGTAAAAGATTGGTCAGTGAAGAGCTTTCTCTTCTCGGTGCTTTCTAACGTCCTGGCTATATTTGTATTTAGGCTTAGCTTGTTGGCACTTGTCAGGAGAAATTTCATGCCTTCTGCTGCATTGGCACAAGTGGTTTTGGAGCAATTTAGAAAAAGTAACTGATCTGGCTGGGAACTAACCTGGCTAAAAAAAGGTTTATCTTTTAGCCAGCTCTGTACTTTGGTGTAGGTAATGAACCAGTTGCATGCTTTTATTTTTGGCATGAGGGGTGGTGGGAGGATGGGTGTGACTCTCATGTGGCAATCCTGGCTTTTGTGGGTTTGAGATGCTCTGAGTTTTGGCTGCTGTCAGTGATACACTTGAGCAATACAAAGGAGATACAAAGGTACAAATGGAATCTGTGGCTTTGGTACTTGCACCTTCTGTTCCTGCCACCTTCTTCCAATGTTATGCACTGAAACTTCTGGTAGGGATTTCAGTGTGTTGCATTCTACTGTGATTTTCCTGGCTTTAACTGTACTTTTTCACTCCAGCATTCTTCAGCATCCAAATGTTCTCCAGTGTATTGGGCAGTGTGTGGAAGCCATTCCTTATCTCCTAGTTTTTGAGTTCTGTGACTTGGTAAGTACACTTATACAAAAGGCTGTGGTTGTTTTTCCACTGGTGTGAATTGTATGTGGTATATTTACTGCCCTTTGCTCATGAAATGATTCTTTTTCTTTCTGGGAAGTTTTTTGATTAACCAGAATTTCAGAAGACTTTTGTTTGTTTGTTTAGAGACACTGCAATTACAATTTTTTGTTTGTACTCTTTTCAATTCATCATGTATGGTCTAAGTGCTTGTGGAATGTTCTGAAGAGGCAAATACCTGTTCTTTGGTAATGGAATTACCAGTCTCTTTCAGTCTGCCTTCAACAGAGCTTGGAGGGCAGAGGGTGTCATAGAAGGGAGCTTTTTATCACAGTGCAGTATCACATGCACACACTAACATCACACCCAAAATTATATTTGCTGTCTGCAATCTTAATGTGCTTTTATTACCATTTATGTGAAAATGTTAATCGAAGAATTTCTTTCCTCCTGCCTTCTCCCCCACCTCCAGAGTGCCCAAATTTTACCCATGCTGTGCAGCTTTGGGCTAAAATGCAATGGTGGGCTCACTCCTGGAAGCAGTCATATTTTATCTTATAGCTAGAATTTTCAGTTTCAGTGTTCATTCTCTTCCTGATCCTTTCTCTTACTGTATTATTCTTTTCCCTACTTTCTTATCCTTTTATTTCACTTCTCATACCCCTTCCACCCCCCAAGCAACTGCCTTATGCTTCCTGGGCACCAGAAGAAAAGCTAGGAACACACTGCAGGGTGTTGCCACTGCTTTCAGTGCCACAGTGGTCCCTGGAATGGGAGGGACATCACAAAGCCTTGCTCAGCCACTGCATTCCTTGGAATGTACGTGAATCTTGTGAGGAAGGGGGGGCAAGTACAGAACCTTTGAACTGTGCCCAGCATTCAGAGTCACGAGAGACAAGAATTTGGATCCATAGTCTGGAAAGACTTGAGTTGTTTTATTGTAGCATAACACGTTACTAAAACCAAACAAACCCCACAGTCCAGGTGGCTGTCTAAACATTGGCTCAGTAGCTGCTTTTAAGGTTTGTTGTGCAGATGTCACCCACAGCAGAGTTCCTTGGGAAATGTCAAGACAGAAATGAAGTCAGAAGTGCATGGATGTTACTAAGGAATAAGTCTTTCAGAAATAAGATAGTTTGCATTTATAAATTTCAGCAAGATCTTTTTTACCAGTTTCACTACTGCAGAATTTTCCTTTAAACTCAGGTGCAAAAATCTGCTTCTAGTTGCCTTAGGCAATTTAAATTAGTTGGCATGAACTTGGCTTTTTGAGAAATATCAATTAATCTGTGACCTTAAGTAACTATATTTTTCCTTGCTGCTCTTTTGCTCAAATGTATTAGCTGTGGTAAATTAATGAGGCAGAAGTGCTGATAAAATCCTTCTTTTCCAAATTGAAGAAATGCCTGAACTTTTTAAAGTGACTGATCAAAGTGAAATGTTCTGGTTTTGCTAACAATTAAGAACTGTGTGCCTAAGGTTAACAGATAAGGATTTTTATAGTTTTTCAGTGTAGAAATAGAATACTTCTTACTGTTTTTTAAACCTGCTATTCAGATTGGAGTTTCTTTAAAAGGACCCTGGAAAGAGAATTGCATTTTATAGAGTCTATCAGATATACATCCAAATCAGATTTAATTGCTGCCATGTTTTCAAATAGTTACGTGATTTAATCCAACTTTAAATTTGAAGATGGAGTAGCTTTTAAAGATTGCCCTACTTTAAGTATACAGGAAAAATTAATATCCTTGTCTGATGCCTGATTATTTATGCCAGAAGTTGTCATGATCCTGCAGAGTAATCTGGAAAGGATTTTACTTAAAGGGATAAAATAGATTTTTACTTTAACTGGGTGCAGTAAGCTTGACAGTTAAAGTGGTGGTTTTACAAATTTGAGTGTAGTTAGGTAATTTCTTTGGAATGGAAAATAAATGTCTGTGCTCATTTTTCTATTCCAAGTGAACTAAAACTTGGTTTTAGAAAATTATATATTACAGTCAGTTAAACATAACTTTCATATTAAATTCTGGCTTCCTTCAAGAGTTCCTACTTGATAGAGCTGAGTATCTCCTAGACATGATAGTATTTTTTTCCCTGTGCACACAAATACACAGGGGCTGGGCAGACAGGACAAGTGTTCACTTGAGCAGTTTGATGCTGAGACTGGGACAAGTGAGTAGCTCAGTGTCCCTGTACATCCCTAATTCTGGTTGTGGTCCAGGGCCTGGAGTGGGAGGTGGCAATGCTGGAGTAAGGGCAGAGAAGAGACAGGAAGGAAGCAGTGTGAAGGAAGCATCATGGCACCATTTGGATTTAGAAGATGTTGCTAAATAGGTTTTTTTAGTAAAAAGGTTTTTAAGGGAGTGTCAGGGAGCTTTTTATCACTGTGGTTGGAATGGCAGTTATGTGGATTTTTTAGACTTTTAATAATTGATCTCAAAGCTCCTTTTGTACTTTTTTTCCTGAAATTGGATGTATTGGGGTGCGTGGAGGTGCTTCCAAAACACCCAGGAGTGATTCTTCAGCAGAAAAAACATCAGGGCAGGTGGAACTTAAGTGGTTGACTGAAGGTTCCAGTGTCTGTGGGTGACTTGTTCAAATGTGAAGGATGAGAAATGTCGTCCTGTTCTGCTACCAGTGGTTTAATGCTGAGCCAGAGCTCTTCCCCTTATGTTATGGTTATGTCTATATATATCCAGCAGAGTAAACTTGTTTTAATCACTTGTACTTGTTTAAGAATTCAGTAGTTCTGAAAAAAGGTGGCAAATATGTCAGCTGTGTTGGACAGGAAGTTTTCATATGTTCAGGTGACAAGTTCTTTTGAGGCTCAGTTGGCAGTGTTGACCTTGTTTTACAAATTTGGCGTATTAAGTAACAAAAAATGTGTCTATTCTGCTGACCAACACGGTCTGGAGGGTACAGTGGTTGTTTTATTCACACTCCTTCAAACTCAGAGCCTATCACAGCATTTCCTCCTTTTGCTACTTCTCTTGCTTGCATTTGTAGCCTTTTTAGGGCCAGTTGACCTTGTCTTGGCTGCTCAGGAAGCTCTGTTGGATTATCAGTTCCCAGGCTCCTTGGCACTGAAAGGTCTTGATCAGAGGCACTGGAAACTGTAGTGCAGAGAAACCAGAGCTGTCAGGGTGGCAGTGCTGAATGTCAGGCAGGCTGGCTTACTTGTTTTCTTGGCCACAGAAACTCCTGATACATTTCTGTTACACAAGATTGCTGGTTGCATGTGCAAGAACTGTTTTGGCTAACATTTAGTCCATTTTATAATGTAATCCAAGTTGCTCTGTATCCCTTGCTTTGCAGAGCTGGGAAAGAAGGAGGAGATCAGTTGCACATAAGTGATTTAAGCCCTTAAATTCTATGCTTGCCTGTGTTGAAATTACTTAGAAAACAGTAAATATAAAAAGAAATGCTCAAAAAGGTCTCACAGCCCCTTTCCCCATGTTAGTTGCATAGTGTGTCAGTGCAGTCTGCTATGAATAGTTAACTATTCACTGTTAAACATTGCAGAATGATGCCAGGTTAAAAATAGTGGTAGCTGTCTTATTAACTTTAATATATTACTCAGCCCTATGTGGCCAGCATTTTGTCAGCACAGCAAATCCTCTAATGGATTCACATAATTTATGAGTAAAAGGAAAGTTATTCAAATGTGGAAGTTGCATGTATATTGTGAGGCTGATTTGCCTATCAAATTTTTACAGAAATTCTTCAAGTCTTGCAATTCCCTGGGCAGATGAGATCAGCAGGATGCTGATTTGCCTCGAATGCTCTGTGGCTCACTTTAGGGATGTTGCTGTTAGGGGAAGGTGCCTGCTTGCAGTGATTGGTTCTTCTTTTAATTTCTGCCCCTTGAAAACATGTTCTAATCAAAAAAGAATCTTTGCAATGAAAACTTGGTAATCAAAGAGTTCAATGAATCTATTTCATGATCATGGTCAGTATGGATATGAGCCAAAGAGCAGATTTATCAGTGATGTGTGGTTTAAAAATAAAGGGGGGATTTGTCAGTTTATGACAACTTGGTAGAATTGTTCAGAAGTGTTCAGTAGACATAATTTGGTAACCTCTTCACATTTTTAAAACCATCATCAGTTTTAAAACCATCAGTGCCTTCTGGTTAAAAAGTCATGTCAACCATTTGTTTGGGTGTTCGGATGAACCGTGTGTGGAATTTGCACAAACAAAAAGCTGCCAAAGAGTACTGACTGTAAGTGTGCCCCCAGCTTCTGGCTGTTACAGAGAAAATCATATTCAAACTTACTTACAAAAATGGCTGAACTGAGAAGGGTGGGAAGAAAGGCAAAATTTAGTTCTCCATGGAGTCCCAGGAGAGGAGGGAAAAGGCAGAGTGGCAGAGGAGGTTGGAGAGAAAGCAGAGCCTTCCTCAAGCATGATTATTGAGCTTTTTATATTTAGATGTTTCTGCAGTGAATTCTGCAGAACTGCATTTATTCAGATATATATAACCTTTGATATTTACTGTGTTAAAAAGTCTGTCAATAAAGGGCCATTTTGTGGCTCTCAAAATAGTGCAGGGATAATGTTGCTGTGTTGCTACTGTCTGCTTTTAGGCAGGGAAGCATCATAGGATAATTCAAGCTATTGAGGAGCTTGGGAGGTCTCCAGCCTCCTGCTCAAAGCGGTATCATCCTGAGGTCGGATGAGATTTCTCAGGACTTTGTCCAGTTGAATCTTGAAAACATCCAGGGATGGAAATTGCATGTTCTTTCTGGTCAGCCTGCACTTCTGCTGATGTCCTTATCTGTAGAACTGCTTTCCTTACACTCGGTCTGAACTTTCCATGTTTCAGCTCATGCCTGTTCTCCCTCATCCTCCATCCATGCTCTATGGGGAGGAGCCAGGCTTAATCTTTAATAACTTAATACTGGACAGTTATTATGCTGAAGTCTTTCTTTCTCCAGGCTGACTCAGCCTGGTTCCCTGAGCTTCTCCTCATGGTGAAATGCTCTGACCCCTGTCATGGTGGCTTTTTCCTGAACTTGCTCCAGTTTGTGGTGTTCTGGGGCAGCCAGTTTTGAACACAGGATCTGATGTGGTCTGACAAGTGCTGAGAAGGTGCTGAGACCTCCCCTGGCTCTGGCCCTGTTTGTGCAGCCCAGGAGGCTGCTCCCAGTCTGCTGCCAGGGCACACAGGGTTCATGTGGAGCTCACTGCCCACCAGGATCCCCAGGTCCCTTCCTGCAGAGCTGCTGCCCAGCTCTGCTCACTTTGTGCTGTTGCAAGGGATTTTTTCCTTCCCAGGTGCGAGAGTCTGCGTTTGTCTTTCTGGGGTTTTATAAGGTCCCTGTTGAAACATTCTTCAGCTTGTCCAGGTTTTTCTGAAGGGCAGTTCAGCACCTGAGTGTGACCATTGGTTCACCCCAGTTAGGTACAAGAATTGTCCTTTTAAAGCAATACCAAAAATACCTATTTTATATTTTTAACCTTGATTGTAGCCATAATTAGACCAGAATGGGAACATAGAACCAGTGTGTCTCAAGGTGCTGGATTTAGTAAAAGTTGTTTTTCCTACAAAAATATGTGCCTACATGAATAATTTATTAAATAAGGGATGTCACACAGCACTGCTGTTACTAATGCATTTAAAAATTAAAAAGTAATTCCTGGGTGCATTTCAGGCATCCTAGGAACTTAATCCACCTGGGACAAGCCCTAAGCAAGCAGCTGCTGTTTTAATGAATGACAATTTTAGAGAGTTTGACTTTCTTCAGGCTCTTGCTGCCACCTACAGTCAGCTCAGCTGGGTGTTCAGGGCTTGTATTCCTTGGGCTGTGCCGTTTGGAACCTGGGTGTGTTACAAACACTGTTCCTTTCCTGATTGTTTGGAACTCTGCTCTGGAAAGAGCTTCCTGGCCCAAGATTTAGGAAGACAATGGGCATAGAGCCAAGAATGTTATGCTGGTGAAACAAGTTGTGATTTATGTTGTGCAGTCTCAATACAGAAATGTCTTTGCAATAATTTGCTGCCCTTTCAGAAAGTCTGTATTTTAAGTAACAAAAATACAGAACTGCTGGGTTAAAAGTCAAACTGTGAGAAAAGGAACAACAATGGCATGAGAAACTTGTTCTTTTCCCTTGCTTGGATTCTGTTACTGCATAAGTCTTCCTTTTCCTGAATGTTTGGACAGTATTCAATTATTTTCCTCTATTTCAAAGCTGTTCTTTTTTTAGTCATTTAGGGAGTCCTTCTGTGGGCTCATTAATTATGTGTCTATTGCTCAGCATTGCCTTGGTTCAGTAAAACTGCTGCCATCATCAGAATTCTCTGACTGGAATGGGGTGTATCACCATGCTTTTTATACAGAAAGCTCTGGTGAGCTGGCAACGTCTGAAACTCTCTTCTCTAGTCTCTCCCTTCCGTCCCCTTACAAATTCCAGACAGACAGCTTTGCTGATTTGGAGCACTTGAAAACTCATCTAATTTAAAAGCAGAGGCTCATCAAACTCTGGTTTTTTTAATGGAAGTTATTAATGCATGGCAGGTTTTATGTGGCAGTCTGATCTAGGATGTTAATTACTAAATGATTTGATTAAAAACCCTGAAGGACAATACCTTATGCCTTGGATGAATTTTAGAAGATCCTTTATGGAGACTGGAAACTTGAAGAGCTTTATTTTATTGAGCATAAACGTAGCAAATAAGTCATGTGGTCAGCTGGATCATTATTAAAAATAATTTTTTCAGATTCAACCAACATATAAGGCTAATAAATATCTTCAACTTCTTTTACAGGGTGACCTGAAAACTTATATCTGCAATGAGCAGGAGCACATTAAAGGAGAGTCTCAGATAATGCTGCTGCAGAGGATGGCGTGTGAGATCGCCGCTGGCCTCGCTGTCATGCACAAACACAACTTTGTGCACAGGTAGGCTCCCAGAGAAATCCCTCAGTCATGATGCACTCTGAAATTCACCTGGGTATTTTCATTAAAATCCATGGCTCTTGAAGACTATGTTTGCACAGACTTCTGACTGTGACATACCCTGAGGCATAAAGGTGTGATGCTGATGGAGGTGCTAATTGAGCTGCAGTGGTGTGGTTTTCCAGCTCCACCTGCCTGAAAGCTGATCAGCTGCTCTTTGGGTTTGCAGCCCACAGAACACAACCTGCTGCCAAGCCAGTCCAGATGTAGTTGTTTGATTAATTCTTGGCCAAGTCAAACTCGTTTTATTTATTGTGGAGGGAGGGATGTTAAAATTCAGTTAGGATGAATCTTACCATGAATTTTTATTAGATTGTAGGAATTTAGAACTTCTCTTTGGTAATCTGTTACCTTTGTTACTAAAAAGGGAAAAAAAACCCCTTTCTAGTGCAGTAAGGGGGAAGCTGAGTTTAGAGGGAAAATCCAACTGAAATGGGTATTCTCTCACTGAATTGTTGTTCATGTAACCTTTTAATCTTCACTAAAGGAGGTAGTCAAATTTCAAAGTAATCATACTAGGAGAAGAATTTTGTTCCCATCAGGGGAAATGCTAGATTTATTTTTAATTAAAGTTAATGTAGTCAATACTGAAAGAATGGCAGTAGTTGCAAAAGGCTGGGAAAATTTATTCATGAAACTAGTTGCCCAGAAAAAGACAAAAAATAATTTTTTGGCTTCAAATGTAAAGGTGTTAAGGAACTGGAAGTCATTAACCTCTAAGATGACTAAAATATTAAAAAGTACTTGTTCTCCAAATGTGGCTTACCTGGTGAAACCTTGGGTGCCACAAGATAGTTACTTTGTCAGTCTGTTCTTTGCTGTAGAACCAGCACTTGCATCATCCCTTTCAGCAAGTCAGGAGCTTGTATTGGAGCTTGTCAATGCACATCTTGCTGCTTAGGGAAAGCAGAGACCTTCAGTTCAGGGGGAAATGAACTCTCAAACCTGAGTCTTAAAGGGTGTAAAACAGCAGCAAAACCCTGAAAAAACCCCAAAGCCTGGATTCAGCTGATGGCTGATGAACAGAGCTATTCTTTTAACCCATTTAGCAATTTCAGATGACTTGAAGGTAATACCAGTTGTACCTGTCTAACTGAGGGATCAGTTTCTTGTCTTGCAGCAGCATGGCTCTGTAGGTATTAAATTTAACAGTATATTTTCAGTGAAATACAGATAAACTTGGTAAATAATTATTCTGTGGATCTGCAAGATTCTCATTGTAATGTTTACTTCTAGCAACACTATCCTGATGCTGTCAGAGTAAGTGGTAAAGCTCCAGCATCAGTGATTTTGTTGTTAGTGGTAAATTCAAGCAGCCAACAATTTTTCTCTTCCAGGATATTTATTTAAATAGTATAAAACAATTTGGCAAGCTCTGGGACATACTTGAAGGTTATAGATGTGTTTCTGACCTGTGTAGTTCAATGACTCTGGAAAGGAAAACATCATCATCTTTCTTTGTAGCAGGCAAGCTGTGGCTTTCAGACAATTTGTACTTCAGAGACTCTTTTTTAAGCCAACAGAAGCAAAGGTAGAGTTCTTTCAGGGCACTTAATTGCCTGGTCCCCTTCTGTGAAACTGAGAAGTGAAATATTTGAGCAATTAGTCTGCCGAGCTCTTTGCTGTCGCTGCCACAGTTCCAGCTTCATTAAACTTGCATAAATTCCTGAGTTTGCATGATGGGTTTCCTAAAACTGCTTCTTGGTATTATTACAGCAGCACTGCTGGTTCGTATTTGTGGTCTGGTTTATGGTAGAAACTGGAAGCAAATTCTGTGTCTATTCAAGAGCTTTGTGATTTGTTTAGTAGAGGACTTCTATGAAATACATTACTTTTTCTGTTGGTCTTTTTCAAAGACTGTCTGTAGTTCTGGTTCACGTGTAATGTATGGGTTTGTTGCTTAAGGAACTTAACTGTAGATGTAAAATATTGCTGGTTGCTTAGTATCATATTGTGAATTAATATTTAAACCTCATCTGAATTGCTGATAGATTTTGCTTATGACAATTAAAATGCAAGCCATGCAATGATAGGTGTGAAGAGGGGTGACATCATTGTGGTGTGTGAACAGCCCACGTAATCTCCATGAGAGGATTATTAGCAGAATGCAATAACTGCATGGAAATGCTGTGTGTAGTTTAAATGCTGAGGAGTCTACATCACTACTCCAGAGTAGTGACTGCAGCTTGACCTTTTTTTATACAGGACAGCATAATAGTCTGGGGTTTTTGTATGAAATCTTTAAATGTGATTGCCTTGTCACTGTGTTTTCTTTGGATTCCAGAATGCAGAGTCTGCTTGGCTCTGTGGCTCTAAACTGATTCTCTTTTCAAGCAGTGGGAGTGCCCGAGGGAAATCACAGACTTTTGGCCACAAAACAAATCTTGTCCAATAAGTCCTCTCTGAGGAGAAACCCTGTCAGTGTTTGTTTTTTCTGGAAGTGATGAGTGTTTGTATAGAACTGTAGTGTCCGCAGTATTCCAGTGAGACACGGAATCAGTTGTTGGTACTTGTAGGTTCTAAAACTTCATAAAAATGTAAGCAACAAGAAAACTGTCTTAATATTTGGTTTAGATCACAATTGCACTTTAGAAATCAATCTCACCAGTTCCTTTGCTTGTGTTTTCACTGCATATGAGTTGGTCTTTTGGAGTGCATGGACTGGTTTAATTTCCTCAGAAGAGAATCAGGAAGGCAGCTCCAGGAGCACACCTTTCTTGCACCCAGCTTGCCTCAGCCTTCAATAGGATTTAGGTCTCTGGGATCAGCCCATGTACATGGGATTGCTGAAGTGTATCTCGAGTGGATGCTGAATCTTTAGCACTGTTTTGTGTTACTGATCTGCTCCTGTTACTTGTAACTATAACCTGTAACTGTGCATAAGTCCTTGAGTTTTAGATTCTAAGTTTTTAAAAACCAGTATTCTTGGTTTTTCATTTGATACTTCAAACTGTGACCTGACTGTTCTCAGAAGGGTCACTTCTGCTAACCCATTTGTCTTAATTTGCATTGAAGAGCTCCTGGTTTGTCTCACTGTTAATTTGTTTGCATTTTCAGTGACTTGGCCTTACGGAATTGCTTCCTTACATCCGATTTAAATGTCAAAGTAGGAGATTACGGCATAGGATTCAGTAGGTATAAGGTAAGTTAATCCACTCGTGGACCACTTTTTTTAAAGGATTCAGGGCCCAAGGTTACAACAAGCATGCTTGGAAGTTGTAAACTGATACTAGATTGTCCTTTATTTGAATAATGAACTTTCAAAGTATTACTGGCAAATAACTCCAGCAAGTTCATGTACCAGAATAGATGATCTGTCTAGACATGGGTAGAGTTTATGCTTCTGGAAGCTTCTGGTGAATCTACCTTTTTTGGGTCCTATTTACAGTAGTCCTAGAATATGAACAAACTGATTTTAATGTATTTTAAGGATGCATTTGAAAGAAAAGTTCAAATTTCCTAATGAAAATATTCAAAATATTAAAGTATATCAAGAAAGAGAAAAATGAACGACATTAATTAAAACATTTTGTAAGTACCAAACCTTAAACAAGAAATTTTCTTTCCAGTTTCTGCTATGCAGTGACCAGTGAATGACTTTCCTCCATAGCATTATTCTCTGCTACTTGGGGAAAACAGGATTATTGTTTTAATTCTAATTTTTTGCATAAGCATCACATAAAAACATATTAAGAAAAGGACTGTCACTGTTTGGAAGTTGATCCCGTGTATGTTCAGCCTTTTTCTGATTCTGTTTTTTTCATTTTAATCAATAATTCAGGAAGATTATATTGAGACAGATGAGAAGAAATTTGTTCCTCTGCGATGGACTGCACCCGAGTTAGTAACAAGTTTTCAAGACAGACTGTTATCAGCAGAGCAAAATAAATACAGTAACATATGGTATGTAGAAGGCTTTAAAATAATTTCAATGAGAAATTTTTGAACATATTTTCAAATGTTACATGAAGGAGTAAATAATATTTAAATTGGCCTGATGCATCAGATGTACAGTAGGTTAATCTCTGTAAACCTGGCACTATATCCTGCTTTGGAAAGATGCTTAAAATCTGTTGAGAGAAAGTTGGAGCAAACAAAAATGTTAAGCAGAATAATAGGTGTTTATACTAATAAAAATACCTTCAGATGTTTATAGAGGAAAGAAATGGTGAATGATTTTTCCAAGAATGAGCAGCTGTGGGTGACATAAAAAGTTGATCCCACTAGAGCCCAATTGAGTTCAGTTGGTAGAACAATGGCATTTTAATTAAAATGCTGTGTTCTTGCTGCAGCATTTGAGAGCAGCAATTAACTGATGGTTTCTGTTGCCAAAGAGCTGATAGACAATGGCTCGTGAAACTCTTGAAGATGAACATTGTTGAAATTGCCAAGTTCCACTTGAGTTCTCAAGCCCCAAGAAATCTGGATAATGGAAATTGTGGATTAGGCTAACATTTCTGAAAACATTGTAGTTAATTCCTGTTTTTATATTCTAAGGATATTAAATAGTAAACTTGGCTTTGGTGTTTTAAAAGTAGGGTTGCAGAAAGCAAGTGGGATAGATAGAAATTACGTAAATGCTAATTTGCTTCCATCCTCCAAGGAGGCTTCCTCAGCTCACAGTGTTCATCTGGACTACAAGCAGCCAGGGTCTTAAGGTTCCCAACTTGTATTTTAGTGCCTCTTATGCAGAGCTGCTTTGGATAGATGTGGACAAGATGATTCCAGACACCCCTTCCAATCTAAATTATTCTACAGAGTCACTTACTTTGCATTTTGAGCACAGAAAGATTCCCCAAAGATTAGCATTGACTGTAATCACTGACAATGAGATTAGTGTTGGGTACAATACAGATGCAGCACTGAGCATAGGCAGCTTTTGACCACTGCAGCTTGAAAATAAGGAATTCTGTGAACACTGGAACAAAGATGAGTTTTCTAGAAGTTTGACCTGTAACTGCAATTTCTCATGAAAGCTTCTTTCTTCTGTTGAATGAACCATAAGGTTTTTTAATCTCATTTCTATACACTGTAACAATATTTTTTATTTAAAAACTGTTGAAAACATCATGTTGTATTATATGTTGGATTTTTTCCATGATCAGATAATTTGAGACCTCCTATATTTTGTTGCCTTCATTGTTGTTGCCTTCAAGCAATTTTGCTCTTCAAGCTTTTAGCATTCTGTCAAAATGAGTTAACAAGTTCTGCGGTTATTCTACAGACAGTGGGGATTGGTATTTATTTCTTCTCACCAGTTATGATATACATATCCTTACTTTTCTAGAAAAGCAACTCTAAAAGAGTTCTGAGAATGCCCAGTCATTTGCTGCTCTTTTCTAGGTCTCTGGGTGTGACTTTATGGGAGCTGTTTGAGAATGGTGCTCGGCCTTACTCGGACTTCTCTGACAGGGAAGTCCTGACCCACGTCATCAAGGAGAAGCAGGTTAAACCCTTCAAGCCACGTCTGGAGCAGCCATACTCTGATAGATGGTAAACTTTAAATATTTCTATTTATTCTTAAAGCTGCTGAAGAAGTTTCTCAAATGACTCAGTTCTCTTAAATCCATTGAAATTGCTACATGGAAAAATGATCCCAGCAAACAAATTCTAGATAAAGGTACTCGAGTAAAAGGACTTGCTATAGATGGAAGTTCCTGTCAGTGACATTGGTACTCTGAGGCTTGGTAGGTGTCGGAATTCTATAAATTCCTTTTCGGTGTAAAACCTATTGAAACATGTTTTCATTTGTGTAGGTATGAAGTTCTGCAGTTCTGTTGGCTGCCTCCAGAGAAGAGACCGACGGCAGAAGAAGTGCACAGACTTTTAACTTACCTCCGCATGCAAAGCCAAAGGGACTCAGAGATTGATTTTGAGCACCAGTGGAATGCTCTGAAACCAAACACCTCAAATAGAGAAGCAAGTAATTCTGCATTCCCCATCTTGGATCACTTCACAGGAGACAGACTTGGCCATGAGCTGGAGGAGGTTCTGACTGTAACTGAAACGAGCCATGGTCTGAGCTTTGAATACATCTGGGAGGCAGCTAAACACGATCACTTTGATGAATGTGGTCATGTGAATCCTGATGAAGCCATGACCTACACGAGTATTTTCTATCCAGTGGAGGTTTTTGAGAGGTCACTTTCAGAGCAAGGACCAGGAGCACAGGATGGAAGTGGTCAAGAGGCATCACTGGCTGTCCCTGGGGTGTTACCTGTGTTTGATGCACACAAACTTTCTGTTGGAAATGACTACTATATCCAGTTAGAGGAAAAAGGAAGTGGCTGCAGCATGAATTTTGATAACCAGTCAGTTGTATTAACAACAGAAGTTGATCATCAAGAAGCTGTACAAGAAAAAAGTTCTCATTTCACGGTTCTCAGGGATCTTGATGTTGAAGAATCTAGTACCGATGGGGACTTCTTCCACTACAATACAGATCCTAAAGAGGAATTTTTGCCTGCTACTAGTAGTCCAGAAAGTCCTTTCCAAAGTATATTTAATGATATTGATAGATCAGAAGAATTGGCAAACAGAAAAATACTTGGGTTTGCTGAAACAAATGATTCTCCTAAAGACTTGAAACCAGCTGTTTTGAACTCAAACACAGATGCTAGAAAGGCAGTAGGCTGTTCTGGGAAGGAGCATTCTAGTCATACTTCTGAAAATGAAACAGTTTCCTTATGTGAAAATATCTCTAACCAGTCGGACCTGGTAACTTTGGAAGAACTTTCTGATAACTTCTTATTTCTTCAAGAGAAAAACTTATTAACAGGATTATTGCCTAAAAAAACCAGCAGTGATTTTGGGCAAAACTCAGATGATGTTCTAAAAAGTATTTTAGAAACCTCAAAAAGAAACTCTCTAGAGCCTGATCTGGCTGAAAATGCACAGGTCTTTTCTTTAATACATGAAAGTCTTAGAACAGCGAAAGATGAAAATTTTAACCCAGTGACAATGAATAAAGATCTCAGTTCTGAGTCTCAGACTCCTGTAGAGATGCAGGCATCCTCTAGTCCACCCACAGCAGATAAGTCATGTGATAAATGTGCAAATCTTCCTATTTTGAGGGATGAGGGGAAAATTCTAAATGTAGAAGTGAGTGAAGTCATGTCCTGTAACACCGATGTTCTCTGTCAAGAAGAGCTATCTTATAATGCCAAAAATAATAATGTTGGAAACGGTCCATATTACAGTGTTGCTGTTGAAACAGATGAGTGTGATGCACAGGGAAAGCTTTTCAAGTCTGATGAAATAACTTTTAATAGAGAAAAATGTAGTGATCAGGAAGATAGGAAAAGAAACTTGCAAGATAGTTCTCCCATATTAAAAAAAAATGAATGTTTATTGGAGGAAATGAAAGAAACATCAAATCATTTTGAGAACTGTAAGGGTGTTCCAGAAGAGGTGACCTTAATTTCTGTTGCTGCTTCAGATTGTACAAGTCAGGATAGTCTTTTGGAAGACAGCCCATCTCCTATACAAACTGTAGAACAATACTTAGAGACACCCGATTCTTTGGATTCTTTAGATGTAAATGAGGTTTTAGACTCTTTACAGGCTCAGAGTCCTCAGAAACTTTTGCCACCAGATAAACCTGCTGACAGTGGCTATGAAACTGAAAACCTGGAATCTCCAGAATGGACTTCCCATGTCCCTGTTGAGGATGCTTCCAGTGTGGATACTGCTCTGTGTGTTGTGAGCGAGAGCAGTGTCAGTGCTTTGCCTTCTAATCCAGTCATCATTGTGTCAGAAGCAGCAGCTTGTTTGGATGCAGTGAACAGCAATTTTGAAATAACCCCAGTGGTTTTTCTGAGTGGAAATCAAAACTCGTATAGAGACTCTGCCTATTTCTCTGATAATGATTCTGAGCCAGATAAAAAACCAGAAGAGTCTGTAAATTTGTCCAGAGAGGCTGTGTGTGTTGTTTCCTCCAACGGAGGAGAGAATCACACTGAAGAGGTTTACGGTTTTGAAGAGAGACCGCAAACGTGTGATGTGAGGGATTTCCAGGATGATGATAATCAAAACGGAAAACTAGAACTGAACCACAATTTAGAGATCCAAGAGATGGATGAAAGGATGCAGGGGTGTCCTGATGAGTGGGCTGAGGCAACTCTGTCTTCCCTGGAAATAGTGATGGAAGGTAACCTGAGGGATGAAATAAAACTATCTGAGACTTCTCATAAAAGTGTTTCTTGTGTTGGCACTAACACTTCAGAGCTTCTTTCACACAGAGACTTAAAGCCTGTGCACAACATGGCTTTAGATCTGAGTAACAGTGAGAAGTCCTTCTATCACCTGGAAGGACAAAAACTGAAAGAGCCAGATATTGAAGGAAAATACCTCGGCAAACTCAGCGTGTCTGGGATGCTGGATTTAGAAGATGGCGATGATGCAGATGAGGAAGATGAAAACAGTGATTCTGAAGATGACATGAGGACTTTTCATATGCATAGTCTGAGTTCTGACAGTGAAGATGAAACTGTTCATCAAGTACCTGAGATAATTACTGACAAAGATGATGGAAAACATTTGAGAAGCTTGTTGAAACTTCCAAAACCTCTTAATGAAAGGCAACCTGAGCTTTGGAAAGATCAGAAAAAGGCTGTAACATTCTTTGATGATGTGACAGTCTATTTGTTTGATCAGGTACCCTTTATTTTTATTACTAAGTAAAGTTTTTGTTGGCTTGCTATTTTTGTTTTTTGTTAAACAAGGAGCAACTGAATAAATTGCTTAATATTTGGGAAAACCTTGTTACAAGAGTACCTTTCTTGTTTTGGCAGGATTAAAGCTTGTTCATGGTGTGGGTTATTTTTTCTTTATATATTAAGGCTATAGAAGAATATATATATGTAAAAGAATAGTATTTATATATAAAGAAAAAAGAACTTTTTGGCTTGGGTAGGTGCAGTTTTGTGGTGCTGGCAGAATAGAAGCACTAATCTGAAGTGAAGGAGGGTTTTGCTTTGCTTGCCAAATCCTGAATCTCCATTGTTGTTGGACCTCTGCAGGTGCTGAGTAAAACATGGTTTTGAGTTATGTTTTTCTGCTGTTTATGAGATGTATTTAATTTGAATATGTGAGACATCATTGCTGTGGACAAGATTTAAGTATTTTATTTTAACAGAGTATTGTTGTAACTTTCTGGAAGCAGCTTATCTGTTTAATGGGTTTGAAGACTTTAAGATGCCTTTATAAAAGAAAGGAAGAAAGCAAAAAAAGCCAGTACTTAACCAAAAAACCCCTCTCAAAACTCAAACTGAAACCTAACTCTAAATATTGCATTAGTTAGCACTAAATTTAACTAAGATCATAATCAAAGATGAGAACAGTATTTAGATGTTAATGCTAATTTTTATTAATCCAGTGGGATTCATGCTCAGTGAAATGCTGATCAGCTTATAAAATTCAAGGTTACTTCTGTTTCCCTGTCAGCTTTATCAATCTTTAACTTCTGTAAGTGGATACAGAGGGGATTGTATTTTAGCATTATGGTGACTAAACTAGTCCAGTGAGTTTAAAAGAACAGTCACATTGTCAAGCTTTGGAAATGTTGCTTATGATGACGCACATAAATATTAGAGTTAACTGTGTTTTGAAATAGGAAACATAGGTGATTTATTTGTGTTTAGGCAGCCTGTAGAATAGTAATCCTTTTGTCAGAGGGGAAAGAAAAAATCAGCTGTGTTTAAACTGTTCGTAGTTGTTGAACTGTACTTTTTATTACAATAACTGATAAAATGCTGGCTGCTTCCACTACCGGCTGTACAAAGTCTGTCTCTTTATCCTGAGCATGATTAGGGGATTAAAAAAAAATAAAATGTTGGGAGATGGGATAAGGCTTTATTAAAGAGGAAAAAAACCCCTTACCCATGTTAAGCTGATACGGGAACTGTTTTCAATTGGAAGATATTTTACCTTTGTTCCTAGAAATACGGAACCATTTTATATCCTAAATAATATTTAAATAGTCATTTCCTGCGTGCATTTTAGCATAGATTTGGTGCAGCTTTCTTTAGAAGTACGTGCATGTGCTTAATCTGTAACTCAAAGTCTTGTTGTGTAGTTACAGACCTTTTAATTCCACATTTGACTTGATGGCAGGATGGGGGAGTGTATTTGTGGGTGCTGGCATCTGAAGGCACGGAGACATTGTGTGTAATAAGAGTTAAATAAGTGACTTTGTTTGCCTTAGGAAACACCAACGAAGGACCTGGGAAGCCGTGGGATAGACGTGAACGGGGAAGGTGCTGGCAGCTCTCCTGTTCCATCTTCCAGTCCTGGTTACTTAAACAGATTTGCAAATTCAGAAAGCTCAACAGATGAAGAAGGTGCATGAATATATTTATACACAGCAGGGGCCAAGACAGTTTTATGCACAGCCTTGTATGAGGAGTCATTAAACTATTTGTGATCTGTAAATTCACTGGACCGTGTTGGCTTCAGTTTTGCATCCTAAGCACACAGCTGAGCTCAGATTGCCTTGTTCCTGAGGAGCAAAGCTGGGATGTGATACTGGTTGTTTATATATTGATGTGTCCAGGGTATCCTGAGAGGCAACCAAACTATGGGTGACAAATCTTTGTGCCTCCCTGGGCTAGAGCCCTTACCTAGGGCTCCAGGTTTTGTTTGGGGTTAATGCACTCTTTAGTCTACTTGTACAGCTCTGGGTGACCTTACATGACATTACTGTAATGCTGTTTTTTTCCTTTTTTCTTTTTTTTTTCTCCCCAAGGTGGGGGTTTTGAGTGGGACGATGACTTCTCTTCTCCAGAGCCATCCTTTCTATCCAAGGCAGCTAATAGTGTCATTGGTTCTAAACCATCCCTTCAGCCATCCAAGTACTTCTCTCCACCTCCACCTTCCCGGACTCTTGATCAGAACTGGTCACATTCATCCCCTTATTCCAGATTCTCCATCTCTCCTGCAAACATGGCAAGCTTTTCTCTTACACATCTTACAGATTCAGATATAGAGCAAGGAGGTAAGTGATTTAGTTATAATAATTACTTTAAAGATACAAAATAAAACCGTTATGTAAAGATAAAACTAGCAGATACAACAAGTCTTGTTCTATTTTAAATACCAAATATAGAAGTACATCATAAAAGTTTGTCTGGTCTTGTGTTTCAGTTAAGACATAGTTTTCCATGGAGATTGGGATTGTTTGCATCCAAGTTGGTACAAACTTGTGGTCGAACAGCCTATGGAACATTGACAGGACAAGCTCTCAGTTCTTCTGTTAAAAACCCTAGTGCTGTACATGTATAAATAAAACCTCTGCAATCCTGAAGCACTGCTGTTACACCTGCCACACTATGGCAGATATTAATTCTGGTTATTGCACTGGCTTAAGTCACAATTGTGTTTTCACTGCACAGGATGAGGATGCCAGGAACATAATGTTTCTGCCATTATTGTGTAAGCTTATTTTGCAGTTTAGTTTCTTTTCGTATTGCTTTTTAGACAGTGCATTCTTGACATCCTCTCAAGAATTGCAACATGTTTTCTAGAGCTGTGAATAGGATAGCTTTTGTTAGGAGAACAATCCATTCAGAGCAATATTGAGTACTAACAGTATTTATTAACAAGCCTTCTTGTCAGTAACAAAAAGCTTTTTTAACCTTTGATACATTTTTGAGGGTTAAGAGAAGCAAAAATAAGCAGACTTGAATCAGTTGGGCATATTATTAATCTTGATAACACACTGCATTATTAAAAATAAATACTACTGATTGCAGAGCCTTGCTAATGGTCAATGTCTATAAATATGTAATCAGTGTTATATGGAGTTGTATTGTTCTTGTATTGTGCTTATTGATTAGATAATGTTTGCTGCTTAGTAACTTACAGATAAGAGAGAATATTTTGGAGATCCTACATTGCCTTATGTGTCCTAAGAAGTGACATTGAACTGTGTGATTGAAGCAGATGTCTATGAATAAATGAACCAAATGTTTACAGTAGTTGAAAGTGTAGGGAAAAATTAACTAAAACTTGGAAGTGCAAAACAGCAGAATGCCAAGTTCTAGCAAGAGTCTTACAAAGAAGTGAGGGTTGTGCAGAAGAATCTCACTGTATCTTACGACCTTTCCTCTACTAATAGGAAGCAGTGAAGATGGAGAAAAAGATTAAATCAATTTAAACTTGCTCGGACTCCATACATAAAACACACAGACTTTGTGTTTGAAACTTCTTTATCTAAACTCTGGATCCTCCTGGAGTAACACAGGTAATCAAGAAATACTGAGAAACGAAAGTGAACACTGAAAGCAATGTTAAATCAGGACATTAATTTGAATGTGTATTTAACTTTGTAATGTATTTTTAAATCAGTGCAATTTTGCTTTTCATTGAAAGACGATTCTGCCGCTGTTTTCAAGTACTTGAAGTATTTTTCAGATAACTTAAACAAGTAAAGCAATTACACTACAGTCTGGTTTATGTATGAGATTGTATAATATTCTTTTTATATTTTTCCATGTAGTTCATTATCTATTTGAACATACACCTGTTGTAGAATTGTGTATAACTGTCCTGTGCAACAGGTGGCTGTGTTGATGGAACTGTATGAATGATAGTTGATCAGTAGTGAGCCATATTTATTCAAAAAGATATCACTACATATTACTTTGCTTATTCCAATTGCACTATGGATTATTCTTCCTTTATTTCCTGATGATGTACAGAATCAAAATCTTAAATCTTTCAAGGAAAATAAGACAAGTTGAATTGGCCCAGTTATCCAGTTTAATTTGTCCTTTTTTGTAGCCTTTGCTATGCACGGTACTTGTAAAACGTACATAACTTCTGAGTATTATGTTAGACTTGCTGAAATCTTACATTCAGTACCATTTCTAAAATGATAATGGTTATAGAATGGTTGTTAGTGTTCATGTTTTATAGGAAACTGGAAAAGAATATATGATATACTCTGGAATTTTTAGACGAAAGAGATAATGTCTCTTAATTCCTACAATGATCCTACTGACTGCTTAAACTGTAATAGCATCTGACTATATCACAATTAAGGGCCTTCCAGTTTTTACTACAATTTCTGCCTTGGAGAAAGAAGAGGAAAAATTGGCTGTACAAAACTCTGGAATTTATGAATCTTTTAAAAAGACTAATTTCAATAGACTGGATTTGGGTACACTTGGCCCTTCAGTTGTACATTCTGTGAATTTTGAAGCTCACTCTTCTGCTGCCTGCAGATTGGGGCTCCATTCAGAGGCCTGTGGTCAATCTACCTCTCGGTGATGTTAGGACAATTAAGATTTTGCTTAGTGGTTAATGCCCAGTTTTGCACTTGTTATAAGGCCAGATCCATTTTAGGATGTCTGCAGAGATCCATGGTGCATCCTGGACAAAGGATGCAGTACAATAGATTTGCTCTGAAGCCTGTAGAGAAGGGAAGACAGTGTGGGGGCTTAACCTTCCTGCTCTACCATGCATTTAATCCTTTAAACTGCTCGGAAAAAGATATCCTTAGTTATTACTCCAAAGTGGGTTCAGTTGAGAAACAAATCCCTGACTTCTTGGAATGCCTTATGCAGTTGCAGATCTGTAGGAAACACTGATAGGAACAGTTTACCTGGCTTTGTATTTGTTTACCTGTACTAAAATACAAATGTACTGAAATATGAAGTACTTTGTATTTTAGTTGCTGTTTTGGCAGGGCTTGAGATAGTGGTGGTCCAAGTGCTCTGTGTCCAGATCCAGTCACCAGAGAATTTTCATCATGTGAAGATGGGAGGACTAGATATTTTCAGATGTGTGATTTTTTTTTTTGTATACCTCTGTGTTAATTTTGATTTTAAAGTATGTTTTAAAAATGACAGGAATATGTTAACTGCTTTTTTTCCAACGTTATTTAGCCCTTAAACCAGAATGGCTTCCATACTGATTAAAAGGGAATGATTTAGTTATCATGTTGTTTGAAGTTGCCAATGAATTGTTGAGATATCTTTTTCTGATGAGGCACTCACGTTCGGAGTTAGAACTGTTCTTCAGTAGGAAGTGAGGAACTGAATTTTCCTAAGGACCTTTCCCAAAACATTATTTAGAAGGCAAAGTCAAGTAGTTCTTAATACAGGCTTACAGTATATACTGTAGAGGGTTTAAGGAAGCTGTGTGCTACTGAAAATATTTTTAAATGTTGGTTATAGACTTTGGGCACAAATTACTGCGTAGAAATTCCATAATTCCATAAAACATTAAACTCCTTGATACAGCTAGATTTAGGGTATCTCATCTGTCTTTAATTCTCACCACAGTAAGAATGAAACTCCATAATGGTCTGCAAAGAACATGTGGGCGTATCTGCCTTGTGTGGTGAAAAACCTGCCAGACCTGGAGTTCAGCCTTAATTTTGAATCATTTGATTTAAAAAATAGTCCTGGGTTAAATAAAAGTTTATGCTCCAGAATGTTGTAATTTGGTTGTGCATTTCTTGTAATTCTGGAAAATCAGATGTTTATCTTGCACATCAGGAATTTCCTTTGCTTGATGGAAATCTAAGATTTTTATTCTTTACCCGGGTTTAAAGAAAATCCTACACAGGAAGTGAAAGTTTACTCCTTTGTCCAAATGGACTCATTGCTAATGAATTGCCAAAGGAGCATTTTTTCCAAAACTAGATGTGTATGATATTAAGCAAGGTAATGTCCTTTTTAGCTGTACAATGAAGAGAAAGAAATATTTAAAGTTAACTCACATCACTTAAACATGTATTTTAATTTCAGTAATCCAGTAGCCTGGATTGCAATAATATAAACTGTCTTTTGGGGTAAAAAATTATACTTAAAGATCTGATCAACTACTAGCAATACTTAAATATCTGCCTGGCAGTCAAGTGGCACAACGAAGATGAATCAATAATTCCAACATGTTACATTCTAATGAGGGGATTTGTTCCAAATCATTCATTACACTCTATGTAATTTCTTGCACTAGCTACTTAAGCCTGGTCTCTGTTTTAGAAGTACATGTATCTATTTTCAATGGTTTATTATGAGGACTGGTTACAGCTTAATTCCTTCTCTAGTATAATACCTGGATTGTTTGAATAATGAAGGCATTGTCTCAATTTGGCTACTAAAGGTATTGAAAAGATCTGATTTTTCCCACCTAAAGAAGTTTGTTTCAACATTAGGATCTGTAGTGAGAAGCCAAGAGAGTGATAAGAGTGTCCAGTTTCAGTGGGAACACCTGTACTCTCCCAAATCCCCCAGCTGCAGATACACTGTGTCTAACTGCATTTATGGAAATTGCTATTTTCATGGAAATGAGGAGATTCAACAGTTTTTTCATATCCTTGTTGATGCACTAATGAAAGCCATTTAAGCCTCATTCTTTTTATCAGTATTTTTAGCAGATTTTTATGTAATACTCAATCTTTCATGAGGAGGCTGGTTGGTAGAAAGACTTTTTTTTACAATTAAGCACTATCCTAAAATGTCAGCATTGTCAGGTGTCAGTGACTTGGCTATTTGTGTTGGAGTTGGTGGAAGGTGGAATCCAAGTTCATTAGCCTTATAAGAAATAGCCTTAAATAAGAATGGAGTGTACAAAATTACTTCAGCTTTAAGTCATACACAAATATCCTTGTATGTTAATGGTTTTGGTACAAAATGGGAAGAAATCTAGAGGAGAGTCAAACATCATATAAACTTATTGAAAATAAGTATTTGTAATACCAGCAGCCTGTTTTTCAGAAACTTGAATATGACTTACAGTTAGTTTTGTTTATGAAATTGTTTGAACTTGCACAGGTGTAGGTGTAACTTAAATGATAAATGGTACTGATGTGTGTGTATATATAATGTTTAATTCTATTTGTAAATGAGAAACTATGTAACAAAATCATAGGTATGAGGTTTTCCTATTGTAATTTAATACAGGTATGAGGTTTATGGCAATATATCATAGTTAATGAAATTTCAGGTCAAAATGTCTTTAAATTGTGTACATTTTTAAATTGTAATTTCTACTGTATATTGATTATCATGCATAGTGTGATTCAAGAAACTGCTTGTAATTTAAAAATATTTAATATTAAAAATAAAAGACAGTTATATATTTATAATCTCTTTGTCTGTTTGTTCATTTTTAAACAGATGCCAGCAGTGTAGTTCCAGTGTAAGATATATTTATTAGTGTCCTGATGTTGAGAAAGTTCCAAAAGCTCAAAGCCACAGTCCCAGCAGATGAGTCCGTGCTAAATAGTGTAGTCACCTTTAATTTCTTCCAGTATCATCACCCTTGTGAAAATTTCAGGTAAAGTGTGTACACAGTCAGTAGAAAAGCAATAATTAAAACAGAAAGAGTGTCATTCTGAATACTGAATGTTGCTTTTAATCATCGAATTAACAATCTGTAGGAAGAATGGGGATTTTGAAATTTATAAATTAAGAAAACAAGTTAATGATGTTTTCTCGGTGTTCACTGAATTTCTTTCTAGAAGACTGCTTGGGTTTTTTCAATCTAAGTGCATGTGCTGAATGGACCAAAAATCCCTAGGTAAATAAATGTAGTACTGGTGTGTAAAAAATCTCCTTTGATGAGATGCTGAGGCTGTTCTAGGCTGGGCACTCGCTGAGGCAGGAGCCGAGTGCTGGTTTTTCCTGCGGTCCAGGAGGGTCGGGGTGGCTCCGGGCAGCCCTGGCAGCATTTATCGAGGGAGGCTCTCGTGGAAGCCCCCACCTCACATCGCAGCTGTTGAGTGCTGGCACCTGTTGTGACCTGGGAATGAGAAACTGATATCAACATGACTTCACTTCATTAGGTAAAATATAACTACTGGGCTGAAATTTGACCAACGCAGTGGTCATTAATGAGAACAGATGTAAAAGATCCCATGGCACTAAATTGGTCACCTTATATAGAGCTTATTATCGAAGAATTTGAGAACTTGGAATCTTTACGAGCAGCAAGTTCTCGAAGGGATGGCAGTGCTGTGTCTGTGGGCCTGTGTCACACGGCTGCTGTGACAACTTGCAGAACAGAGCTGAGACAGACTTCGTCCTCCCCGAGCCGGGGACACTCCACTTGCTGAAGGAGGTACCGGGCCGACCCCTCCTGGGGTGACAGAGCTGTGCCTGGCTCAGTGTCAGAGCCACCCACGCTGCTGCAGTGCTGCCTCCCCGTGCCCCGGGTCACTGCGAGCCCTTTGACCACCCCGAGCACGGACGGGAGCCTTGAGCCCCGTGCCCGGCCCCTCGCTGGGGTACGCGGGTTCCCTGCCCGGCCCGGTGCCCGCGGAGGCACCGGAGCTCCCGCCCGCCCGCCGGGCCCGCCCCCGCCGCTAAAGCGACGTGTCCGGGGCAGCGCCGGCACCTGCGGCCGCCTCCGCCTGCGGGGCTCGGGGCAGCGCCTGCCCGGGGCTCCTCGGGCCAGGGGCAGCGCCTGGGCCCCTCGCAGGCTCCTCCTGACAGACCCTGCCTCGGTCAGAGGACACGCAGCGTTCCCTCCCTGTTGCCCCCACAGCCCCTGCTCCTGTTCCTGGCTTCCCCTGGGTCTCTGCCGCGTTCCCCCTTGGGGCCCAGGCACCTTCTGAGCAGCTAGTGGAGTGGTAAGTCACAGAGGAGGGATGCCAGCCCTGGTAGATGGCTGCAGAGGGTGTTAAATGTGTTGGTATTTGGCTGCTCTCTCTTTGGTTTCTCTTGACCACTCCAGTCTGTTGCTCCTGATCCCCCCACAATCTGTTTGCTCCTTGCACACTCATACCACCTCTCTGGGGCTCCCAGCAGCTGAGCTGGGGCTTTGTAAGGTTGCTTCTCCAGGTAACAGCAGTGGCAGTCTGAAAGCAAACCTCTGCCAGCTCGGCACCTTGTTATCCCATGATATCTCATTTGCTTTTGCCCAGCCTGCAGTTCTAAAGACTACTTTGCTCTCAGTTTGCCGAAGCTTCCTTTCTCTTGGATCTTCCTCCAGCTTTCTCTCCAGGCTGCCTCCATGAACCTCCTCTTCACCAAGTCCCGTGGGCTGTTTTCTTCCAAACAGCAGCTCTCCCCAGCAGTGCTTCCTGTGCTTGGGCAGGGAAACTCCCTCTCCTCTGTGCTGTCCTGTAGCTGTGCCTTTTCTGCCAAGTGAGTGTTACAAAGGATCCAGAACAAACCCAGTGCTTGCCTTTGGACCTGTTTTCTCACAGAAGATACCTGTGTGTCTCCAGCATTGTTTTAGGCTCCCACAACACAAGCTGCTCAGTGCTGTCTTTCAGCTGTCATCACCTGGGTGCTACCCTAACCCAGCTGCTTTGTGAATTCCCAGCCGTCTGTGGTAGTAAGGAACCTGGGGATGGCCAGAATGCCCTCCCAGGCAGAGAACTGAGTCACTGTGTGAGCCCAGCAGCTGAGCATGGCTCTAAAGAGTGAGAAACGAGACAGGAGGTGGTGTTTACCACAGCACAGCTGGGAACTGCTACCACCTGCTCCAGCTAAGGTAGATGTCTTGTACTGGGACAGTCTCACAGCTGGGCTTAGGTTTTGGTTCTTCTTTTTCCTTCATTTTTTATTGGCTCACCAACTCTCAGACTGCTCCTACGCCATAGGATCGGCATAAAAATATATTTTGATTCGACCAAACCTTTTTATGACTACATGAACTGGAAGACCATGGAAGGAACATATTTTGGGAATGTCTCTTAGTAACATTGATCGTTGGTGTTAGAGGCAGGGTTGCTGTGATGCTGTTGTCTTCAGATGTAGTGTGGGCACAGAATCTGGGCTGAGGGGGGGTAAAATATCAGTGCTGTCATTAATGCAGAGGAAGGAACATTGCTGTGTCTTTTTGGCTAACCTGGAAAACAGCCTGCTCTGATGCTGTTGATCTGGGGCAATAACTGCAGTTAAGCCCTGCCGTTATTGGATTGTTGTTGGAAGAGGGAAGTGGTTTTTTGTGTGTATGTGGCAGGGACTAGCCCAGAACACAGAAATGCTGCAGCTGAAAACGAGTGGCTGGCTCGGAGCTTCTCCCTGAGAGTGTGCCATGTTTCCCTCTAGTGGGCTCCTCACGCAGTGCAAACCTGTGCCTACAAAAAGCAATTACCAGGAGTCAAGGAGAAATTACTTTTGAGTAAGAGCCTGAGGGTCGGTCTAATACCCCCCCATAAGCCAGCATAAGTACACTGAAGTGGTGCATGGTGTTATTATAACGTGGGGTGGTGAGGAGCTGGCAGACACCAGCAGCATATGAGATCAAACAACAGAGGCCATGTTATCAAACCTAACTGACTGTTGTGCTCTGCATGTTTTTTGAGTTGTGGTTCACTGCTCTACAGAAAGACTGGATCAACTTGGAGACCATTTTCTCTTATGTACAGTGATAAAGGAAAAATCTCTCTGCTTTGAGGCCTGTTTCTAAGAAAGTAGAGGCGTCTGTTTTTCACCAGTAGGTGATTCACTGCATCTTTGTTTCACTGGTTCCATTCGCTTGCCCTCTGCTCCCTCTGCAAGCTCTCCTCCCAGCTGAACATTGATGTTATGTTTTTACAGCACATTGATAATTAATACCAGTCCATCACACAAAACATGAAGACTAAGACCAAAGGAAAGAAGCAAAGGCAAGCTGTTGACAAAGAAGCATTTTCTGAAGAGCCAGCAATGAGAAAAAAGGAACTGGGGAAATGCTTGCGACGCCAAGAAAGGAGGAATGGGGGAAACAAGGAGAGCAGCAAGATCCCCACAGCCAGGGCCAAGCGTCCTTGGAGCAGTAAGGACAGGCTTTTGAGGAGGCTGGAAAGCAACGAGCGTGAGAGGCAGAGAATGCACAAGCTCAACAACGCGTTCCAGGCCTTGAGGGAGGTGATTCCTCACGTGAGAGCTGAGAACAAACTTTCCAAAATAGAGACTCTCACACTGGCCAAAAACTACATTAAATCCTTGACCTCCATTATACTCAATATGTCCAATGGACACTTTCCAGCAGCAGAAGGGATGGGGGGAGCCTGGGGGTCCAAATTGTACCAGCATTATCAACAGCAGCATGGGGAAGATAACCATGAGGAACATCTACAGAAATATTCCACGTAGATTCATAACTTCAGCCAAGACACCAGCTGCCAGCTACTACTGTAATTGTTTTTCCTTCTTACATCATAATACACGTCATTACCTAGAGGTTTAAAGAGATTATTTTTGCCTCCAGTCTCTCCTTCTTTTTTTCTTAAAAAGACAAATAGGCACTCATGGCTATAGTTTATATGGCACATTGAAAAATTACCTTAAACCCTCAGAATTTTTCAGAGCATAATAAATGTGTTTGTGTGCTGTGCCAGGGTCTGGAAACCTGTCCTGTAACACTGGAGTTGACTTGAAAATAGGGATTTAGTAGCTTCTGAAAATTACCCTACCTCCAGTAGAGTGGATTGAGCCTTTAAGGTCTGTGTCACCTGAGTTCCTTGGAGTTTGTTGAGAATTTGGTTGTTAGCTCTGTTCACAGCCTTTCAGTGACTCATCTGCCATGCTAAAGAGAAGATTAAAATTGATGCCAGCATTTGACTGACTTGGTGACTGAAGTGGCACCTATGGAAAATTGGTCACCAAATCTGAATATTTATCTTGATATTTAACTTCTATGGATCTGCCCTGATAGTTTTGAACCTTGCAAGGCATAAAAACATCTGTTGATGCAAACATCTGCAAAGCTTTCTTAGATTGTAAACTCTCTAGAGTAAGGACAGTTCTGATCTGTGTCTCCAGAGCATCTGGCCTCATGAAGATTTTCTTAGTGGGTGTCTGGGTGCCATTGTAATACAAATAATAAATAAGGGACAAATGACTTATTTTTGCCAAAACAATGATAAAAATGCTTTAGGATAGTCTTAACTTAGACAATGCTCTGGCCAATTTAAATTATTTGCTAATGAAGCCTATGACGTGATCAGGTTCTTTCTGGGTTAGTGTTAGATTCTGATAAAATAAAACAATAAATGAAGCAGAAACTCTTCAAAAAGGAAAATGAGCTCTTTTTTTCCCCTCCCCATATCCCCTTCTGTGGTAAAAAGTTTTATGTCACTGAGGAACTCTCATTTCCTCTTGTATTCTCATACCTGGGGCACCTGAAGCTGGAGTGGCCTCAGCTGGAGGTGTGGTGCCCATGGAGCCCCCGTGTTCCTCCTCCCCACGTGCCCTGTGGAACAGGAGGCTGCTGCTCTGGGCTGTGGATGGCACAGGAAACATTTGGCACCTCAGGCATCACTAGGATTGTTAATGGTTTGTGGCATGGTCCTTTTCCTGCAGAGGAAAGCTGTCCAAGGAGGAGTGGGGGCTGAGGAAGGATTTATCAGCTCCATCACAGAAGGGTTGTGCTGCACTGTGCACTTTGTAATGTGTTTGTAGTTTTCTGCAGCACAGCTGAGGGGATGACAATTTAATTCAGAGTGAAAGGTGAGGTTTCCCACACAGGCTGGCAAGGGATGTGAATTATCTTTCTCCACCACAGCAATCCACAGCTATGATGTAGAACAACACAATACTTTATATATGTGGTTGCCTTACTGGAGAAAACATTTGGATCCTGCCTCAACCCAGCATTTTCTTAGTTTTTGAACTGTTTTCACATTAAAATAACTGTGATTAAGCCCTTCTTGTACTCAAGTGTTAATGAAAGTATTGCAGAGTCTCTTGGAGATTTGTCATTACAGTGCTGGATCTTACCCCATTCACCAGCTGCCACGTGTGGGTAAATTATTCCTCACTGTATTTACACTGCCTGACCACAGTGGGGTCAGTCAGTAACACCAAGGCCTTTTCTTTCAGTTGTTCCACTCAGCACCTCTTCAGGTGACCTCGATGTTATTTGGTTATTTCTCACCCCACAGCTCAGTGCAAACTGTGCCTCTGCCTGTCACACACTAAGTGATGGCCAAGCACTTGTAGATTATGGTGATTTTTTGTAGGATTCCTTAAAGGTCATTATGTGAGAGTTTCCAGCCAGTAAATGTCCCTGGAATGCTTTTGGGGACTGTTCTGTTTGAGCTGCTGTTTGGTTGTGTTGGTGGGAAGAGGGAACCAGTGAGTTCAAAACCCAGTATTTTAACAGTGCCATTGATGAGGAATTGCACTTTAGGAACAAGTACTCTGGTATTGCTCCTAAACAGACAGAGTTTAAGGCTTGGGCTGTGTATTTTTGACCTCCTGCAACCAGAGGTATTTCAAATATTAAGCCCAAAATATGTCATATCTAGCTATAAATACAGCAGCTGAGGAGGCAGGTGAAAGTCACCCCTTCTCTGAACACTGCCATCCCCAAGGGACAGTCAGGCTCTGGACACAGGCATTTAATGGAATTATAGCTGCTAGTTCCACAGTGGTACTTTGCTACAAAGTGCTGTGTTCTTGGACATGTCAAAAGGGATTTGTAAGAAGCATTTTTTTTCTGATAAATTACTTTTATTTTTCAAAATTGCTTCAATTTAAAGTCACTTTTCCTTATTTTAACTAGCCACAACAATGACATTATATTTTTAAATTAAATAATTTTCTAAATAATATTTTTAGAAGGCAAATACTTAGTACTCAAACATAAACAACTTAGCTTTTTTTTCACTTAAACCCAGCTTTTTACAGTGAAGTAAGTGAAAATTGGCAATGTAGGGAAAAATGCAAAGGTACATTATAAAGCTTATTATATATAATCAGGTTGATTGTTGGAGATGTAAACACTGACTATTAAAAGGAAAAATCTTCTTGATACAATGCAGAGAAAAATACAATCCTAATAATTCTCTAAAAATACATGTAATAAAGTTATTTATTTGGACAAGATACTGTGCAAGTTATGCAAAACCTATTATGGTAATTTATGCAACACATTATTTATGGTTCTCCCACAATGTATGTATAAACCAGAAATCTCTAATCACATACTGGAAAGATCAACAGGTTCTTTTTTTAACAGTAGAGCATCTTCAATCTTCATTCACATTTGGGCTTGGAAACAGTGCTTTCCTTGGCATTAAATACCAAATATATTCCTTAAATACGTGCAAACATAAGTTTTACTTCTACAAATACAGTACTGAGACCACACCAAACTGCTCATCATATAAAAATAGCTCCATATACAGTCACACACACACAGAGGAGAAATGAATGTAAACTGTCCAATTATGATAAATAAGTCAGGAAAAAAGCTTTTTTTGAGAATAGAAAGTGGTTTCATGTTGGAAAAAGGGATGAATAAATCACTAAAAATGAAGAGCAGAGCTTCATTCTGAACTGCCATCAGTGTACACTGGCAAACTCCACTGATATCACTAAAGTTGTTTTGCATTCCTACCACTGTAAAGTCAGAGTTTAAGACTTTCCCTTGACTTTTACAGTACGAGAGGATAATTTGCAATGATCTGGAACACAGCCTCCAGAGTCTGGTGCCTTCCAGCCTCATTAGGTAGGCATCTGTGTACCTCACTAATCCCAGTTTCAGTTAAGCTGAAGACAGAACACCATTTCCCAACACTGACAGTTTAAGTGAGACCTCACTGAGCCCGACTGACCAGGACTGGGCTCTCTCCAGAGACTCCCTGAAACCAGGGGTTCTGCTGCCTGATTAACACATTGCTCACTGTGAGCAAAGACAGCAAAAATTGGCCCTTCCTGGTAACCACAGCCTAAGCAGAGTTGTACAGAATTTGATATTTCTGATGGGAACAAGAACAGCCTGACCCAAGTCCCACCTTACACACGGAGCCCTCCCATGAGCAGAGCTCTGTGCATGTGTAAGGGCCTGGACAAACAGGACCAGTTGTGTTTGCCTGCAATTCATTCAAACTGAAGCAACATCTTCATCTGTGCTCAAGGACGGTGTGCAAGGTGTGTGAATATGAGAGAAATGTAGAGAACATAAAAAAAAAAAGAAGTAAATGTAGCCAACATCTGCACATATTCACATTTGTATGGTGGGTAGCAGCTATGGTAAAGAGTCAGAAATACATTGTGGTTAAAAACCTTGCCTGCTTTGACAAAACTATGAACTCTATCAAGTCACATTTTACACAAGATGCATTAGAAGGATTCAGTATTTAAAATACCCCATTGCAAAGTCCAGTTCAGTCAAACATATTAGTAGCACAGGAAGGTCATCTTTTTCACTCCAAGCAGTGGACATTTTGTTTCTTTTTAAATTACTGCCTACTGCTTGTTAGCAACACGTAGATGACAACAATTTAACAGTTAACAGAATTTCTGTCCAATTCTTGACTTTCACTGACCATCAGAGGGGTCTTAGAGTGTTCTGTTTTCTCTTTACTCTCCTCATCTTCTCCCTCCTTCGATACTGCTGGGTTTTCCTCGGTGCTGTCAGCCACAGTGACCCGAGATGCTTCTGTTGCATTTCCTCTGACTGTGATGTGCTCCCACCCACCCTGTGAAAAAGTGATAAGAGAAATTCAAAAGGAGAAACATCATCCTGTCAGTGCTGGGTGTGATGTGATGCTTTCTGTGCACTGCTAGTTTGTACCATTTGTTCATGAGGAAAGTAATCCTGCTCTGGGATGCATCAGGAAAAAGGCTCCTTGTAAAACAAAACAAAACACCACAGACCTCCCTGACAGGGAGTTATAGAGGTGGCAAACTTGAGGATTATTTGTTATCACAGGGAACTGAGATTAGGAGGGTCAAGCATTCATAAAAGAGCCACTGCAGGTGTTCCACCAACTTAAAAGGGGGCAAAACCTTGAAATAGCCTTTCTCAAAACACTGAGAATAATACAGGGTACAACAATAAGGAATAATCATGTGCAAACCAGGAAGGAATCCACTTTTTTTTCAAATGGCTCTTACTCCACTAGTTTTTCCATTGTAACTTTTAAATGACACATTTAAACTGAATACTTATCAAATGCAAATAAACAACTTCCCAGCTATAATTGCACAGCTCATTATAATAACTTCAAAAAGGAACCTAAACCTGAAGGAAATTGTTTCCTGCAGGTATATCCCAGCTCTCCAATGCTGGGCAGGGTGGCACTTTCCTTTCTGTGTGAGCCTGTTAGCATAGAAACACATAATCACTGTATGATTATATGCAGGTGCTTTTATTGAAGAGCTCTGGGAATCAGGGGTACAGACCCAAATCTGACTCCGACATGGATTCGAGATGGATACATTTTTATACCCTTTCCTTACATAACTGTTGTATAATCACATGTTAATAATTACCTTAATATTGTTCTGTTGTGTATATTGATTTCACCCAAGCATGAGTTTTAAGCCCCCTTCCCACAACATTTCTCACGATTGTTGTTCCTTTCTCATGATTCTTGTTGCGATTAAACAATTATTTTTAATTCTGTTTAATTACTAAGCAACCATCACATTTAACTTTATCATCTACCATACAGGTGGGTACACAGGTGCAGGTTCACATGATTTTAGCAAAGACAATGCCCACTCCCATTCCCAAGGCCTACTTTAGCTACCACGATTTTAGAAACATTTTAACCCTATGCTATCAAGCCCATGGACTTTGGGATGTGTAAGTTTGAGGCAGCTCTGTGCCTCTAGCACTTACCCCAATACCATAATCCCAGGAGAGGCCTTTAGGCTCCATTGGCTGGACACCAGTCCGGTGGCACACGGTCCCACAGCTCAGACTGTGGCTGCCCTGCACTTTGTCAGCTATCACCCACACCTCGAGGAAGCAGAGAGAGGCAATTAAAAGTGCTGCTCTTCCCACATTGGAAATCTCTGTCTGACCCCTTTCAAAAATCAGTCTTGGTCTTCAGTAGGCTGAAAATTGTCTAATTTAGGTAGAGAGACACCCAAACAAACTATAGAGCAGTGTTATAATGAAGACATTTCCTTGGCAGGAAAGAGATTAAGTATATAAAAAGCCTTGTTAAAATACATAGCTTTGTTAAAAACTGGAAAAATAATTAATGAGGCTTTTTACAGCAGAGGGCCTGGCTGTATCACTATTTCATTGGTATGGCTTTTTGTCTTGCTATCAGATTCCAGCATTTAAACCAACATTTTGTGGAATAAAGTTAAACAAAACTAAGGCTGAGGAACATTTAATTACTAAGGTATGTTCTACATAATTTTTAATAAACTAATGAGATACAAGGAAGCTCAATACACACCTGGTCCAGGGGCCCTACAGACATTTTACGGATATTATTTGAAACATGATCCCAGGTAGATCCTTGAGGGTAGCTGGGTGTGATACCCTGGCGGTACCAAAGATTGCCTGTAAAACAAAGAGTGCTGGTTACAGCCCAGCATGGCTGTTTGTCTGAAATTCTGCAAACAACAGAAATCAGGAATTAATTCTTTCTGTGTTCTGGGATCATGCAGTTTTGGCTAATATGTTACAGAGGTGGACAAAATGAAATTCGCACTTTGGAATTTGTATTTCTGTAGTTATTCTTTATAAAAACCAGCAAATATTCTGTTTTGTAAAACTTCTAGGGGAAAAATGTTGATATAAGGAACCGTGGACTAGAAAACAAAAGCAAATGAGATGAAGGTTTCTGGTGTTAAAGGCTTGTTTCTTTTTCAGAAGGTGCTTCATGATTTATCTGTTTTGGAGCAGGATTACAGACAAAACCCTGCCATGCAATTCTCTGCCATTCATTTGTGTCTTCCCCCCACAGAGCACAGCTGCTGGATTGTTGTTACCCAGGGCACTGATAGAACAAAAAACAAGCCTTCAGAAGCAGTACTTAAGTGCACTGCTACTCCAAATCCTTCAATAGGAAATATTACTCCCTTTGGAGCACCAGTAATCATCTGTCCAGTTCTAACTTAGCCTCTCCTTTCTAAATCAGTCTGCTATAGACTGATGTACTTTTTGTAGCACTGCCTAATAGTTTTTTAAATCCTTACCATTTTTATCCAAGACAAACACAGATGTTCGTCCTACTGAGACTTGTTTTAACTTCTGTTTTTGAGGTGAAGGGATGTGGTACCAACAGTCACCTAAAGGTCAGAAATCTTGAGTTAAGCATTGAGAAAATAGAATTAGGCATGGAAATGCCTGCAGTTGAAATACAAGCAAGAAAGCTGTGAACGACCTCACACTTCATATATTTTTAACAACTTGTTTTTTTACAAACAATTTAAATTATGCAGGTGAAGAGCAAATTAACAGCTCTCATTACTGTATTATTTGTATGCACTGTTTTGCACAGCTTTGGGAAAGGACTCTGTGAAACAGCTAGGACTTTTTCAGACATGGCAGTGCAGTAGAGCAAAAGATAAAGTCCAAGTTCTTACCTGCAGGTTTGTTTGGAGACACTGAACCCCGGTAGAAGGCAGAACCATCTCTAGCAATAGCCCACACTTGGTAAAATGCTCCAATGGAGATGGAAATGAAGGGCTGATCTGTTCCCACGTGCAGCCAGGATGTTCCCTAACAAATTGTGGGAGATGAAGTGGTTAAAAGCTCCATGACAAAATATTGTTGATTATTACTAAACGAGAAAAAAACAACATAGCGAAAAAGATTCTGCAGAATAAATCTTATGTACTTTACAACTGAACAGAAACAAGGTTGCTGATCCTCAAAGGTATTTGGATATACAACTCTTTGAAAATAGCTAAGTTGGACAATGAAGGGCCTTTTCTGTTAAAATCACTGGATTTTAGGCATCTACACGTCTCTGAACAGCTGGACTAGAGCCTTCTTTTTTTTAATAATCCCTTGATTTTCCTTACACAGAACAATAGTCTCACAAAAATGAACTGATATGGGATTTCAGATTCCAGACATATTCCAATTCTCACTCCTGCACTGCCTTACAGATCAGGAAGGAAAAAAAAAATCTTAAATTTTTTTCAATTTCTTGTAGTTTTTCTCCAAATTCTACTAAAGTATTTTCTTAGATGTTTTTCCTGGTTTTTATCCTACTGGTATCAACAGGCACTAGACTGGGACCATGCTTCACAGGGTCTATTCCTTGACAATTCCTTTGAATGTGACATACCTGTTATCAACAATTTCAAAAAGCAAACAAAAAAAGAGGAACTAAGCTGCCAGTGCAGAAAGTGGAAGTAAAATGCTTCATGAGAAAATGGCCAGGAGCTGAGAGAGGCTCCTGCAGGTGATGTGGCACAAGCTCAGGTAGATTATGCAAGAGAAGTGCTATTATAAGGAACGTGGGCAGCAAACTGTGCTGCAGCTGATGGACAGGGACTTCCAAATCTGGGACACAAAGGGATGAAAAATAACAAGGTGCTTTGAGAGAGGGCCCTGTGTGATTGTATGTAATGACATTAAATACATCAATAAGCAGTAAAAACAAACAGGGAGCCTTACAGCTGGGTTCTGCTGTGTCACTCCAAGCCTGCAGAGCACGTCTCCTTTGTCACTGATTGCCCACAGTGCTACTGCTTCTTCATCATCTGCATCTGAACTGGGAATTATGGAGATGTCCCACAGGGTAACAGGAGGCACTTCCAGCCATGGCCCGTTGGTGACTATCTTACATTTTCTGAAGCAGAAAAAACCCAAGCCTGTCAGAAGTATATCCTTTCTACAACTGAATCTGTTTCCCAGCCTACTGCTGACTTCCAGTCCTAAAGTCTTTTCATTAGGCAGTACTTTTCATTAAGTATTAGTATTTTTAATTTGAAAGAGGTTTTTATGAATCAATCATGTTTTGCATCAGGTTTTGAAGTTTCAGCTAATACTGATTTCTCAAACCTTCTGTTGGCTTTTTTTTTAAGTTACTTTATAAAACCAAGACCACCCAAGAAGTCTGCCACTGGTGCTACACTGCTCCATAGCTCTTGCAGACTCACTGGGCCACAGCAGGAGAATACATTGCAGAGAAAACTCCACACCCAGTTCATTCCTTCCTCTGTCTTGCTTGAGGAAATAACTTTACAATTCTTTTTTGGTGGGGCTTGTTAAAAAGGTTGTGTAGCACCTTGAGGTAGGCAGAGGTAAGGCAGCTCTAAATGAAAGACTTGATAAGTCTTGCTGGGAATTTGTGTACTTTTTCTGTGGAAACTGCAACAAAATAGTGCTGTCTATTAGGGAAATTATGTTAGGCTCTATCATCACCACAATAATTTTGTGTATGAAGAATGTCCTAAAAAACATCAAGACATTCCTCTGTTTTCCAGCTCTGAAAAACCAGATCCAGCCCTGAGCGGTTCCCTATTTGTTTTCAGTTTTCAATTGACAGTTAAAACAAGAGGAAATGAGGGTATTTCTCAAGTTGCTTATTTTATTTCAAGTCACCATTTTGATTTACTGGGTATCACTTGTTTTGCTCATATCCTCGATCAACACTTTTGATGCTTCCAGAACCTCACTTCAAAGCTTTTTGTACAAGGGGAAAATACTTTGTAGTATCAATACCAAACCCAGCAGTGTGCAAGTTCACAGCAAGTAGTTAGAACAACTATCAGATGCTCTAGTATAGAAAGCATAGAAAAGTTGGAAAACCAGGGAATGCACAGACTTCCCCAGCTGATAGAATATAGGGGCAGCTTGCTGATTTCCAGGTTCCACCTGGACATTTCCTCTGACTGAAATGGGGTTGCTTTATCTGTGGCTGAGCACCGAGATTGTGGAATTCATATTAATATAAAAGGCCTATTACCAGTTGTTACAAGTGACCTAATATGTACTGATATACCCAGTGTCTACTATTCCAAAATCATTTACCATAAGGAAAATCAGATATAGAGGAGAACTATCTGACTTTTATCTACAGATCCCACAAAATCCAATAGGGTAACTACCCATAAAGGCTTACAGTCAAAGCCATAATGCTAAAGATCATCAGTTTCTCTACTGGAGATGGGTTATTTATTGTAGGTTTCTTTACTTTTTCTTCTGTTGATTGGGTGGCAAGACTCTTCACCTCATAACTAAAGTAGACTTCTAGTGAGCAATTAGGATTTGAGTTCAAAACTTATTTCTATTGAGGTTCCTCACCTTGCCCAGCGCCTCCGTCGGACAAAGTCTTTCATTGTCTTGTGGCCATGGTAGGACCTACCAAAACAGATTTAAACAGCGTTCATGAGGATGTCAGAGCATCTCCAGTGCCAGTGCCAGCCTGAGAGCACTGCCTCCATCTGCCCACCAGGCACCCCTGCTGACTTTAAAATTCCTGAAGTGTCAGTTTGCCAAGTTCACCTTGCTGCCCTCCCTCCCTGCAAACATCAGCGTGCCCACAAAAGGGGGGAAATGAGGCAGTGTTGTGTCCCTGTCAAAGGGCAGTTAATGTGCAAACAGAAATGAGAAGGAATGAGGACTGGAGCCTGGGATTTGCTAGAAGAGGTGTTTCCTTACGCTGGGAAGTCAGCAGCATACTGCCAGCCCTCCCGGTCCGTGCCGCCCGCCGGGCTGAAGTCGATGTACCAGTCTGAGACCTGTGGGCAAACAGGAACACTGACAATAACCATCAACACCTAATGGATAATGAACACCTCTGCTTCTATTTGCCTCCACCTTTTGGAGAGCAGTGACTTGCTAGAAATCTTCTAATACTTGAAATACATACAGAGGTTCCCAAAGGTTTTTAATTCAGCTGAAGAGAAAAGGATCTAAGTCATGTTAAACAAAAAACCCCACTCAGTGCTTAATATTCTTTTGACTATGGAAGATTGCTGCTAGTTATGAATGGGAAAAACAAAGTAAAATGTTACAGCAAATCCCAGAAGAAAATCTGGGCCCCTTGAACTCAAGTGTTGTATCCTACTTGCTAAGCCTGGACTTCTTTGTAGAAAAATTTGTAAGACAAAACTTACCCAAGACCACTGCGGAGAAGGAGGCTTGGTGTTGGTCTTTGTACACTCCTGCAGGCCAGAGGCATCACTCCACATGTATCTGTCTGTGGGCAGACCTCTGTGGTGGTGGAACAGTGCACAAGGAATGCAAGGTCATTTACAACAGGGAGTTTAAAAGGCGAGGGAAGAAAAGGCCATTTGTAGCACTTCCTACTTTCACACACAGAACACTGCCATCATTAATCTCTGTATTTAGAAATACCATGTGAGTGATGAGCACAGTGGGAAGAATCTGTACAATTGCTTCCAGTTACACCAAACTTGAGGACCATGTAAATTGTTCTCTGTAGAACAATTCCTCACTACCATTCAAAACTGGAATGTGAATCCCATATATGTGGATATGGATTTTTCAATGCTTCTGTTCAAATACACTGTTCAGGATCCAATGTATTTAGCACAGTATGTATACAAATATATAGATCCTAATAACTTTTCTGTCTGGCCTTAATAGTGAAAGATACTGTGAGTAGGCACACTTTGTGCAATCCCAAAGCACAAATCTGTAATGTTTTGCCACAAGTGCATTTTGAATGGATAATTACAAATAAGAAAATTGAGAAACACTGCTCCTTCCATCACAGGTTAACTATGTATGCTGGAGGAGACTGAAGACAGAGTAACTGTAATAACTCTCCCAAAAAGCTGGAACAAAGCTCTTGTTTTGTTTGACAGTAGTAGTATTAAAGTAAATAAATACAATAAATTGAGTAAATAACCTGCTGCTGTATCCAGTGACGGGGTTCCACCGTTGGTTCTCATAGATATAAACACATTTCACATCTGACTGCGTATAAATGTTATCAGCACTACTGGCCAATCCTGGGAGGAATAAATAACCTGGATTAGAGTAAAGCTAAAGCTTAAAGACATTACATTTTAAATTCCAACAGCCACTGATGATTCTGTTTCTCACTCTGAAGCTGTACCTTGGATGAAGCCACCTCCATATCCCCCAGTGTACACCCAGGCTGTGTGGTCGTAGCCGATGCCCCACACCACGCCCCGGCTGTTGCACTCTATCAGCCGAAGGTGGCCTCCCACCTGACGCCAGAACCTGCCAGGAAAAGGACATTTAATTCAACACCACATCCTTCAGGAGTGTGTGTTTCCCCCCCCACAACAACCCAACAATCTTCAGGACAGGCAACCTTCTCTGCTCACTCGTCCAACCACTCTGCAACCTGTAAGTGAAGGCAGTTGCTAGCTGAAAGCATTTCCCTTGGAATAGCTACCAAAAAGCAGAGGGTGTTGTTCTGCTTGAGGGGTTTGCAGTGTCATATTGCCACAGTTGTCATAAAACTGTCGAGAAACTGCTTCTGGACTGCAGTGTCTGTGGAGGACTGAGAATTTCAGATTTCTTAAGTCAGATAAAACTGAAAGCTCAAATTATATTCCAATTACAGCGATTAGATTTACTTTTAACCTAGTCTATCTCTTATGACATTAAAGATGCAGTTACAAAAAATAGGATCTCAGTGAACAACGCTTTTGAAATCACACGGATATCTCCAACATCTAAGAATTAAAATATGATTTGGTGAATTTCTTCATGTGCAATCATGAATAGGAAGGCAGTCATTAACCCTGTCACTGAGAGACATCTGCAGTGTACTACAAACTCCAACAGCACACCAAAGCCACTGAACTGACAGGAAGGACATTCTTTGCTGGATGGCATCCCATGCAGAAAGAACAGCTTCAGAAGCCTCTTACATTTGATCACACGGCATCAGCTGGGGTCCGGCCTCCAGCTCAGGACTTGGCTCACTAACAAAGATGTCTCCTTTACAAGTAACTGACCAAATGGCATGGTGAGAAGGAGGGCCTTGAATCCGTCTGCTTTCACAGCAAGACATGTTCAGCAAAGACAGCTACAAAACAAGAAGCAAAAAAAGCTTCCATTTACAGCGAGAACAAAAATTCCCACAGAGATGCTCAGTACTGTAAAACAAAACGTTACCTCTGCATGTTCTTGCAAATCAGCAAAGTGAATTTGCAGCTTTTTCTCAAAAAATATTCTCACTAGAATTCTGTGGTTCAGAAATTATTACACAACCACTGGAACCGCTGTGGTTTGCAGGAGCTGATCAGGATGAAGCCTCTCTCAGGTTTGGCCCTGCTCCAGTGTGTCTCTGCCTGTCTGCCTGTACAAAAGACTCTCTGCAACAGTGACAACAGAGAATGGTTCTTCTACCAATGCAGAAGAACACACTAATAAATTCAACTCCTACCTCATTCGTACCCTAATCTATATCCAGAGACAGGAAGGGAATAAAAAGCAATATTGGTGTTGCTGTGGATAACCAGAAAGCATGCAGACTTCAGAGGAGATAAGAAGCCTCAGGTGTCTCTAAATAAGTTTGATCAGATGGTTTAAATACCTAAACTTAAAAAACAGATGAGCGGCCTCAAGAGTTTAAAGGTAACGCTGACATTTCAGAGACTGGCTTCTATGTTTTATTGCAGATATTGCCAGCTTGAAATGAGGGATGCCCAGAATTACCCAGTCATGCATTTCTTGCTCTGTTGCGGCTGCCAGGCGGATTGGCCATCGCTGCTTCGTCCTCTCAGGTGTGTACAGTGCAAAGGAGTGCTTGGCTTCATTCAGCACTTCAACTATAATGGTCACTTCATTCAGGAACACGTGGATGTACTAAGACAAAAGAAAAAAAACCTGTGACTAAGGCAAATCTTCCACAGAGCCAGCATTTTCACACTTCAGGTCTACAAACGAGGCATTCCCGCCAAGGACAGCAAAGAATCAACTCTTAGCGCAGAAGGAATGGGACTCAATTTCCAGCCTTGCACCACCTCTGATTCCTGTTGCCTGCAGACATTAACCCTACTTGTGAAGACCCTGTCCAGCCAAGCTGGGCTCTTCACAGTCAAGAACACTTTGAACTTCCAGAAGAATTCCTAATTAGTGCAGAACTGATGGTTTAAGCAGTGTGAGTGGTTCCTGACTGGGTGTTTCTGACACAGCACTAACATAGCTCAGAAAAGCCTGTGGTTTGCTGGTACCTGGGGTTACCTTTGAATTGGTTCCCAAACCTCAGAACAGTAGCGTGCCATAATTTGCCTCCTTTCAAGAACCTGTTTCCCCTTCAGAGGTTTGCCAAAAGCAGCTCTCCCATGGGTCTGCAGCTGAACACACCTTTTTCTCCTCATGATACATGTAATAGATGAACAGGATGCTGTCACGCATCCCATCGCTCCCAGTGAACTGCTCCAGTGCCACTCGAACGTCCATCCACTTATGAGGCTTCCAGTTCCTCCACCACTGCAAGGCTCCAGTTTTAACCCAAACTGACTACAAGGCAAGCACAAAATGACAGCAATAAAGAAACTGCACGACTCTTTTCCTTTCTCCCAAATGCTGTTTTTGTGACCACGAGTTGTCTGTGCTGCAGGTTAATCTGTATCACACCTCACCATAACTCATACACCTGTATCACACATTCCATACAGAGTGTACTGGACTATTTGGGAAGCTGAAGACAAAATGAAAACTCATAAAAGTGGATAGAAAGATACTGAAATACCACGTGTACAACAGTAGTAACATCTTATCCCTGCAAGAATGCAGTAGCACAAGGTACTAATTGACTCAAGTCTGCTCCTGTTATAACACAACCTCTATTTGGAGTTTAAAGGCTTTTACGTAATTTTTTTAAACTTGATTGAACCCCTGGACTCCAAGTGTTTTTAATCAAATAATTCCAGATGTCATTTGGCAATTAGCAATGAAGGGACCAAAAAATATGAATGAATCTGAAAAGATCCAAGGAGTCATAACAAAGGGATCATCAAACAAAACTGCTGCTATTTATGTGCTGCCACTGACGTTTGCACCATTTATTTACGCAAGTTAAATTAGTCCTAATGGCCACAGAGAGGGAAGCTCACCTACTTGAGTCACTGCTTCAATTAAGATGCCTCATCTTGTGGTGGAATAATTCATACAATGTTCCACTGTTGCAACCATTTCTCTGAGGATTTGAGGTCTCACAATACCCAAATAATGCTGACCAATGCTTTGTTTCTTCCTAAATAAAACTCTCTGATCATGCTTTTAGATGAATACTGCTGCTCCATGTTTGACAAGCTGTTAATTTCCCACAGGGAGCTCAGACATTAATAATCCAGGAAAGTTGTCACAGACAGAAATAAGGGCAAGAATATAAAGCTGACAGTAAGCTCAAATTGGTATGTCAGAAATGTATTATTGATTCCCAGATGTGTTTAGAAGATAAATGTTCTCGCTGCTTACCTGCTCAATAGCCTGCTCATAGTGCCTGAAATTCTCCAGTTCCCGCTTTGTCCTTTCACTGAGCTGCTGAAAAATCTGCTTCCTCCACGCTGCTGTCTGTGCAGGAGTGATAGACAAGGACAGAGACTGCACAGACGATGACAAACCTGGGACAGAACCAAACCAAATAAACTCCAGTGAGCTCTGAGTACAGTTCTGTGAAAGGTAGAACACGGTGCTCCTTTGAACACCAGAGTGGATCAACCCAGTCTAACACCATTGGTATAATGATTATAATTTGGAATCAATGTGTTGCAGCCAAACTTTGTAATTGATGCATAGAAATAGGATCACTAGATGATTATGCAGAAGCTTTTAAAGCTGTATCATTGTAAAAGTGGGAGTCACTGAAGTGCAAGATAATTAGATAATATACTGCATAATGATTTAGACTGTTAAATACTGGGATGCCACAGTTCATGGTTTCTTTTACCCATCTCAGTAGAACTGGCAGAGTGAGGCAGTTATTGCTGGCATCTGCATCTCCCAAGAGAGCCCTTTTCACTCCTTCCTGTTACTGTTCAGTGATACTATGTGTTTTGCCCAGAGTTGCAGTCTCAGTACAATTAAAAATGAGATGTAGATCCAGCACAGATTACTTTACAAAATTGTTACAGGAACTCAAGAGAAAATATCACTTTTACATTTATTTATCTCAAGCCCAAAGTGCTCTACAGCTAAATACTGCAGCACTATGCTCAGACATGAACCTTTTAACAAAATGCAGTAAGAGAAAGGGGGTTAGCACAAGTTTTGCACCATGGCTTTGCTCAGAAAAAACAAACCAACATTTTTCTTAAAGAGGATATTGAACTGTGACTGGAACCAGGGTGTGCTGTGGTGACTGGCCAGTACCTGATGGAGCAGTGAACCACTTCAGTGGGCTGTGCAGGTCTACAAGACAGCCTCCCCCAGACACCCAGGCCCACAGAGGGTGCTCATCAGCTCCGTACTGGTCTTCAGCTCCCACTGAGAACACACCCAGGGAAGAGAGGCTGGATGTGTCTGCAAAGCTGCTGACAGAGAGGACTGGATGCTTCTGAGCCTCCTTCAGGTCAATGTTTATCCACTGCAGTTCTGCAGAAGGATTTGGGTTTGCAGGAGATTTATTCATTTCAAGGTTATCTTTCTCAGTAGTAGCTGAAGCAGCAGTGGTTTCTCCTTGCTCAGAGTGCAGAGGATCCAGAGGCAGCTGTGCAGATGTTTCAGCCTGGCTGGCTGGGCCATTCCCAGAGGCTGCAGCTCCCAGCAGGGCAGTGCTGGCAGGGCTCGTGGGCACGCCGGGCAGCTCTGTATCAGAGGAAGGATCTGCATCACCCTGAATGACCGCGCTTGTTTGGTTCTGAATATCATCAGTAAAGAAACAGCCAGCACTGAAGGACAAATAGATAATTAATTATCATCCAAAGCACTGTAAATTAGCACAGGCCTTACATCACAGACACACAGAAATTGACTTAGTGTTTCAGCGTAGGAGAGAAACAGCAGATTTCTCTTTTAAAGGTCAAATTCTACCATCAGGGGAAAGAGTCCAACACAAATCTGGCAAACTGGTCTAGTAAATCTGAAACATAGGAAGGAACTTCATTGATCTTTTCAAACAATTGGTGGTGTTGGCTGCCTACAACTCTCAGGAAAACAATGAAGCAAGATTGCATTTTCTGAATATGAAACAATGAATAGAATTTTTTTAAGCCCATTATTAACTTTATGATTTGTCTTTGCTAAAGGGAACCTCTCAGCACACACTTTGGCTCAAACAAATAGCTTCTGCAGCACTCCCAGATCCAGTGGCATGTGTGGCACAGCCCAGAGGCCAGCAGGCAGGGGGGAGTAACTGATTTAATCTCCCTAGGAAAAGAAACGTACAGTGACACTCAGGAAGAATAATTCCTAAGTGGAATTGACACTTCTTCATGGTATTTCATAGACAACATTTTCTCTTATTAAAGACTAGTTCCAGATAGTGATAGGAAGCCCAGAGGAAAATGCATCACAGCAAGCATGCAGTGAATTCCAATGTGGGAGCTTCAGACTCTTCTGTGAGTGCAACAACTGGTGCTTATTGTTAATTTTAATGGCAAAAATGCAAATGCCTTTTGGCATACATAATGTCTTCCCTGCTGCTCCCTGTCTGTACCACTTGAATGTAAAGAAATATCTCCTAACATTGAAACTCTTGCTGTACAAAGTCTTGAGCAGGTATTTCATGAAGTACCTGAGCAGACTTGTTGAGCTCCCAGTCTGAGATCTGTCACTCTCTCTGCCAGACACAATTGCCTTCCATGTCTTCCCACTGAGCTCACTTGGTGTCACACCTTGACGAAAATAAATCGCTCTGTCATCGCAGCCGATTCCCCAGACCTAGGGAGGGAAAGGGCTTATGAAGGAAGTGGCTTGGGATGCAGTAAGTATCAGACACAGAAAAGGTGCAGTGGTGCAGAACTGAGCACAGAAAACTGCTGGACACAGCTCTTTCCTTTTGTGTTCTTACTTAATGCTGGCACTGTAGATGCAGAACAAAATTCTGTACCAAAACCTGCCTGCACCTCCCTGTGCCACACAAGACATGTGCTGACTGTCACCTTCAGGGCCAGAATTGCAGAATTCAGCCACTTTCCCTCCCAGCAGTTTAAGCCCAGGGCCCTTTGTCCAGCCAGCCCTATGGGCACTGCTGACAGCCCTCACCATGTGTGAGCAGAGCCTGTACAGAGGGGAATGTAAATACCCTCCCAGCTGCTCCCCAGCTCTCTTACCTGATTGTTTAAGCCTACAGTTACCATCATCATTTCTCCAACCATTTCAATCCAGCTTGTCCCACAAGGATTATGTGAGTTCACTCCTCTTCTAAACCACACCTACAATAACAACAGAAAGTCCAAATTTTTCTCCTTCTGCATTATCAGGAATTTAGTTTCTTTAGTGGATTACTCTTAATCTCTAATACTGACTTGCCACATTGTTTTAAGAAGTCAGTTACTTCCTTGATTCTTTATCAGATAAAGATAAAACAATTCTTCCAATAGTACCCACATTGTGTGTCCACCTGCAGCCAGAAGAGCCCACAAGGAGACTTTTTTGTAGGACTTTCTGTGACAGAGTTAGTTTCTGTGCTGTTGGAAAAATTCTATTCCATGTCTACATGTAGGCTATTTTTGATCACTCTGAATGGGCTTCTAAAGAGTGTTCTTACACTCAAATCCTAGAAGCAGGGCAGCCAGAGGGAACTGTCAGGGGGATGTCTTTAGCAGTACAGCCCTTTACACTGTCTCCCCTTAGATCTGACTTTACCAATCTGAAATTGTCTGTGGGCTGGGTACCTGGAAAAAGTTTCCTGTGTACGTAGCATAGAGCCTTAAAGTTATGTAGCAGCAAGCAGCTCCCTTAGAAGCTGTTGTTTGAATCCCATAACACCAGGACACTCGACTGCCCTGTGGCAGGTCTGAAGGAAAACACAGCAACTTATCTCCATTTATTACAGTGGGTTTATGTGGCAGATGGAGCAGGCTGGGCACAGCCTGTTACCATGGCTCAGCTGACAAGCAGTGACTCAAAACTCTGCTCAAAACAACTGCTACACATGCACAGAGTTCAGGCCTGGCTTTGGATTCAGTGTGAAGGAGCAAGGAGTTGGACTCCATGATCCTTATGGGTCCCTTCCAACTTAAGACATTCTATCATTCTAAGTTTAAACTCCAGTAAGAAAGTAATCATATATCCACATAAGAGATATCTCACCTCATTAAATACCAAAACCCCCACATTAAAAGGCTGATGGAGAGGGAACAGTTGCAGTAAGAAGATAAAAAAATAGCATCATGAAGGAAAGTGTAGATGAGAGTATTCCCCATGCTGCTTTTGATGTAAAATTCAGTCCTTGTGGAAACAGGATTCACTTCAATTTTGATGCTTAATATCCCTTAGAGGAGGCCCCTTATTCAATCCTCAACATCTCCACCCACCTGCCAAATCGGTCTGACTTGGGTTTAGAAAATTCCTTCCAAAAGAAAAGCACAAAGTCTTCCTTAAATTAAACTCAACTATCACAAACCACAGAGCATTCCCATAACAGCAGGGGGAAGTAGAATTCCCCAAACCATGGGGATAGAGAGTCCAAATCACCAATGCTTCCTGGCAAGTTCCACTCCTATTTGAGAGAAGCAGAAGGGGAAAGGGAAGGGAAAAAGCAGAAGCAGAGCATGACCCTCTTACTTTTCTGTCCTTTGTAACACACCACACCACATCAACACCCACGGAGACGTGCATAATCCCATTTTCAGAGCTTGGAGACTCCACAATACTCCAGGAAATTCCTGCAAAAAACCAGAACCCAGAAGGCACTGTAAGTTAGTTTCTTATTCAACACTATACAAATCAAAGGGGTTTCCAGCCAAATTTAAGAAACTTTACCTTGAGGGTTATTCCTATCAATTCCTTCTCTCACAATAGCTTGCCCTTCCCAAAGAGTTGCCCAAAGGAGGTCATAGGGTCCACAGCTGATCTGTACAACTTCACCAGGAGTGGTGACTAAGGACCATGTGGAACCTTCTGGATTGTGATGGCAGACATTTTCTCTGTACCATACCTAGACAAGTTTAAAAAAACAAAAACAAATTAAATAAGAAAAAAATACCACTACAACAATGAAACCATTGAGACAAGAGTAAAGACAAACTGGAAAGAACAGTTCTCCTTTAACAACAGGATTTTTTTGTGTAGTGTATGGCACTCTGACCTTTAAAGGTACTTTTTTTTTAATGTTGATTATGCAGTTGAAGCTATTTCCTTATGTACTAAGGGAGGAGGCTGTTCTACAGAGCAGCTTTTATCATGGAACTGAATCTGGATTGGGTACAGTAACCTATTGCTACAAGTTTTGTGTTATTTCAACATTTAAACCACTTCAGTGTATTTCAGGGCATGTTATATAAACCAAGAGTGAACAAATACATAACACAAAAATGTTACTGTTAGCTGACAGCCTGACCTCACTTTCACTGAGCAGAGCTTGCCACAATATGGGGGAAAAATTCCATTCTCTTTGCAGCCTTTGGTGACATCCAGCCATTTGCTAGTGTTGGACTGTGCAATTTTCTGTAGATCACAGTCAAAATAGGAAGGTCAAACATAGAAAGCATCCTGTGGCAGTCACATGAGTGCTCCACAGCATGACTGCTGAGCGCTAAATCTTCATTTTTAGAAATACTTTATTTCCATGGGGACTTTCACTTGGGAAATGAAGGCATTTCACAATGGCAGTCAAGTAAGCTTGTAGACTGGGGTGCTTGTCAGGTATTACTAGAAAGTATGAGGAATAGGGAATTTTGTTTTAAACAATTTAACCAAGATTGCTTGCCTCTCCAGGCAGTGCCAAATGTGACTGAGAGCTCAAGCTATCTGTTAAAAGTATTACATTCTGCCCTGTAAGACCATAAGTTAGAAACTGTCTAGAGACAAAGGACTAGCAGATACATGCTGTAAGGATGAAGGAAAAAAAGCAAGAATCAAATCTTCACAGCACTGAGCAAAAGAGGAGATCTCATGGGAGGCCTAAAACCACCACCACCAACAGAGAGAGATGGATAGTTTTCAACAGAAAATAAAATGAAAACATTTCAGAGCTGGATGCCACATTGCCAGGTCAGGGGGTGACCACTTTCCAATCAGTAAGTCTTAGAAAACCATTTTTTAAACTCTTGAATCATCCCTGTCTCTCCACCCCAAAGGCACAGCACAGTGCTTCACCAGAACCTTTGGCAGGTTTTAAAGCTCCTTCTCCTGGTTACCAGCACCACAGGCAGCATTCTGTGCAATTTTCAAGATGTGAGATACTACTCAGCCCAAGTTTTTAAGATTCACCTGTTCATAGAGGTTAAAGGCTTCCATAAAACAACAACCCTAGAGGTACTAAGCCTTTCCATTTACAACACAAGTTGTTACATAACGTAGTCCCAAAGCAGCTTTTCATCCTCTGCCAGATGCACAAGCAGTGTATTTCCTTACCAACATAAGACAATAACAATCCTGCCTTGCTTTACAAGTATTTAGCTCCTTTGAACTAGTAATTTTTATGAGAAAACTTAGGGAATACACACATACCCTTCCTTGCAAAGACACTGCCCACACCGAGAGGCGGCCGAGGGGCTCGTCCGTGATCTCCCATCCTCCGATGGAGATGTCATTGAAAGGGTCTGGCAGCTGGTCTGGTTCATCATGGGACACAATCTGGAGCAAAGAGAAGGAAGGTTGAGGAGAGGAGACACTGCAAACAGGTGATTTGGCTGGTGGCCTAATCTGTTTCTTGCAGATTGGTTATGTAGCACTTCCTAGAGTGTCTGAGCATGGAGATTCTCCCTCTCATTCAAGGCCTCCATATGCAGAGAGGGGAAATGCTGCCAAGGCAGCATGGAGAAGGCTGTGTTTTGCACCCTAACTAAAGGAAATTTTTACTCACAGAACAGTGCATACAGAATTGGAAAGCTGAAAGGTCACAAATTACAAATTTTGAATGTTCTTAGAATGGAACAATTATTAAAGAACAGTTATTCACACAGATAAAGGAACAGCTGGTGAAGGATACAAGGCAGGTGCCACCTCAAATGAAAGTGCTTTGTCACATAACCAAAGGAAGTTTAAAATTGATCTGAAATTTGCAAAGGAGCTGAGCATCCATCTCTAATTGCTTCACCATGAGATTTGGCACCTTATTACCACAGGTTTCTATGAAAAACCCCAGCCTTCCATTTGTGCTTACAAGAATAGCAAGCTGGAAGTGAAGGAATCCAAGTCCAGCCTACAGAGAAGTCATAAAAATTAACTTCCCTGCCCTTATAATTGATTATTTCAGACAATCAGCTCATTTAATATTTAAAAGAGATCCAGAACCTTCGCCCAAACGTCCCGTGATTTGTATCTCCTGTATCTGATCCATCTCCTGCGTCTGACACAAGAATTCCATCTCTTATCCTTTGTGTAGGTGCTGGGGAAGTCTATGGCATAAGTCCAGCCCTGCAAACAGAGGTTTTCTTGTATGAAAAACAGGATCAAGGGAAAGCTTGAAGTCGTAACTCAGAGCAATTCTGCACAAGACTCACAGCACAAGTCACTCTGTGTGTCTCTAGAGCCCTGATTAACAGATCAGCTAATTCCATGAATGATTTATGAATCATGCCCAAATTCCTCGGGATGATATACACAGAACAAACAAGAAACAGTAAAACATTTTACTTTCTTCATAGTAAAGACCTTAAATAACAATGGCATTCAGTTGCCAGGATTTCATGGCCTGATCAAAAGAAAAAAGCTTCTATAGAAGCTCCTGTAGACTTCAAAAGCCCCCAAACAAGATCCTTCCTTCTGTTGTATTAGAGCCGTGCTATTTCCCAGAAAGAAGTATCTATGGCAAGATTTATTTTTACAGACATTTTTACACTTTTATAAAAATTCATTTTACAGAGTAAGGATTCCCAGAACAGATCTCTTTTTTGGTATTGTTCACCTACCCCTTTCTCTGTTGGTTCCCCTCCAATATTTTCATCCACATACCAGTCAGACTCCCACTCCCAGTGTGGTGAAGGCAGTGTGAAACTATCAAGCTGCTGGTGTTTTAGCCCGCTCACATCACTCCACTGCCAGCGGTCACTGGGCAGCAATTTCTCACAAAAGCCACCAACTGGATTCCAGCGCTGCCAGAAATAATAAATAAAGTATTTTGTTTGAGATCACATTATCTCATTGGACATCTACAGGGAATCATGACATGTTTCTTATTTTCTGCAGTAGAAGAGGAATAAATTCCTGGGGTGAATGAGAAAGAGTTCACTCCATGAGGCCCTCCCTGACACAGCCTTTGGAGGAAGCTTTTCAGAAGAGCTGACTGCAGAGCTCATCCCAACCAAGTCAGCTTCAGCTACATAAATAGGAACATCTGATGCTGTATTTTACTAGGCACAGTAAAATATATTATATATTTTTCTTTGGTGATGTATGGCACCATGACACTGCAGCTTTAGGGTAATGCTGGATAGATGGCCTTGGTATCTCTAATCTACTCCCAGAGAAGGATGATTCATATCTTGTCTGCACTACAGAAACAGCACTGCCTCTGCCAGGAACTGTGTCGAGGGAACAGTATCAGCAAATCTCCCCTGGATCTTATGTTATATTTTTTCCCTAATCTGCCTTGAATCAGTTACAGAACAAATAACACAAGGATTTTCACCAATACAGCTGTCATTTTTTTCCCCACACTCCTACATGCTATAGAAATACTGGTAAAACCTGTCCTGTAATACTGTCTTACATTTTAGGGCACATGGAAAATGAGTGGTTCAAAATCCATCTATAATTTTTACACAAAATATTATTTGCTGCTACTAGAAATCTGGCTAAATTGCCTTACACATCATCTGCAAACTACTTCAGTTTAATTTTGTCGTTGTTAGATCTTGTAGAATATTTCTTTTTGTGCTTTCTAGTATTTTGTTTTCTGTTTTTCATTACCTAGAACAAACAAAATGAAAGTTTTAAAGTAACAAATAAAATTTGAAATTTTGCATTTTTAAAGAACATGTTTACACAATAAAAGGAACATTCTTAAATGGCTGAAAAGCTGTATCAATATTAAATAATGTATTAAATTAATTTGTTGTGGTTTTGCCCATGCAGGTAAGTTAATATCTTTTCCCAATTTATATTCATTCCGTTGCCCATTAGAAATCAGAGAAATGTGCTCAAGAAGATCCATCAATTTTCTCTCCCAAATAACTTTTGGTTAACTTAAAAACCAATTTCATAGATTTCCTTTAAAATACTGTTTTAAAGACATTCTTTTGAAGTACATCAGATAGAAAGATCATCTTAACACTTCTATGCAAAAAGTTGGAAACATTGTACTTTAGTGGAAAGTTATGCCTTAATTAGAGAAGTCTTTTTAACACTAAGAAATAGCATTTTCTTAAGAATAATATATTTCTAATATAATATAATGTATCTTTATATAATATAATATATTTTATATAATAATATAATGTATCTTTGTTGCCAGGAAGTTCCACTGGACATTTTCTTAAGGGGATTGTGTATTTGTCACTAAGGAAAGGAGAAATGGAAACCACCCAGTGAAAAGGGTGAATGCTTCAGTCTGAAATGGCTCACACAGAACAGGCTCAGTTCACACTGGCATTGCTTTTGCTGGGAGCAGGGAAGTACAACTCATTTGGGAATTTAAATATGAAAAGATAACCTGCTATTTGTACACACATATGTACTCTTCAGAAACTTCTGCTAAAAAAAATGAAAACAAATAAAACTGCTCAATCCTCCTGTGAGAAAAACACACTGAGACAGCTGATGTAGGACGTGCTGTCAGTCCAAGCAGTGGCTGTGTGACAGAGCTACTGTACCTGTCATACCTGGTTCTCATAGGTTTCCTCCTGGTATCTGATAGGAACATCTCCTGAGAACACGTAGGTGTACACCTGATGGTCACAGGCTATTCCCCAGCAGCACTGTTTGACAGCAGAGACCCGTTTGAATTCCAGCTGTGCGTCCTTACAGAGCTCCCAGTACTGGCCAACAGTAGAGAGGGTGTAAACCCTCCCAAAAATGTCAACAGCCCACAAAAGGGAACTGGGCATGGCCATATCTGAAAGGCAAAACCGAGGTTATTAATGGAAAGGATGGGTACAAAATGGATCTTGAACCTGCTGCAGATCAGTCGTGCTCCGAGCCATCGTCAGTCAAATTAAATAAGGATGTAAGGGATGATTTTTTAAAAAGAGCCTGTGCAAAGCTGGCAGCAGATATCTTTGCCAGAGCTGTGCAGCCAACACCTCTCAGATGGCCCTGGAAAGCCATCTGAAAGACCTTTCTACCAGCCCACTACTGCCCATCCTACAGAGCTCAGAAGTAAAGGGGACAGCTCTGGCAGGCTGGGGACAGACGTCAGTTCTGAACTGGGATGACAGCACAGACCATTTCATAGCAGGCAGCTCCACTCTCAAGATCTGGTGATGCTGGTGGTGCTACACACCCTGCTCATCTCAGCTCCACAAAGCCCTGATATCCCCTGATCCCTCCTTCTCAGCCTCCTCTCCGTGTAACAACACCCCTACACAGGTACAAAGGCAAGGATGTGAAAGGGAGCTTCTCCAAAAGCACACATCTGGTTTTAATCCATGGACATACTGCCTGCTCCTGCCAGGAAACCTCTTTCAAAGCATTTGGATCAGATCCAACTTTAGGATCTGATCTTTAATACGCATAGGTGTGATGAAATTAAGTATACACAGAGCATGGTTTGGCAGCAGAGACCTGGTTGAGTTCCATTCCAGTTCTATCACATAATAACCTGTCATTTTCTGGGCACTGCAGCCCTGCCCTTCTCAGAGGGTGAGGCAGGTGCACATCAATCCTTTCAGAAGTCAAGAAAGGCCAGTGTATTTCTGTCACTTGACCTTCTGGGTGCCATCAAAACAGACAAATGTTGGTTATTCTGTATGTTTGACAGTCAGAACTGCTGATGAGTGTTCTGAACTTTGCCTTCAGCTCCTTTAACCATGCAGTAGGGAACTGGGAGAGGAAAGGTAGAAAAGTGGACTCAGATCCAACACAATGAAAGAGGAATTCTTGCTTGGAGTCAGCGTGGAACACTGCTTCTTTGTTGTCAAATTCCAACTGTGCTTTTAACACAAGAGCCTCAGGAGAGCTGCCTGCCTGCTTTCTGATAAAAGTGGTGGTGCACAGGGACTGACTTGCCCTGGGTATGTGAATGGCAGCGGTGAAACTGTGGGGAATCTCACACAGCTGGGTCAGTGTCAAAGAACAGCACAGAAATTCCCATCAGATCCTGGAGAGAATATATCAGGAATCTTTGCTTCATGGAATTGCTGCTGCTAAGCACCTAAAAACCTGGATCCAACAGGTGAAAAACAGGTAACAGTGACAAGAAAACACACAGCAGCAGAGAATGAGTGATACCAGGGGAAGATCACAAGCAAAATGCTCCTATCAGTTGTAGCATAAGTAAGATGAATCCGCTGGTTTTGACCTTTTTTCCCCCATTGTTGCTGGGACTTTGAAGACATGCATGTTTGTCTGCTCTTGGATCAGCCATTTACCTTCTTTATATCCTCCTATAGTGGAGTCCAGAAGGACATAACATGGAATGATGGAATGGAACAAAGTGAAGATGAGGTGGAAATTATAGTGTGTGTTATCACTGGGAAAGTAAAGGCTGTGAAAATAACCCTTTCAGTATTAGCACTTAAAATTCTCCAAAGCAGTGTTTATAACAGAAGAAAATATTATGCACTTAGTCTTAAGAAACCAGAATGCCAAAGAGTCTGGAGTAAAGGAAGCATTATGGATAATGCAATGATGACAGCTACCCAGGTAACAAAGAAAAGTGATGCTTGGGTCTCTTAAAGATGGGCAAAGATATAAATGAAGACCTGTACCTGGAATGACAGTCCAGGCAGGCAGAAAAGTACCTGGAGCAGTTCAGGAAAAGGTGATGAAGGTTCCAAAGATTATGAAGTTAAGAAAAACAGAGGTGTGACAATTAAAATAACCCAGGCTAATGCAACTGGTTTGAAATACTCAAGGCAGTCAAGACAAGTGAGAGTTTCTACATACTCTTTCATCTGAGCTTTTGAGACAGTGCTTGAGGAATCATGGGAAAATCCCAAATGCATTTGGGATTATAAATTTTCAAGACTTCACTTTAGGCCCCTTTGCACTGGCTGTGCTGCAGAAGATGAAGACAGATATTGCTCAGTTTTGAAGGATGCTCAGTGCTGGTGGCTTATGTGCTCTTCAGTGAAGGCAGAAGTTGTCGGGTATTCTCAGGGGCCTGGGAAAAATCAGATCTCCTGAATTATTCCTCACCCTGCAGCTCAGCCAGGTAATTTCGGATAGAACTAAAATGCTTAAATGAAGTTAACATATCATTAATTAAAATTCCCAGTGGCCTGGCAAAACGCTGATTGCTACAGAATTCAAGAAAAATAGCCCAACTCCTTGCCTATAATAAAAGCAATGATGTTCCAGAAGAGACGAGGGCCCCGTCCCCGAGTTCAGGCCGTGGCGGTGGCAGGATGTGACCACCCCAGGACTCGACGTGTTCTAAGGCACACCGCGCACACATTTCTCCTCCGTGTCACACGAACCGAGCGGGGACTCCTCCGGTACCCCCGGTCCAGGCACGGACTCGCCGCTCGGAGCCCGCGGGGATCGCAGAGCGCCGCACAAACGCGCCAAGGGGCGAACCGCGCCCGGCAGCCCCGCCCGGGGCCCTCCCGGCCGGGCATTAAGGCCGGATCGGCTTAGGAGCAGCGCGGGGCGGCGGCACCGGCCTTGGGGCGGCCCCGGGCCGGGCTCAGACCCCGCTCCCCGCGGGCTGCGGCAGGAGGCGGGCGCGGGGCTCCGGCGGCGGAGGCGGCGCGA
>VZRV01001968.1:142357-199247 GCA_013398115.1 Falcunculus frontatus
CGCGCTCCGGGCCGGGCTCCGCTTCCTGGTGGGCCCCGCGGGACGAGGCAGCGCCGGCCCAGCATGGACAGCAAACCGCTGCTGCAGGAGCGGCCCCCCGCCTACAGCCCCGCCGCGCCGGGCGCGCCGGGTTACGACTACGGGCACGGCAACTACGGCGCCATCCCCGCCCCTCAGCCCGGCTTCCAGCCGCCCCCGCCGTACTCCTACCCGGCCGCCGCGGCCGCCCCAGGTGGGTCACGGGGGGCTGTGGGTTGGGGGGTCCGCGGTGTGCGGAGCGAGCGCCCCGCTGCCCTTTCGCTGAGGCGGGGGGCGGCTGTGGAGATCCCCCCCCTTGCCCCCGGGGCTGGGCGGGGGTGCCCCGAGGCTGCGGGAGCCGGGCCGTGGCCGGGGCTGCCCGGCGGGAGCGGGGAACTCCCGGGGCGCTGCCGCCTGCGGCTCCCCCCGCACAGGGAGGCGCTGGGGCTGTCGCGGCTCCCCCGCCCGAAGGCAGCGCAGGGAGGCGGGTGCGCTGGGCTCAGGTGTTCCGAAGCGCCATCTCCCTTTCCCCTCCTTCCCTCGGGGCCCCTGAGGTGTTTGTGTTGTGCTCTCCCCAAAATCCCGGCTGGGTTTGCGGGCATTCCTCACACGCGCGGGTTTTCTGCCTCGGAACAATGCAGAGCCACAGCTGTGCTTGGCACTGAAACAGACCCCGAACTTGTTCTTTGCCTGCACTTCGCTGTACTCTGGTTAATGTTTGTTTTTTCTGATACACTTCAGTAGTCTGGGAGAGACTTAGGCAGGTGAGTAGATGCAGTACTTTCGTTAAGTGAATTAATATTAACATCTGCTGAAGAAAGAAGTAGCCTCTCAGGAAAGAGGAATGCTTCAAAAGTTACAGAAGTCACTCAGCAGACACAGACCCCCGTCTTTGAGTTGAACCTTGAGGCTATAGATTGATCTTCCTGCTGATAACTTGTAGCTTGTTTTCCTGCAATACAGATATTAGTGTTATTTTCGGTTTGAATGGTGAGGTTGCCAGACTTCACAGGTGTGTAACTCGACTGAAGAAAATCTGAGAACTTGGGAAATAAGGTCAAAGTGGATTATACCTGGGCAAACTGTGCCTTGATTACACTGCATACATCTACCCATCCCTTTCAAAAGCTTTTAAAAATATAGTTTAAAGCTTTTAATGTTAATAAAGCAATTAAAGGCTTCTGTCTTCCATCTGCAGCTGTTAAAATTACTCATTCTCTTGATAACAACATGGACTTTCTGAAAGCTGGTGGTTTTTTCTGTGCTGTGCTATTTCTACTTGCATCCCATCACTCCTACCTTGCTCTCCAGTTAGAAACTTAGTATATGGAATTTAAGCTTGAAACTAGAGGAAGATTTGGTCTGTTTCAAGTCGTTTGTCTGCTGGAGTGGGACATTCTTGATACATAACATCCGGAAGTGAAAGCCATGGTCATTGTTTAAACAGTTTTTCCCTGGTGCTCAACAGCATTGAAACAAAATCTCAAAGTTAATTATTAGCTCAGTGTTCTTTTGGGATGGTTAAATTGATACTTGGATTTATGAAGTGGCTTTGCTATTAAATGTTCCAGGTGTTCCAGCTCTGATTTTGATAGATCTTAAAGTGCTTAATCAAGACTACATTCCTGTTTATTTTTTCCATGTTTTGTTGTCACACTTGTAAATTATCACTGTTCTTTGTGCCTTACGTGTGGTGATTGAGGTTTTTTTCTTATTTTAGGGTATGCTGTTCCTCCACCGACTTCACAGCCAAACTATTCAAGCACGTACACCATTATTCAACAGCCTGCCACCACCACTTCTGTAGTAGTAGTTGGTGGCTGTCCTGCCTGCAGGTAAAATGGCTCTCAAGGAATTAAACTCAGTCTTGGGTTTCGTTTTTTAAGATCGAGGTGTCCACACGGTTCCTTGGTTTTCAATAGTTTCTCTCTGTGTGTGTATGACAATTAACTGAAAAGGCACTACGATCTAGGAGTGGAATGCTTTGGTTTGTGTCCTGTGAGCTTGTCCTGATGGGCTCGTGACATCTGCTGTCAATAATACAAGACACTTCAAACATGAATCTGTTCTTTAACATGGAGGCAGATCTGTGAGTAATACTTTAAGTGAAAAGGGACTTTAGTAACAGATGTAACGGGTCAGTTCTTGGAGGAGAGCATGACAGGAAGTCCTTCCTGATGTGTTTATGCCTGGTCATGGTGAATAGCATGATTTTATTGTGAAACTCTCTTTGACCATAGTCACTTCTGGTTTTGTGGCAGTTGTGTGGAAGAGCTTCTGCTGTTGTGGTGTGTGTTCTCATTCCCAATCCAAACTGTGCAAAACCAGGCAGGGTGATTGTCAGTATTGGCTGAAAACATCAGTGGCTTAAGGCTTTAAAGGATGTCTGAAAGTTCCTTAACTGCAGAAGAACAGAGAGTTTGATAGACCAGACCAAATCTGTCAGTCTGCTGCAGAAAAAGTGGTCAGCTGTTATTTGGAGTTTCAGCAAGAAAACAACTTCCCCTTTGGAGATCACAGCCATAAAAAAGGAAGAAGGCACTCAGTTTCCTCACTGGTCCCTAAGTCATCTGTTGTCCTTTTTGCTTCTCAGTTCTTCTCTTCCCAGGGTGTTAGGCCATGGCTGAGGGCAGAGGGATTGCTGCTGCTGGTGCAGTTCAGGCACTGCTGTGCCTGGCCAGCCCTGACTCAAATGCAGGCTCATTCCCCTCTGTTAAAGTGTACAGGAGTTCCCCATGGGGTATCTTGCAAGGAGGCACTCGATGCTCTGCAGCTCTGAGCCCTTCCTTCCCTTTCAGAACGTGTAGGAACAGAATTCCCTGAGTAGCTGAAGTGATTCAGTTTGCAGTGTGATGAATGTGACAGAGGATGTCATACCACAGAGGCTGGACCCCAGGTGTCTTCTGCTTTTGTTGGAGTTGGTGCTTGCCCTAGAGTCAGTAACGTGCCTTCAGGGGTGGATTCAAATAAGAAGTATCCTGTGGTGTTACGTAAAACCAGGTGCCTCTTGAAATGCTACTAGTTAAGGCTGAAAAACCTGCACCAGCTGGAGCTATTGATCTAGAAAGTGTGTGTTTTAAGCAGTGGAGGAAAGCAAGTGCTGAGCTGTTCAGAGGATGTGGTAGATCCTGCCACCTGAGTGATTACATCAACATTCTGATGCTGTAGCTCAGCCAAAAGACAGGGCAGATGTTGTGCATGGCTTGGAGAGAGGCAGGCAGTGTTCTTCTACAGACAGCCCTTCTAGCCCTGACCCCAGTACAGCTCAGAGCATTTCACTGGGGCACTGCTCTTGGCAATAGCTTAAAATGGGTAGGCTCTTGTTGCTATTATTTTTTCTTTTTCTGGGGGTTCACAGAATATGCTGAGTTGGAAGGGACCCATCAGGATCATCCAGTCTAACTCCTGGCCCTGTACAGGACACTCCAAGAATCCCATCATATGCCTGAGAGCATTGTCCAAACATTTCTTGAATGCAGACAGGCTTGAGGCTTCTGGGATGGTCTAGGAAAGACTTCTGAAACAATCATTTGCACTTATAATATTTAACTTTAGCCAAATTTTTGAAAATGAGCAGTCTGTTGTTAGTTGTTTTTAAGTGATCTCACTTGAATAGTTTTCTTAAATCATCAGATATACCCAGCTGAAAGTACCCATTGTGGACTCTTTCCTAAAGCAAAGTACTCTCCACAAAACCCTACTTAACTCTTGGATCCTCAGTTTCTGTTGCAGGCTTTGAAAAAAATAAATTGTGAGGAGCACTGTGACATCTTGATTTCTGTGAGGTATAATACTGCAGTGCTTAAAGTGTAGGACTCTTCTCAGCACCTGTGAAATATTCTGGATCAGGGAATCCCAAATCTGAGTAACTGTATCTAGTAATGGTGTGTCACAGTCTCCTTTGCCCTATCACTGTGTTTGTTCCTAACTCTTTAGAACAGGAGTCAAATGTCCAGGGAGGAGGGAAGAATCTCAGATTGCTGCTGTTTTGAGTAGTCGTGGAATTGACAGTCTGTCACTTGGGGAGAAAGGACAGGGAGGCTGGGTGAAATGCATAATATTGGAAATATTCATGGGAGCCTGAAAGATCAGGTTCATATTCTGGAAGGTTACACTGACTGCTTCTCTTAGAGAAAGAACTCAATCCTCTTCGACTTCTCAAGACCTTAAACACAGTTCTAGTTTACTTCCATGTCCTGGAAACCTATTTTGTGAGGAGTGCAATGTGCAGCTACACTCTGAACAGAAAAGTTGTTGGAGGGGCATTGAAAAATATTAAAAGCTATTAATGGTACATAAAAAAAACTTTGTTTTTAAACTACCAGGTCAGTTGTCCTGTTACTTTCCTGATTTGATGGTGTGCATGATTGTTAGAGAAGTCCATCTGCTTTAGATCACCAGGAAAAAAGCCTTTTGTGTGTGACTGTGGAATGATGGAACTGATGGAGTAACCTAAAGGCCATCGAGAGGATTTCTGCCATCAGAAATACAAAGTAGTCTTTTGCACTATGGCATGTATTCATGTCGCTGATTAAAATCAAAACCATTTCCAACTTAAAATACATGGTGTTGAGGAGAAATACACAGTATTGGTCTGTTATTTGAATTGGTGTCTATTTTATTGCAGTCACGCGTGATCTTGGGGTTAATAAGCTGCCTCGAGTACACTCGATCTGTAGGCTTTTTTTATGGTATTTAGTCATAAAAAGTACAAAGTATCTCCAGAAGTAGCCTCTCTGAAGTTGGTAATATGCCCGTGGTGACTGCTAATTGCATTCCTGCCCTTCTCCCTCTGAAGCAGTGCTGCCCTCTGAGGGATGAGTCTCTTGTCTCTCAGGCTGTTCCTTACATCGAGCTCATTCATCACTGGTCAGTGTTGCTTTTCTAGTTACAGACCTCAGTGTTAATGTGTGTTCCATCCTTCCTTGCACTCTTGTGGTTGTAGTCCTGTTGTCTCGGTGTGTGTTCTTCTCCCAGCCCTGATGTACAGAGAACTGAACTGAGTTGCACAATCTTGTCAGCTTCTAGTTGACATTTAAGGTTTGGCCAAGTCCTGCTTTTAAACTGTTTTATGTTCCCGAGTACACATTGAGTCATTACAGGCACTGACTTTAGATATCCTGTTGTGGAATTGTCTTTTTAGCTTGGAGAGTGCAGCCTGGCTGCTTTACTTGTGGTCACTTTCATTTTCTTTTTCTCTGTCTTTTGTTGTTGGAGATAACTAACTGCTCAGGAATGTTTGCTTTCTTGTTATTTAACAGAAGAAAGTTCCTTTTTAAAAAACATTTTCTTGATCTGATGATTGTAAAAGCCAATTCCTTCAAAATCTGGGAGGGAGCCTGTGATGGGCCCTGATGGGTTTTTATTTTCGTGTTCAATCGTATTCACTTGCCTGGGAGAAAGAGTGAGGGAAAGAACCTCACACTGCTGCAGCTTTCACTTCTGATAACTACAGTACAACTGCTGGACAGCATTGTAGGGGTCTCAAATTATGCCAACACTGAAGCTTCTTCCAGAACTGGAAGATGAGACAAGTTTGATTAAAACTGTATTTATTGTGAGCTCTCTTACAGCATTCTTCCTGCCACAGGTGTGGTTTTGGTTTGTTGTTGTGGTGGGGTTTTTTGTTTATTGGGGGTATTTTTGACTTCTTGAGTTGTAAGTTCTCAGGTCTTGGTTAAAATTTTGTTTTCTTCAATTATGTGTGTGTCTGCTGAGGAAATAGACTCTAGAAAAATTGCACTTAGGTGATCAGGTCCTTCCAAATTTCAATCTTCTGCTTTTGCCTCCATTATTTCAGTTATAAATGCTGTGTAGGCTTTGATAAAAGGCTGCTCAGGATACAGGTTTTCTATAGTTACTCACTATATTTAAACTTCATGTAAATATTCGTAATATAATTTAATTACATTGACTGGTTACATATACAAGGAATTTAAAGAAAAGGCACCAGCAAAACACCTGTTTCGAAAGCATGTCTGATAGTGTGAGCAAACCTGAGGATTTTTGGCTTCCAGCAGCAGCATGGAGATCCTTTTGTACCTTGTGAGTGAAGCAAACTTTGCAATACCTTTTTGAGAGCGTTGTGAAGAGGCCAGGGAAGAAGAAAGGCTCGACCCAGCAGACTCGGGCAGATGCCATTTGGAATTCCTGGGACTCTTCCCAGCCTTACAGCAGCTGCTCAGCAGGAAGTTGCTCACTGAGCCCTGCAGAGAGGAGGGATAAGTCTCTAGCAGGGTCCCAAATGAGAACAGCACAGCTCTGGCTGCTTCTGAGGAGCTTTGTTCCACTGGTCTGACCTGATTTGCGGACAATAATTAAAACACATTCGTCTCGTAAAGTCTCATTTCTTAGAAAAGTAAGGCACAGCAGGAATGGATTCCCTAATGGGACTGGATAAAAATGATAGTCTGGTCTCTAATGCCTCGTCTGTCACTGGCCCTGAATTATAGCAATTTTTTTATTAGAGTCACCATTTATCTTGAAGAATACTTGTCTGTATTGTGATAATTGGGATTTCATTGTAGCGATGAGTCGTTCTGGGACAGAGGAGGGGACTGCCCTTGTTTGTTGGTCACCACAGTGGTGCTGATTTGGCTCTGTGTGTGCAGACAAGGGAGGGAAAACCCACCAGGGCTCAGAGTGGTTCACCCTGCTGATGTCCACCCCACAGAGAGCTCAAACTGCTGTGCTCAGCCTCATTTGCCAGCCTGGGCTGTTGGTGTGAAGCCTTGAGGCTCATCTCCTAATTAGAACTGGAATTAAAGCAGTGGTGTTCCTGCAGCAGGGAAGGCTGGGGTTTGGAGGCATTTCAAGAAAGACAACAGCTAGATACAGGCTGCTCCCATTGCCAGAATGCCTCTGTTTAGGAAATGAGGCCTAAAGCATAAGGAAATTCAGATAAATCTGTAAATACTGTCATGCCTCTTAGTGGAAAGTGACTTTTAAGGATAATTGCATTTACATATATGTACATCTTATGCTGAGCAAGGCAGGCCAGTGGCTACATAGAGATTTGGGCTTCTTCTTGTGAATAGGGATCCACAACTATTCCAAATGCCATCAGGCTGAGGCTGGAGGAGCTGATACCCCTCTTCACAGAAATTAAAACTGTAAACATCCAGTGCTTACTCAGTAGTTCCATATATAATTGTCAATCCTTTTTTTTCTGTAGCTTGCAGGTGAGGTTTAAACATTCTTAACAGAGCTCCTGCTGTTGCATTAGCCAGGGGATGATAAAGAATCTCTGGCTGGTTTTGTTTGTATGTTCAAAATTAAAGATTTAGGGTGTAGCTGCCAAAGTCCATGTTTGTCCCTGGTCTGACGTTTCCATTCAAATCTAAACTTTGAAACTCAACCGACCTCTGTGGCAGAAGATGGGATATGATTTTCTCAAGTGCAGTTTCTTTTCATGTCTTGCAGAGCTTATGGTACAATCAGCCTGTCTCTGATTACCTGGGGTGACCCTTTGAGTGTATTTATAAGGGCTAAAAAATGCTGATAAGCCCACATTTAAATACTGTGATGTAGTGATAAGTCTGAAAATGCACGTGTTAAATCGTACCAGTGCTGTGTTCACAGATCTCATTATCAGCCCTCTGATCCTGAGCATTTGACTTAAGATCTTAATGTTTTAAGAGTTACTTTGAAAAAGGGGGTTGTCAGAAAAATAATTTGGTTTTAAATACTTGTCAGTGAGAATAATTGACCTTACTGTATGGAACTGGCAGCTGCAGTTATAGCTTAAATGCAAGATGCTGCTTGCAGTATAAATAAATCTTTCCACTTTATTTTTAGAGTGGGAGTGGTGCAGTTATAATCAGCTTTTATGTGGTTTATGCTGTAGAAGAAAATTTATGTTTGGTTACATTAGTGAATCTACAGTTTGAATATGGAGTCTCTAATTACTCCACATCTCAGGTAAGATGTACAAGCAAAAAATATTCGTAGTCTCCCTTATAGAAAGTATTTTTTTTTTTCTCTTTTTAAATTTAGTAACTGGCTAAGCAGTGGTTGGGTAAGTGTTCATCTAAAATTAGGTGGTGACATAAATCAACAGAAGCCAAGAAGTATTTGTGTGGCTAATGCTGTAATCACACTGTTAGATGTGATAGGAGCTGTGAAACAACAGGTACAGTGTGGAGGTCGTGCAGGCACAGCTCTGGTGAGTGTCCCTTGGAGCTGCCCTGCTCTGCTGCTGGCCTGGGCTGTCCCTGCTCTTCTCCAGAAGTGCTCCCTGTGCTTTCCTTTGTCCCTTCCCGGGCCTTTTCCCTGGATCTGCTGTTGAATATGGATGGCAATTTTTTAGTTTTTATTTTTAGTTTAACTTGGCGTTTTGCACTACCACAAAACACTTCTGAATAACTCTGTTCAGAGGGAAGGGAGTTTAAAAGAAATTCTATTTAAAGTGTCAAGGACATGTGCTGACCAAGAGACTTGGGCCCTGCAAGCTGATTAAGAGGGTTGATTGGAATGGGTTGGGCTCTTGGGTCTGCAGCTCCTTGGGGCTGACCAGAAGTACCCTGATTGATCCCTCTAATGTTTGATTAGTGTGTTTATTCTTTAAGGTCACAGCAATAGTGCTTATACTCTTAACTAAGCACACTGGCTTACTCGTCACAAATGGAGGTTTCAGGGCAGGAGTGGAATGTGGAATTATTAAGAGACAAGGAGAAGATTTCAAAACAGTAACGAAGCAGGAGGTGGATGCCTGCAGGAGGGAAATGCTCAGTGTATGTGAAAGGAAAAGAAGGCATTAGTGTAACAGCAGAGCAGGGCAGGAAATACAACAGCTGTAATGTGCTGGGTACTGTACTGGGTGTGCATTTTCCAAATTAATGTTATTTGTGATGTCATGGAAATGCCTGGAAAAGGGGCTTTGCCTGTCCTGGGTGGATCTGTAGTGTGAAAACTGAATCTTGAATTACTCAGAAACCTCTAGAGAATGTCTGAGCCTCTCCATTCACACAGTGTATTACTGAGTTAACCTGTGGACAGGGGGAAAAGGAGAGGCCTCACCTCCTGAGCTTGTGCTGCTGCTTTCTGTTTGGTCTGAGGGTGCTCAGCATTTCATGCATTTATTTCTCAAGTGCAAATTGCCAAATTCAGCTGCTTCATCCAGACCTGACAGTTCTGGCTGAACACTGCAGTGTCCTTTTTGCCCCTGTATCTGTAACTGGTCTGGTCCCAACAGTCCTGAATTTCTTTGCATTCCAGCCCTAGTAGCAGAGTGTTCCCAGGAGATGGCACTTCCAGTAGCACATCTTTTCCCTGGTGCATGAAGGCAATGCTTATGAGAGCCTTGTCTGCTGCCTTCGTTCTTTAATTGCAGTCTAATTTTGAGGGTCACTTGCAATGTAATTTTCCAGTTTTACTGTTCAGATAGGCCCTTTTAAAAGAGGTTGCACAGCAAAGGAATTTCTGTGGGAAATCTCAGGAAGGGTTAATGTGAGGCTCTTCAGCTCTGCTTTACACATCAGCCTAATGAAGGCATCTCTGCTTGGGTTAGTGTGCTCTGAACTTGACCTAGCAAGCAGATCTTGATGTTCCTGGCACAGGCTGCACAAATCTGAGCTGTGGGACACTTGTGTGCTGAAACTCAAATCTGTGTGGTGATATGAGCTTTGTCTACATTTTTTAGTAGCCTTAAAAGGGTGATGACATGAAATGATAAAGCTACTGCTGGGATCAATGGTAACCTGACAGTTACTTTATTTTATACCAGATACAGAGTTAACTTCTATCTCTGCAAACAGAAATAAAGTGCATAAAAATGAGAGAAAGCTTAAGGGGAACGTGAACTTGCGTAAGCAGCAGAATATCAAGAACACTTGGAAAAGGCTTTGGCTCGTGATGATGGTTGAGGGGAAGGGGAATGGTTCCCAAGTTTAATCAGGTTGCAATGTTTCAGGCAGTTGCTGTAAGGAAATGGTCTCTTGAGCCTGCGCCTTCCTTCCTTTGCTCTATTTACACGTCCAAGAGCTTGTCTCTGCCTGCTCACAGGGAAACAGCAGCTTGTTGGCCTTGGCACCCTGCTCACAGCCTGCACTTCATGGTCACTCAGCTCTGTTTGTGTTGACTTTTGCTGTACCAGGAGGATACATCTTGTTCGAGTGTTCTGCTAAACTCCGAATCTTGACTATTTAATGTAACTGCAGAAATTCCTAAAGTATGAATTCTCTGGTTGTCTGTCTTCATTGTGGGGGATGCTCAGATACAGCACTTCAGAAAGGAGTCAGGGACTGAAATGGAGGTAAATTTCTGCTGTCGTAGGACTGTGCTGAAACAAAATTTCTGGGTGGTCGTGGAGTTAGGAGTCAGCTGGAGCCAGGTGACATCAATAATTAGTTCTTCTACAGTTATAAAGGGACATCAGTTTTGAGAAGCAGAAACCAGGAACAAACCCTAAACCTTGTACTTTATCTTGCTCTATAAAATGGTGTGGTTTCTCATGACTGCCAGAGCACCTAGTGATGGCTTGGGGGCAAACTTGATGAGTGTCCTTGACTGAGTCTGTTCTCCCTTTTTGCAGGGTTGGCGTGTTGGAGGACACCTTCACCTGTCTTGGTGTTTTGTGTGCCATTGTATTCTTTCCAATTGGGATTCTGTTCTGCCTTGCACTGAGGCAGAGAAGATGCCCCAACTGTGGGGCAGCTTTTGGCTGAGGGGCTGAACGTGGACGTGCTTACAGGAGCTACAACTGTTAGCGTACTCTTTCTAATGTAAATGTCATGTACAATCATTTTATTTGCTTCAGACCTGTTTTGTAAAGTGTGAAGGAATTTAGTCTCTTGCATGTAATTTAAACTTAATCTTTTATGAGCATGTGCATTGCAAAACATGAAAACCTGACTTGTTTTCCATGTTTAGTGGCACCTGTTGAAAACTAAATAAAACTGCTTTTCCTTTTGCAATCCTCAACTTGTGGCTGGATTATTAAGCATGTTACTGACATGTCTGATCTCATGTAGTCTGAAAGCAGAGTAGTAGTCCTAGCTACAACGAAGGGTAAATATTTGCCAGAATCCTTATGATGATGATAAACCATGCTTTAAGACTGTCTATGTTCAGGGCACCAGGCATTTGAGGGAAGTGTTGCAAGTGCTGTGTGTGCTACCACTATGCCAACAGCTCCTCTCCCCCACTGAAGGCACAAGTAAAAACACACAATCAGAGCCCTGTTTTAATTAGTGAGGGTTTTGCTTCATGCAGGGGCTGGTGTTGGTTCACAGACAGCAGAACCTTCTGCCTGCAGCAGGAAGAGGTTGGGGCACTGCCAACTATGAGCTGCCCTGAGCAAAGGCTTTTGCATCTTGGATTCTTTAATTCTGACACTGAATTATTGAAAGCTCACACAGGCTAGGTTGACTTGCCTCTGCTGTGCTTAGAATTTGGGCTCAGGTGTAAGTTACCCCTCTGAAAAGCTGCTGTTTCAGGTGGGGATGGTGGATGTTTATGCAGGGCTCTGGCAAACTGTCCTCAGCCTTGAACTTGAAAGGCAGCGTGAGAGGAGCCAGCACAGCTCATATACTATTTTTTGATATTAAGTAACTGAAAGGCATTTCACATGACTCAAATTCACTGTTTATAGTAGTAGAAGTAGGCACCACTAAACAAATGAGCCAGGGGATGCTGCAGGAAACATGTGCATGTGTAAAATAGAATGATTTAGAGTAAGGATTAATCACGGGCAGCAGTCCCAACACAGACTTGATGGCAGGTGGGCAATAGCCCCTGAGCTGGGCAGTGATGGAGCACCCACTGCTGATGCAGAGGCAGCTCCCAGCATGGTAGGCTCACTTCTGAGGTGATTGTTACTGGAGGAAAAGGCTTTTGGACAAGCTGGCTCCACTGGAATTGTGACATCTGAGCCTGAGGTAACAAAACTGTTCAGCTCTGCTGTGGCTGAAGTTAAAAGCTCAATTTCACGTAACTCAGCTGCTGCACTGTGCCAGCACTCGGGCCTTTGCTCAGCTCCTTAACCAAAAGTTATCAACTTTAAGCTGTTTTCCTTTTGGGGAAGCTACAGTAATGGAGGAATTTCAAAGGCAGCTTTTTATATTGGCATTTGAGAAAAATCATGGCACTGCTTTATTATGACCTTTTAGCAGACTGAAGTTTGACAACACTTTTTAAAGACAAAATTATCATTGAAGAATGTGTTGACAGTAGAACATTAGACTGAAAATGAGTTTCTGTTGACACTTGAAATCTGTGTGTGAACATTAAGCAAGGCATTACAAGTTGTCTATTCATAAGGGGATAAATATTTATTTATAACCTAAGGTATCTTTCTTACACAAAATAACATATAATCATTTATACAGGCAATTCTCTATTCTGGAATAAGGCAGTTGTTACATTGTTCTGTTTGAAAAAAAAAAAAAATCACTGTTACCTTCTTTAGTAGGTGGCATATGCAGGTTTATATTCTAGAATTTACCACTGCAGCTTCCAAGTACTGAATGCCAAAGATTCTGTGAGCTATTACTTACACTGATTCACTAGAGTATCCAAACTATCTCTGGTATTTTCACAATTCCTACTACAAAAAAAGGCATACTGTAAAATCAAGCCCAAGTGCTCAAACACTAGCCCAAAGCAATTACCTCATTCGAAACTATAGGTTTAAAAAACATCAGAGCTCCATTCCAGTATGTGTCTATTGTACAGTAATTACATTTAAATAAATTTTTAGGACAAGTTGAGATAGTAATTGCCATTGCAGGAACTGGGTGTTGATAAGGAAGCAGCACAGGTGTCTGGTTCCTGTGTTCATCGGATAATGGGTGCTGATCTGTCATTTGTTACTGTGGGTCTCAGTTTCACTGTTGCAAAGGGGTTTTCTCCACTGAAAAGAAATGCATAAAGTTACTTGAAGGCTGGCTGCAATCCAACCCCAAATTTATTCATTCAGGTCTTTCATCCAAGCTGTTGTCAAACAGTAAATTATGGTTCTGAGACTCAGGGATTCTGTGCGACTCTTAGTTTAACTTGAATTTTTAAAATAAGGTTACATATGAAGAATCACTTTTCAGTGATCCAAAAATTTGGGAAGTTAATGCCCAGTTACATCTGGACTTCTTTAAACAGCTCCCAGTCTTCAAAGATTTTTGCTTTCAATCCTCAAAGTCAGTTAAAGAAAGGTTTAAGTCCTGCTCCCTGTTAAATTACTGGAGAAGAATGTTTTTCTGAGAAGGGCCTGTGTATTGTACTGCACTTGATGCCACTCTTGAGGAAAGTGCAACTAATTTTAGCCATATTGTTCTAGCAGTGCCTGGGAAAGGTCACAGAGAAATTCATGATAAACATCCTTATCTCCCCTTATAATCAATAAAATAAAAGTAAGCCAGTAAAAAAATCAACACAACTAAATCAGTGTAGAAATATTTTACCTTAGAAAAGGTGGTTTTATAATGCCATTCATGTCAGGTTTCTGTAAAAGAAAAAAAAAGATATTTACGTGAATTTGTAGAAATATGTTATAGGTGATCTTGCTGTCCTGCCAAGGGAAGGAGACCCTGGCTTTAGTCTGTATGGCCAATTTGGTTTTAATACTTCAAATTTCAGTGCTGAACCAAAGCCTGTCAGGCTTTCCATTCCAGGCACGCTGTGTTTCAGGACCTCATTCAGCAGGTTCTTAACTCATGCTTGGCCTGTGATTCCAGTGAAATTCCTCAAGTACCTCAGTTGTAAATAGACTTAGACCTTAGAATTAGCCCTTAAAATTAAGAAAATTGAACAAATGCCTGAATTAAATCTTACTGAACACCAATCCTCCTCAAAGCTATTTCAACCACTAAGTTTTTTTTTTTATAGTTGATACCATTGTGCCTATTACTGTCTAATGTAGCACAGCATGAATGATTTAACTGGCAGGAACCCTTCCTCATCTTTCCTTCTTGAAATCCTGAGCTGCTTTTTCTGTGTATTCTGAAACAAAAATAAGATGCCTTGAATCATTTCCTGTTTCTGCATAGGAGGCCCAGTGAACAGACTGCTTTACACATTCTGTAAATCCTTTATGAGTGTACAAGGCAGCCCAGTATAATGTTGGGCTTATTTCCAAAGCCTATGGGGGCTGGGGACTTGCACAGAAGCAGGAAAGACAAGGAAGTTCTGCAGGAATGGAAATAAATAGTGACTTTGGAACAAAACACTTGGTTGCAAGTGCAGCATCTCTCCTCTACAGTTGTCCTAAGATGGGGTCACAGCAGCTGCTGTGAGTTTGGAGGTGCCTCAGCAAAAGTGGTCATTGTTCTACACTCCAGAATTTCTAATTTATTTTAATCTTGCTTTCCCGGTGGAAATTTAGATTATCAAAAAAGATGTGTTTGTTTTCTACTCCTAGGAGCTATCAGTTTCTATTCTGGCTTCCAAAGAAGATTGTGCTGCTCTCATGAGAGCTCTGCCAGCTGACTGATCTGCCATTCCTGGTTCACCAGGGATGTTATTCCACAAGCCTTAAATTTATTCCTAAACCCCCTGACCTAATGCCACAAACCAAAACAACCCTTAAGGTGACTGTTCCTGAGCATGGAGTGAACCCAGAAGAACAGTGCAGGGATCCTGAGACCATTTCACACATTCCATAATTCTTTTAAGCTCTTTAAGTCAGTCACCTGGTCCCAGGGCACAGAACTCTCTGTGCTGGGCTGGCACCTTCCAAGGGCTTTGAACATAATTACACTTGAAGGCCACGTTGATCCTGCAGGTCCCAACAGCAAGGCACAGGGTAAGGGAGCCACTGGATAAATTCTGACATTACACCATTAACTGAGGCTCATGGCTTCTTCATTCAAACATGAAAACCACAAATATGTCAAAATATAGATGCTGGTCAGCAGAATAATTTTAGAAGTACCCAGATATTTGTTTTGAAAGTAACTGAACACTGAGATTTAGGTCATATTGCTTGATAATCATTTCATGCAGCAGAAAAGCTTCATTCCTCCCAGAAAACACTGTCCCAGAAACACAGCACTGCACAAGCTACACACTTCCTACACCACAAGGCTCATTACTGAGAAATAAACCCACTTACTTGAATGTGGATTCAAATATATATGCTAATATTAAACTGTTCTGGCTCCCCAGAAAAGTGCAAATCTTTTCCATAGGAATATTTATGTGGAAAAGAAAAAGATATCCCAAAACATGACTCAGAGTGAAATGGGGTAAGATCTCTAACTGAGAGGAGCTTCACAAATCTCCAGCAACAACTTTCATTCTTTCTTTCCCATTTTTATGTTTGTAAAGTCGAGGTAACCTGCTCTTTTAAGAATTAGCTACAAGTCTGTGATTTGATTACAAAAGTGATTGCTTTGAAAACACTCATTCACTCAAGAAACAAAATTAACGTAATTCCTTCCCCCTCTTTGTTAAAATTCTGTATTTCTCCATACTTCTGAAATGCAGATAATACTTTAAAATGCATATGTTCAGGTCAATTTATGTAATTTATGCCATGGTTGTCTTTCTCACGTTTTCTATTTTTTTTTCTAGAGTTCTAGAGTGATGTATTGCAAGTTAGTTATATTTTGATTATTATTAAGCGAATGCTTCTATTCTTATTTTAAACACAGTTCATTTCCTTTGCTTGCCAATATAGCAAAAAAAAAAACCCCAAATGCCCAACAACTTTAGGTAAGAAATGCTCTTCATGTACCCAACACCCTGAGAGAAGACTTAAATGGAACAGGAGAGGAGGTTTCTTTGAAGACAGACATTGTTTCCTCATGCCTTTCCACTTCACAGAATACCTTTATAAATTGTCATCCTTTGCACTCTTTCACCACTAATCAAGACATGGTGTAACAAGCTTTCAGTTTCTGCTTTTTAAATTTCTTAGTTAGTTTTACTTCCACAAAGCACAAACTTACAGAGGCCACTTCAATTTCTACTGTACAATTCACCAGATTACTTAGAAAGAAGTTTCTTCTGTCAGCAGGTCAAGCAAGAATTTGTTTAGATGTTATAATGAGAGACAAAATATTTTAGTCATACCAATAAATAATAAAACTCATTTTTTTAGCTACAGGCACCCAATTGTATGATTCTTTGATTCCTGAAGTTTCCCATGGCACTGACTAAGGGAACTTTGCATCTTACTTTGGGTCAGTGTCTCAAAGTTTAGCAATGATAACCTTATTTTATATACTGAAGTTTTTTTGCCTTCAAAATGTGATTTCTGCTTCAAGAGGCTTTTTGGAGAAAGTCTCAAAAACACCACCCTTAGATAAAGATCAGCAAAATACTTACTTAAACAAACAGCAAGAAAAAATCTAGTAATTGCCTAATTTAATTAGTCTTCATTTTGAATCAGTTGGAATGCTGCCTTGATAGCAGAAGTAATAGCATTGTATAGCATTATGTGTTTGTAAACAATGTATTTGCACTCAGCTGGAGCTTTGCTGAATACAGCCAGGACAGCAACAGCTGCAAACCCAACACTTGCATGGGGTTCTTGAATATAGAAATACACATTCTTAAGAAGTACACATTCTGTATCTTCTTGGATACAGAAGCACACATTCTTAAGCTGCTGTAAATCCCCTGTGCCCCACAGCTCTAAAATCACTGGAGATGATGGATTTGTGCTGCTTTCTGTGAGAATTTCTTTTCAGCTTTGACAGATCCCATTGCTGAGAAGTTTTGCTGTACAGAGTTATATGTCAGTTATATCCCTGAACAATTCCTCTCCCTTCCCCTTGGGATGCATGGACTGAAATGCCAAAACCCTGCTATTCCTGAACACAGCTGGGTCACAGTGATGCCTTAGGTTTTAACTTTTATATTTTCAAATCCTGTACTGCTTAGAGTGTAACTCTGAAGTTCCTTGTAGCCTGTAATTCCTGCTCTCTCGTACTGGGCAGACAGAACAAAGCCTCTCCAGGCTTTGCCTTCAAGGACAGCCAGGCTGTTTTTAGGCCCAAAATGTGTAAACTAAAGATTCTAAGGGGGGCAAGCTGAGGGGTGTTACATCGTTAAACTGGGGCTTTAATTGGAGAATTAACCCTGATATGCAAATGATCCAAACCTATAAAAGTGTGAAGAACTCGTGACCTGGGGTCCATCTTGGGGTCCAATTTTTGGAAGCAGCCTTTGGCTCCCCCAGGGTGTACCTTGAAGGCCCTTCAAATAAATACCTGTCTTTATTCCCTTACTCTTGTCTAGTCTCTGTTTCTAGGTGGCTGGAGGAGGCATCAACAGGGCTGAAGTCAAGCCCAGGTGGGTCAGGCAGGAGATCCCAAAGCCCAGTTTAGAGCCCACCCAAGCAGGGTGGAACACGTGGATTCCCTGCCCCAGGCACTCACCGGGCCCCCCTGCTCCGCTCTGTCCGTGGGAGTTCTCACAGCAGCCCCTTGGGCAGGCTCTGTCCGTCTGTCTGTCTGCCAAGCACCCAGGTAGTCTGGGGGTGGGAGGACAACTTCCCCTTTCTCCACGAGGTTCACAGAACTGACACTTCGGATTGGTGCAGGGCTGCAGGACAGAACCCAACAAATAACCACTGTCAGATGCCTGAATCCATCTCTCCCTGCTCCAGGAAAGCCCAGCAGGGCACGAGCTGGGAGTTAATGATGGGGTACAGTGTCCTGGAGCCACTGGGACTCTGAGTTCAAGCTGCTTCTTGGTTTTGTGTAACCATTAAAACACATGAACATAATTAAGGCATTGTACTATAGACTGTTAGAGTATTTACTGTACACGTTACTGAACCTCAAGGAACATGAGCACAAAAATAACATTTTAAATAAATGTTAGTGAAGATCTGGGCATTTCTGTAAGTGTCACCCAAAATGTTACCTTGGCACTGGGGCAAAGGCTTTTTCTTCTGCTGATTCATCCAGTGGTCTGGTGTATGATGATGGAAACCATCCTTTTCTGTAATGGGAAAAGTCTTTTTTATTATATAAAATTGGAAAGATTTTTCAAAATACAACAGTGGACAAAACAGTAGACTCAGCAAACAGATTTAACTTTTGAAGAAACCAATTTCTGATGATGCCAAATGAGTGTGTAAAACTAAATATGTGCAGATATTTTCCTTAGAGAGAGACTCCAAGTCCCTAGGCAGTGACAGCCAGTAAAAAAGGTAGAAAACCTTTTACTAATGTCTGCTAACACAGTCTGGTGAGACACACTTTTACTTCATGTTCAAGGTGGGTAATATATTGATTATCTTACAGTCTGGTTGTGTCATGCTCCCCATAAAGCCAGCCATCCTTTTCCTCAGCCACCAGCAGGGTGATGATATCCCCCTGGGCAAAGCTGAGCAATGTCTTGTTACTCCCAGCAGTGTGTGGGAAGATTGTCTTCACTTTTTGCCTTTTCATGATATTTAGTCCTGTGGCAACAGAAGTTGAACGTGATAAACTGGCATCATCTGAATTCTCTGTCAAAAAAAGGAAAAAAAAAACACAAAGAAAAATTAGACACACTGAAATAAATGCAATTAGTAATCTGAGAGGAAAAAAAGAAAAGGAAAACTCAAGTGCAAATCGAGTTCTGAGACTTTGTACTCAGACACGTCTCACTGCCAATGTTTCTTATCACCATGAAGTTCTTAACTGCATGTGCCTTTATATGAACACACCCAGCAAAATAAAATGGAACCAACTGGCATAAAAAGGTCTGTAAGTTTTAACTGGCTACTTTCTTCCTCTTTTGACATGAAAAGTACTAAACAATCACAGCTGTAAAAGGCCTTTGAAAATTTTCCCTTCTCAAAACAAGGAACTGTGTATAAAATCCAGCTTTCACTTTCGAATGTGCCTCAGCACTCAGCTTCAGCATTGAGGACAGATACCTGGCACTTTCTAGACACTGTATGTTTATCAGAAAAAAAATTGAGGAGGGCTTAAAACTGTGTGTTATTTGACTACACAAGAAATTTTTAAGGAAGAAATGCTGAAATTTCTATTATACATTGAAGAGTTCTGCATTTCTTATGCTGTGATCTAGGCCTAGTTCTGTCCTGTATCGCAGAAAGTAAAAAAAATAAAGATATTAGACACTTAGGAAGCAAATTTTATTAGGATTTTAAATTTCAGGAAAAGAACTACAAGACTGTGTTCATTTTGTCCCATGTGCATTCCTCCCTTACTGCTACGTGCCCTTAAAGGAAACCAGAGTGAGACTGTCAGAGTGTTTATGTTTATTTGTGTGCACTGAAACACTCAGATGTATCCTTTTCAAAATTATGGAATGCCTTCTGCTGATAACATTGGAAGCCATGAGAGCAGTTAAGTTGGGTTAATCAGTGACACACACAAGGTGATTAAAATAGAAACTACTTATCCTGACCTGCATTTTACTGCAAACAATTTTCTTATACCACATCTCTCTCTAGTTAGGTAAATCATATAAATCCTTTATAAAAACCATTTCCTACTTCTCTATACATCCTGGAATTCACATCATTGTAGCAGTGGAGAAGCCCTGAGCTAATTCTGAGCACTGCATTCACACTTACCCAGTTTGCAGGGAAGGGACACTCACCTGCTGAGTGATTTGGTTTTTCAGAAGGTGCTTTAGGAGCTGTTGCAGGATTGTTGAACATATCCACGAGTGGGCTCGTGTACGCCCTGCCCGTGGGAGCTGGGGGAACTTTGGATGCGTTTTCCTGATGAGGATAAAAATCATTTCCAATCTGGAGTCACAAAAACAACAGTATCACAATACTGAGGAGACAGCAATAACTTTTTTGCAAGACTAAATTCTAGAGAGCAAGGATTAAATATTCCTATACATTTAAACATGAAATAAAGCCCACGTATTCCTATGGAATTGCTGATTGGTGCTTTGTAAGAGGCTTGATAAACACTTGCCAGTGGGAAGGCTACAACAGCCTTTTTTCTGCAAATAGCATGATGATCTCCAGATTTTTCTTGTTAAGAAGTTTACTATAATCATTTAGAAATTCAACAACTAAACACAACGTACAAACCAGCAGAAATGAGAATTTCACCTGTACTCCAATAAGCTAATAATCATGAAGGGAAGAAGGAAAGGAAGTAGAAAATAACATTTTGCTTAAGTTTATATTGAACTACTGACTATGTAATTATTATTACGTCCAGACAACAATGCAGGAAATGCAATGGTTGGAACAAAAGCAGCCCTGAGGCTGAGCTCTGCAGGAGAAGCCCTGGGCACCCAGCTGAGAACTGAGCCTTGTTTGGACACGGGCTTCTCCCTTTTACACTGTGTATTTTTCCCACGGCAGAGCTTCAGTTTAATGATTTTGGTTCCAGACCCAATCCCAGGATATTCCAGCTGAGATACACTGTGGACTCCATCCCAAATGCTGAGGTCCAGCAGAACCTCATGAAGCTGCTCCACACCCACTGAAGAGAGCCCATGACCACGAGGAACAACTCACCAGGGTGTTTCTCTTCACCACGGGTGAGGGCTGCGGCGTTCCCGATACCGGGGTGGAACCAGGGGTCCTGATTTCATCTATCATCATCCTGACTTTTTCAGGCACTTTGGTGGCATCACTGCAGATTTCCTCCCACCCAGGCAGCTTGGATTTTAGGAAGTCTGCACACTGCATCCAAGTTAAAAGATACTCATCAAAGGCTTCTTCATAAAATTGCACAAACCTACTGGTTTAACTTTTCATTATACCAAGATGTTTACACCAGCAAAATGGGAGTGTTTTCTAAGATTCTTCTAAGGAATACCTCTTTGAAACAAATAAGATGTTTTAAAAACAACTCTTTTGGAGATACTGGAAGTACCTGATCAGTCAGTGTATTTTTTTCTTAATCCATGATTTTAAAAAAGTCACAGTAACCTTTGATTCTTGCTACAATACATTTCATAGAACAGTACTGTAGACATTTCCTATGAACTGATCACAATACTCGTCTGGCACTTCAGTCCTCCTTAGCTATTTCTGGCAGTGTGGTCTCCATGCTGAAGGAAAAACTCAACATCTCCTGTGTGCCTGGATGTCAGGAGTTTCATTTCTGTTTATGCTCCCACCACTGACCTGAACGTGGTAGAAGTGCATGTGCTGGGTAAAGCTGCAGTGCTTGTCAACCAGAAAACAGAACCTTCTTTTCTCTTCAAGCAGAGCTTCTCTGCAGCCTTCTGCAATAAACCTCTGAATATCACTTTGTCGAGAGCTCACGGTTTCCAAATACTGAGGGGAAAAAGGGAAAAAAAAGAATCACATAGGGCCTCTGGGTTTTATTTGATGCTATATCCAATTAGTTAAGTAAACTCTAAAAGCCTTAGAAAAAGCTTTTGGAAAGGCACAGTGGGATAAGGTGACTCTACTTCTAAGTCCCTCTCTTTTCCTGCACACATCTGACTTCCCTGATCTCATCAGGTAAATGTATATTGTCCCTAGAGGCAATCAACAGCCTATTTAGGGTTTGGGAGGGGGTGTGTGTGGTGTGGGTTCAAATTAGACTGATGACCTTTGTCTGCTCCACTGCAGCTGCATTTATTCACACAAAGCTGTGATGAATCTCTACTTCATTTGGGGTTGGGGGGAATGAGTTACTAAAAAGACTAAACTATATTTATCTGAGATTACGAGGATTCATGGCTAAACTGTGATTAAATGCTAATCCCTGAACTCTCAGACCCAGAACCTTAAAAAAACCCCTCAACTGTTATGAATGCAGGTTAAAAAACAGGCAGTAAGAAATAGGAGCTACTGTTAACTATGTTTACTGTACTGTGTTTATACACAAAGCTTTATTTGAAAATTAGAATAGAAAGATAAGGACGAAAAAATCTATAAGCCAGCACAAAGTACAGGTGTCATGCAAATAAAAATACCAATGGCAAGTATTTTCAGAGAGACACATGACAATGAGATTCTGATTTACTAATTTTAAAACAGTTTTCTCTTCAGTGTCTTGCCATTTCGGATTTCACCTCAAGATGGCAATGCTGGATTAAGGGCAGTAGAAAGGCAATAACACAAGTGGGCACTGCCTACTTAGGGAAATAACTCTATAGCAAATTTCTACTGAATTCACAAAGTGTAGCTGGCTCCCTGTAGTTACAGGGGCACTTCAAAAAACATCAGTTATTGGTCAGGGGATGAAATGTAGGAACCAGAGCAGAGGTCTCTGAATCTGTACAGTGAAACAGTGAGAGCTCAACTGCAGCTGCAGTCCAAACTCCAGGAGTGCCTTTAACACAAACCAGCTCTGAGGAACCATTAACATTTTCTGTTGACCAGTTCTCATACAGAGAAAGAAACAAGCAGGAGACAATTCACTGACCTCCATTTCTTTGTGCTCGTACTTCGTTACATTTCGTGCTCCCTGGCTTTTCCTTCTGATTTTCTTCAGCTCAGCCTGAGACTTCTCTAAAGAATCCAGTTTGCTTCTGTGTTCAGTTTGGTACCTTTTTAAAGTTGCCTGCAATCAAAGCATTTACAACATCTCATAATGCACTCAGCCATGTAGCTGGGTAAGGGGCTAAAAAGCATTAATGTGGTCTCTGAGATATCTCTCACACACCAAATGAGTTCAGCAACTGCTGTGATTTTGAGAAGCTATGAAGTCATACAGGGGTTCCCTTTTTAACTTAAATTAAGCGTGAAAATTTTGGCCATCTTTATATATCTAAAGTTCGTTTCTATTAAAGCTCATATCAATTAATTAAACTGTGGGAAAAAAATGTCTAAAAAAATTCTTTGACTAGCAACAGACAAATAAAATAGGAGTTTTAGAATTGAATGTACTTACAGTCATGTATTTTACATCCAGGTCTGTTTTCTTCTCCAGTTCAGATATAATTTCCTTATGAAATTTTTTGAACTTTAAAAAAAAAATTAATTACGGGTTATTAAAAATTGGCACAAGTAATTTATAATTCCACAAGCAAAATGAATTAGAAGAAATAATTTAACTTACACTCTCCTCTAGACTGTCATTAAGTTTCTTGTGTGTTCTTGAGATTTCTACCAGAACTTGGCCTGTTGATAAACATACAACCATATTGGTTTCTTTCTTAGACTTCTGAAGTTAGTTAACAAAGAGCAGTAATAAAATACATTTAACTAATATACTCCTTAATGGTTACATTTAAGAGGGATAAGAAATTTCTTGTTGTTGCTCATCACAGCAGCTGAAATAGATAATTCACTCTGGCCACAGAAAAACCAAGCAGTTCATAAGTGATAGAACTAATCATGCATTGTTATGCAAAAGGGACATGGAGTGCCAGACAAAATAAATACTTCCTTCTCTCCAGAATAGCTCCTGTTGGTTTAGTAACAGCCCCTTTTCCTGCCGAGTCAGAGAATAGCACACAAATTGTTACTACCCAAATAGCTGCTATCCATTCCTTAGCTTGAAAATTAAACTTCAATGTTTATTAAGTTACTGCACCTTCAGAGTCAACAAAGCAACCTTTCAGTTCCCTGGCAGCACAGCTGCTAAAACAGACCTGATCCACACAGGAATTGCCACCTGTGCAGCATTAACCGAGGGCCAAGGCAAAGCAGATTCCTGAGCATCCTCACAACAAGCCCTGAATATCCCACTCTGCTCTGCTGCCTTCAGCACAAACTTACACAGCTCACTCTGAACCGTGAGCAGCTGAAAGCTGAACTGTTCCATTTTGCTTTAGGAGGATATAGAGGAAACATCCCTCAATCTTTTGGGTGTGGTTGTATGTGCAAAGCAGTGTAAGCTGTGGGCTGGTGCTGCCCTGCCTGCAGCTCATGGCCACATCAACCCCACTCCCTTCCGTGCCCTGGCACGGGCACACCGAGACAGTGCCAGCCCTGTCTGGGAGATTGCAACAGGCTGCTGAGAGGAGCAGCTGGAAGGGTTTGATTTCACCCCCATCAGACCAGCCCAGCGTTACCAGCTCCCGACCAGGAGCTGCTACCAAAACTGGGACCACGATCAGATCCACAAACTGGGCTGCGTGTGGAAGCCTTGACTAGAGATGTGTTTTCCTGGCAACTCCTTCTGCATGGCAGGACTGGCAGGTTCAGTTTGACAGCTGGTTCCCTGGCACGCCTCCTCCAGTGATCCCTGGATCCCTCAGTCGTGCTCGCTGCTGTTCCACCTGGATTTGGCACACAGGTACCTGTAGTTGTGCTGTCCTCGTGCACAGGCAGGGCTGCAGAGTGACCACAGCTCTCTAATTCCTGCACTGTGATGCCTGACACTGCCATGGGACTGTGTGTCCCTCCTATTTGCCATCTTATTCAATTCTAGTTTCCTTTTTTCGAGTTAAAGAAGAAAGGATGCATTAACAGCTCAACACGCCACTGTGTGATGTTTTCTACCATCCGAGATTCTCTGAGAACCCCTGAGTTGGTCAGCAAAGACTTATCATCTTAAAGTGCTTCAGATCCTTCAGCTGCTCAGAAAAGCTCCCAAAAGATGCTGATAATTAAAAAGTTTGGCTCAATAAATGAATGACAGAACTTGTGATGAGAACCTTCTCATCTTGTCCTTTCTCATCAGCACAGACATCCAAGCCTGGCTCCCCACAGCTCAGGCTGGTGACTTGGTAACCTTCTGACATAAGGCAGAAGCATTCCCCCAGTGCCTGGATGTGCCTTACCACCTTTCTCCCTTCTGATTTGTCATTCTCCAGTTACATCATCTCAACATTCCAGTTTGAAATGAGAGCCCCATCTCCTGTGAAGCAGTATGACACAGCAGATCTTCAACTAAATCTTATAAAATGTGGGTCTGCAATGATGTTTGTGGGGAAACATCAGGTGGTACAGGAAGAAACACACGGGTCTCTCCTGGTTTTTCAGGAATCCCTCTTGGTGCTCCAGTGCCCACCCCAACCCTCTCTTTGCACAACAGACTGCAGGACACTTAGAGGAAAGAATCAAAATACAACAAGAACAGACAACCCCTTGACCAGCAAGAAAAGAAATTCCCACTCAGAATGGGAGATGGCAGAGACAGAGGAGTGCTTTTTTTTTTAATATGTATAGTTTTTCTGAGTTCTGTACAGCCCACAGAGTACTGTCCTTTTTCTATTCATATTTAAAGTTGCTGGTGACTTCAGCAATATAAATACTATGAGAAGTGAGAGGTGCTATGGTAATTAGTTGCTCACGTGCAATAGAAAAGTAAATACAATCAGTTACACAAACACTTGAAGTAACGGAGGTGAGCAGTGTTATTTTAAGGCTCCAGAACTGAATGCACTTTAGTCCCTACTGTTTTCTGTTTCACCAACTCAACTCAAAAGATACATTTTAGACTGTAATGGGCTTTTAAAGTTAGAAGAATTTTGTGAATACTTATCTACAGCTTAAAGCCGAAGTGTTGTTCAGAGAAAGGAAAAAACATCAAGAAATACAAACAAAATTACAAAGTTCGTTCGGTTTTACATACACAGACCAGAAAGCTGTTTGGGAAGTTACAGAAATTCAGGGCAAGAAGTGGAGTAGCCCTCAATATAACTACCCTTATAGAATTCCATGCTTTTAAAACAAACTTATTCTCCCTGTGTGTAAAAACCCTGCTCTGAGCAGTGGCTGCCAAGGCAGAGCACTGAGCTAATCCTTGGCAGCTCCACCGCAGCCAACGCCAGCGTTCTGAGCACAGACAGACATCCAACAACACCGGGCATTGACTCAGCTCCCGAGGCTCCCACCCTCCCTTCCTCCTTTCCTCCCTCCATAAAACACCCATTCACCTGGGGCAGTGTGAGTGGAAAACCTGACACACACACACACACAGGGTTATTTCTGTCTCGCACTCGCTGCAGCCTTCCAGCCTTTCAGCTCTGGGTGCTTGCTTGGAAACAGGTTTGTTCATCTCTTGTTACAAAAAAATACTGCCAAAACATGTCCTGAAGAGAACTTTGAAAGCTACACTTCCTTCTAAATGGTTTGTGCTGGATTATTTTACGAGTTTATTTTAGAGTGTTCCAGAACATTTTTAAACAGTGTGTTTAGATGTCAGTGGCTGTGTCTCTTATTGCATTTTCTTTTCCTATCAACCAGAGACTCCCTGTACTGTGCATCAGGCAAAAGTCATATTTATAGTTATGTATATATATATATACTTTATGCTGGGATCTCCTCCCTGCCACCAGGAATCCACAGGCACTGCATGTACTGGCTCACCCATTTCATTTCCCCTTTCAAAATGTTGATTCAAAACATGAAAAGAACCCATCCATAGTAACCACACTCCAATCAGTTAAGATTTAAATTATAGATGGGATTCTGCACTTGGAATAAATAGAGAGCATTGTTGAAGGGAACATATACCATGTTTCCTTATTGCCAGTTGAAGATAATGGGTTAGTCACATTTAGATGGTTCTCCTGAATTAATTTATACAAGGAGACAAGTTGTTGTAGAAGACTAATCCAGGAAAGGCAAAACAACCCCTAGCCTACAGGGAACACTGTCCAAGTAGAATGGAAATTGACCAACTTCAGTATAATATTTGAATTTTAATCATCATGGTGAATTATAGAATAGCTCTAAGACAGACACTGGATTACTCTGCGTTAATAGCAGCATAACCTAAGGCCAAACTCTTGCAAAAAGGTACAAAAAACTACTTAAGGTGAAGACAAACATTTATTTCTCACATCAATTAATATATTCTGCTATATATGAAAGCTACTCGTGATCAGGTTTTATGTATGAGAGCTCATGATACCAGATAACCAAATATTAACCTTGTCATCATTTATTGGCAAACCCCAAACCTATCAAACATCATGGCATGACCAGAGCACATGATAATGGGCCACTTAAGTCCAATTTGTGGCAGCCATCCTGTGAATTTGAACCAGTTTTAGGCATCATATCATGCAATGAATTAATAACCCCAAACCCCCTGGTCTTGATGATAAACATAACTATTAAAGTACTTGTCTTTTAAAGATACTTTTTTTTCTGCTTTCCATCTCCCCACACCCTAAACACGAAATCTTTGTGACTAAATAAACTAGGTGTACATTAAATATTCACACTTTTTTTAGAAAACAAAAAATAGTTGTAGATGTTCACAGATACTTGCTCTGATATTTTGCTATTACCTTAGAGGTGCACTGTAGGGAAGGGAAACAGCAATCTCTTTCAGAAAAGGATTTTGGGGGAGCATCTCAAATATTTTCAATGACTTAAAAATTAAACATTTCTCATATGCAGTTCTTGAAACCATGTCTCATAATACAGCTATAATCTGATATAAGACCATGAACAGTAACGGTTCCATGGTAAATTTATTTCAGTTTCAAATAAATTCAGTGCACACACAGAAAGATCTTTTAAGCTGAAACTTCAGGAATTTGTGGAATACTTTTAAACTTAACCAAGGCTGTTGGTTGTATCCATATTTTCTATTGAGAAAGTAATACAGACTAGAATTCCATTAATGATATTGGTTTTGTTAAAGAAAAGAAAAAAATCACGAGCCCAAAGGGTGCAAGAGTCATTTCTCCACATACAGCATCCTTGAAAAGCTGTCTTCCCTGGAGATGAAAATCAAGGAAAGCAATTTCTATCAGAAATACTCATTGTTAGGCCAGAACTTCTGCAGCAGTTACACTTCAACCTCACTGTTTACACTGGCTGATTGTTCAGGTTATTTACCTTTTCACCTTGTGTTGACTGTTCTTGTGAAGTTTAGAAGAATTTGTTCAAGTTCGAAACAAAAATGGAACTCAGTCAATAGAGTTCTGTCATAGAAACAGGTATCAACAGCTACCAACAAAATCACTTGAAGTTTTAAAATACCAAATAGCTACATTAGAATCAATAAAAGTATTAATTGCATCATCTTACTTGAGATATACTTCAATTTTCTTTAATTTGGAGGAGGTTGCTCTTGAAAAATTTCAAGTCTCTTAATAGTGAGACTTCCTTAGATGTCTGTGAACAGGCAAAATGCTTAATTATATCACTCATTTACCTCCTGTTGTCCTGTTTTGTATTCAGGGCAGGTTGATTAACTTTGTGTCTTAGAGATGAAGCCACATAATTATTTATATTAAACAGGAGAATGAAAGGCTGAGTCAAAGCTGCACATGGAGACAGAATAGTCCAAGTGTGTTATTAGATGCTATTGCTGGCAAGGTGCTCTTTCCTCCAAGTCACCCTCTGCCCAGAAAAAAGGCATTTATGACATGGGAAAGCTAGAAACAAAGTCCTTTGAAAGCAGCAGCCCCCAGGAGGTAGTAAAATAGGAAATTTCAAAGGAATACAGCATTAACAAATAAATATGATTGAACAAAACATCTGCTAAGCTTCAAACGTGTTAAATTTATCATTCTGTGACAGGAAGGATTTAACTGTGCAACAGATTAAAGAAACCAAAGAGCTTTAATGGAATTTAACGTGAAGGAAGAAAATCATAAAGAAGGATAAAATAATGTAAAACTTGCCCTAACTGCACTTTCCTTCTGACACAATTTGTCCAGACTGCTTTGACACACTCCCCCCATCTGCAGAATTAATAGTAATATGCACATAAATCAACAGGACTAGGTCAAGTCTGCCTTTCCTTACTGCATGAGCAAACAGGGGATGGGAAGTCAGGAGTAAATCTCCCTGTAGTTCATTTTACAAAATGGCATTGACACATGACCATTCAGTGCCATTTTGTGAAGGTGACTGCAGAAGGTGAAGGGGAGGAGAAAAAAAAAAAGAATAAAGCCTACAATCAAGAAAAGGGGAAGAGATTTTAAAGCACAGTGAAGTGTTTTAAGTCCACTCTACAGGCTAGATACAGTGCCCTGAGGCAGCTAGAACCATACATAAATAAAAACTGCAAATAAAATAAAAATAGAAGCAAGGAGAACTTCGCATTCTAAATGGCATTCTGAGATTAATTTTAAAATACGCAGATTATTTATAAATATTATCTCATTAAGGCTGTGAACAGCAGAAATGTTTCTGTGATATAGCAAGCAAATAAGCTAGTTAATTTAAAACAGATTAAGGGTTAAGGGAAATGAGTAATTACTTTACAGTCTCATTGATACAGAAGAGATAAACAGTCCTGCAAGGTGCCTAAGTACTCTAAGTACCTCGCCTCCATGGCCAGACAAAACCAGTAAGCAATAAATAGGATTGTGCAGGACACTGTTGCTAATTTTGTGAATTGGGCACTGATGGTGTTTGAAGGGATGAGCTCCCAGTGCTCCACTTGCTCCTTCTCTTAGGACTTCACTGCTGTGTTCCTCCTATGGCTCCAGAGGAAAAGTGTATTCTAGCCCCTGCTGAGTTTTTATGTGTCTGTGGCCATAATCAAATTTTCATCGGCTTCAAGTGAAAAAACCCCAAACAAACCAACCCAAAAAAGCCTAAAACTTGTTATCCAGTCAAATTATTTCTTTCCATCCATATCACAGCCAACATTCTTGGCTGGGAGTCCACAGCTGCTTTACCCAGCACAGAGAGATTTCTAGGCACAACGTGCATCTCTTGGAGCAAAGGGGACTTTTGGCATTTTACTTTCACAGCAAATGCTGCACACTGAGTTCTGTCCTTCCCAAATATTGGCTTTATTTTACAATGTACACATTTTTCTGTCCCATACAAGTACCTGTCTGTATCTCACTGACACACACTTGGCCACACTCTCCTGAACACTCATTATTCTCATTGCTCTCAGCATGAGGAGTAGAATCAAAGAATCCCCTTACCCAAAGATCCTCTTCCCATTTCATAATCAGACAAACAATGAAGGGATAGAGCACAGTTCACTTCTACTCTAGCAGCCTAGCACCTCTTAGGATATATATCATTTCCTTCTGTAGTCTAGGATCAAACCTTTTTCTTGGCCTAAAACTTCATTTATGATCACGTGAAATAGCGTAGCACCACATAATGAAGGACTTTCCCAGTACATAAGACAGAAATTTAATTACTTGAACTAAAACTATTACTCTTCTTTAAAACTTTGGGATATTTAAATATTGAAAGAGACAAAATACTCCTCAGCTCTTTATACCTTAGAAAGTCTATGCCTGGTTATAGGCCATATTCAATTAAACCCAAGGATCAGCTTGCTTTTTAAATATACTTTACTAAGAGTAAAATCAATGCCAAATTCTTTCAGCTGGACACAGGTGATTTTAGAAAGTACTACACATTCCATCCCATGCTATAAAGTGGGCAATGAACTGCTAATCCACACAAGGCCAGGCAAGAGTGAATACTTATGAGATGAACAAGACCATTACGATTTCCAGTTACTCTGAGTTTGTTCTTGGGGTGATGCTCCTATTTTCCTGTTTTAAATGGAACAAAAACATTAGCTCACATTGTATTCTGAAGAGGAATGTGACTTTATTGCAGATTCAGCAAAGTTCAGTCTGCAGTCTAGTTCCCCCATTTCTCCCAAGATGGTTTGATCTCTCAGTCAAAAAAAATTCAGAGATTAGAATTTTTTTAAACATACTGTATCATTGAACAGATGTTAATTAACATGAAATATTCAGCTTGTCTCAGATGATTGGTAAGCACAGAAATGAAATTTTAATGTTAAAAAAAGGAAAGGAAAAGCATATGCCATGTAAATAATGCATGAAAAATTACAAACTTGTTTTTCCACCTGTTACTCCATTACTAATACATATGAAGTCTGCTAGAGGCTTTTTTTTTTTACCCAAACAGATAAACCCACAATATATTAAGGTTTTTATGTCAGACACTCATCTTTCACAGGGCCTTGGAAGCCCTGTACACCAGAGCTTTTCATACCTGAGCTGCAGTGGTGTGCAGTCACTCGTAATCTTCTCACAAGTCAGGTGAAAAGAAAATAAGTTACAATGCAGCCACAAGCCTGAACTTGCCTGGATGAAACCCTGCTGGTTTTAGGCAGATTAGTTAAGGAAGATCATACAAGAGAGCTAATCTCTGTTTTACAGCAGGGCTGGAACAAACAAATCATGCTAACCAGCAAAAACTGAAGTTTTTATGGGTTTCCAGTACCAGAGAGGGTAAATATTTAAGTCATCATTATAAATGTTACATGAAATGCAATAAACCACAAGGAATCACTGCAACTTTGATTGCAGCATTTTGGAACTGCCACTGAGTTTCAGAGTCTTAGCAGTGTCCAAAAAAACCCCAAAACCAAAAAAAAAAAAAACCCACACCCAAATTGAGTCGAAAGTTTTGATAAAAGTCTCTTTCTCCAAAGTCCAAGACAATTGGTTTTGGTTCCCTGCCCTGTCCCCTGGGACTATTAGTGACATCTACAATGGACACTGGATTATTTTTCTGCTGAGAAATAATTCAGCAGGAAGAGCTGACTGTACAGACTAAATATAGTTAGACTTTCACCAAAGGATTTACAAGCTACTTACAAATACGACGTCATTTTCTTCACAAAGTTGTCATTTACATTCCATTTTTTCTCTCACTGAGAGCACAATCAAGGACATTTTCTCCACACTGGCTCTCAGGCTTATTTCACCTGGGGCTGGTGCTGAGGAAGGGCTGTGATTGCTCAGCACCCTGAGCTTAGAGATGTGAGAAAGAACAAGCTCCTGCCCTGAGCCAGCCCCTGGTGCTGTGTTCAGGTGGGTTCAGAACTGGGGGGAGCACACACCTGTGTGCAACAGAGGGCCAGGAATTCCTCTTGCCCAGCCAAACCTGGCCACAAGCTAGGAAACATTGCATGGACACACAGGTGAGGTCTGGGGTGTCCCTCCCAGGGGTCCCACTGCAAGGTGAAAGGTGCTCTGAGTGAAATTCTTTAAGGATTTCCCTTCACTATTTTCTCCAGCCTTTGAGGCACAGCACCAAGATCTCCAGCCTCACTCATTGCAGGTGTGTTGAATATGAATTTTCCCCTGGAGGGTGTGTGCTCACCAGTACCATTGTGGGTTTCTGTGCTGCAGCCCAGAGTCACAGCAGCTGCAGATGTTCCTCCAGCTGCAGGTGCCAACACACCTGTGCTGCTGCCATCACACAGCCAACCCTGAGCAGGGCTGGAGTGTTACACCTCATCTTATCCCTGAGTAAAACCAGGAGAATCACCTTCAGTTTATAGGGTGCTGCAAGGCTGAGGCAGGTGGGGAATAAAATATTTAAATTGATTGAAAAATAGAAGCTGATATCTAACTGAACATGAAAAAACAGCTGGAGAAGTATCACTGAAATCCTGTGAATATCTGTCTTCTTTCCTTTCCTGGTGTTACTGTAATCGATACCAAATGCCTCTTGTATTTTCATTCTGTTTCCTCCCATCAGCCATTTCTAGAACCAGAAAATTTGTAACTTATCTGGAAATAAGTTACAAATTTCATAACAAAATTTACAACACTACAACTGTATAGAGAACAAGCTTGTTTTGGGTAGTTCTGTAAGAACAAACTGCACTATCCATTTTTAGACCCATTCTTTATGTTCAGTAACAAACCCACCCCTTGTTCACTGTGTTTCTCAAAAGTATCATTGCTGGTTTATATTCTGTCCCAGGGAAATATTACAGAACTTACACCCAAGACTGCCTCATCTCCTTCCACCTTTCTTACAGCAGAAAAGCAAAGCACAAGCCCAGAATGTTACTGTAAAACTGGAAGACACAAACCCTTATTCCTGTAAAAACCCACAAATAGTTTGTATTTCCCTTTCAAGACACCTCTCTGTGTAGTTTCCTTTCAGAGCACAGGAATGGAGTGGCTTCTTCAAATGAAATTCCATTATAAATGCAGTAGAAGACTCTTTTATTAATGCTCCATAGGAAAAGCTGGCCTGATTCTAACTATTTAAAACTGCAGCCTCTAAGCTGCTTTCCCAGAAGTTTCCCCCAGATGAGGTGCTAAAGGTTCTGTAGTTGCTGGCACACTTCACTTTTCTTTCTGTCCAACACAATCTGTTCCAGAGGTAGCCACTGATGGCACAGAGGAGATGACACAGGTGCAGCAACGTGGCCAAGATGACAGAGCTCAGCTGGAATGAGCAGGAGAAGGGAAGAGTGCAAGGTGTCATCTTTCTGAGTGAAACAGGATTCCAGCTGACAGGGTCAATGTATTTGTGTTAAAGCAAGCCAACAACTCTCCCCCCTCCCTTTCTTTAAAAATGGAAGTAGAGCTAGCTGCATTCATCCCAAACCATGGCATTTTCTCTTTTTCTGCTTGATTTTCTCGCTAGTGAGAGTGACACAAGTGCTGTATGCCAGAATTAAAAACAGAGAGCTATAGCTCTGAAAAGTACCCAATCAAGTGGCAATTTTGCTTACTAAACAGGAAGAAAATAGATAGTTTTAAATAATAAATACTTGCAAGATAATATTTTAAAAAGAAAGTACTGCTTTACATTACGTTCTGATTATAAATTTTTCAACAAGTAGATATGTCCTTTTTAGAAAAATTAGAATTTTCCAATTTAGTTCCAATTTTTTTTCTGTACGAGTTGACCACTTAAAGCTCACAGTTTCTGATACAGAAATTCTCTCATTTCTGGAAATAATGAGGAGGAAGAAAAGCCCACAGGGTTTCTCTTAGTTGCAAAGCTGAAATAAAGTGGTTATCACTAAAAAAAAATCCCAACCCTCTACAAATTGAACCTCACACTGCCGATTCTATTAGTACTAAATGTACACGATTATCAAATGGTTAATTGTTAATTTGCTCTACAAAAAGCCAGAAAACAGTTACCAAAGGATCTCTGTGAACCTGTTAGATGTTACTCAAGAACTCTTAACTTACAAACGTGATAGAGATTCATAGGAAATGCCAGCTCTTGGATAAAATGCAGTTTAATTCATCAACCATCACTAATTTATTCTGACTGATGGTTCATCAGCCTTGACTCTCAAACATGCAGTTACCCCAAGAGCTACAGACATTTGCCTACCTGCAGAGGAGCATAAAGGCTCTCAAAAGAAGGAAACATGGATAGAGAGAACCCCTGCCCTGTTATTCATATCACAGAATTCCTGCAATCAATCTATTACTACGTAAAATAAAGTGGTAAAATAGTTACTGTACCACAAGATTTTGTATTTGACAAAACACAACAAAGTTCTGGAGACCTTTAAAATGACACCACCTGATGGGCAAAAGTGTTTTGTGAATGTGTTCAAATCCAGTATTTTAACCTGAAGAACAGTCTGTTCTTTTGTGCTTGAGAGGAACATCAAGTTCAGGGCTCAGTCTCTGTCAGGAAAGAATTCCACTTCCTCTGTGCACCAGGAGAAGTTTCGGGGTTTTCTCCCCACCTCTCTCTATCTCGTGACTGCCACAACAAAGAGCAACCTTTTAGCTCAATACTTGCTTCTCTAGATCAATTGTAGTGGTTTTTAACCAAAAAAATTCTTCTGAAAGGAACCCAAATTTCCCCAGATTCTTACATTTTAGACTGCAGATGAGCATAAGCTCTTGCATACCTGTTTCCAATTAAGTTTTAACACAGTACAGCTATAAAAACCAAGCCTGTAAACCAGAGTAATCTTTAAATAAATTATCAATCTTGCTTAGATTAAGGAAGAGACTTTTGTCTCCTCTGGTTGTCCTACTAACATACTGACCTTCTGCAGTTTAGTTCCATCGATCAAGACCATGCAATAGAATATTTTTCTTTCTTCTTCTCTTTTGACAAGCAGTTAACAGTTTACACTCCTTAGTTCTTGAGCAACAAGCTCTGGGTACAAACCCATAATGTAATTGTGGGTGACTGCTGTAGATACCGTTGCTACACAACAAACCAAGTGGGACTTTACACCCACAATATAAAATGAGATGTAGCTACAATAGCTGGCAGGTGCTGCAGAAGATGGTTGGGAAGATATGAGAAGCAGTATTCCACAGGCAAGCAGGGAATAACTTCCCCATTCCTTGTGCAAGTGAAGGCTACAGAGACAGCCTGTGTTACTAGAGGAGATTTTATTTAAATGATAAGCACTAAAAATCGACGTGACCAAGCCTCACAAGCCTCTGTGTTTTGGGCAAGATGAAAATAATTAGCAACACGTGAAAGTTGCTATTTTAACAGCGTGGTGAAGTGTCTTTGTGAAATTGGTTTCAGTGCATTATTGAAACACAGAGTTTTATTGTGCTGGTGTGGTATGCTGAAATTTGAATAGTATGAAAGCTTAACATTTTTAAACATGCAGTTTCTTGTTTTCTATCTTTTCTTCCTTGAGGGATTTCCAAAAGGTGCCTAGGAAAAAAGGGATGCAAATTCCATATCGCAGAATAGCTTGAACCACATAAATTCAGGTTCTGTTCTTTAAATGCTCATAGACAAGTCTGAGGGACTACAAGCTCAGAAGTTTAGGGAAATACGAAATTAGAAAGAATGTTGACTCAATCAACTCATCCCTTATTCATAAGGATTGTGTTATGACTGCAGTACATTCTTCTACTTCCTCAATTTGCTTAAATTATTCTGTATTAAAATGATTCAGAGAGCTTCAACCAGACTTGAAAGATAGAGATACTTAGTACAAAAGCTCTGAATCAGCTGGAATATCCAGATTTCCTTTTCATTCTCATTTCCCTCTTCTGCCCCAATCTCATTCAACAGAAGAAAGCATTTTCTGGCTTGATTTTTACTTGATTTTTTTCCCCCATGACTTCCCAGCCTCTCTGCTTTCTACCCTCTACTTTAAAAAAAAACCAACTCCTTTATTTCTAGTGGGGCTGGTGTCCATTCTACTGTCTCATCTCAGAAGTTCACCTTCTGTGTTTCCTTATGAGAAGGAAGGATTGGCTGTGGGTTTGATACCAATCTTCACACCACGTTGGCAGTGAATACTCTCCAGGTCACCCAGCAGGTTTGGGTTTGAACTGTGAAACCACCTCTAAATTTGGCAGAGATAACAGAAGTGTTGTGCAGGATAGAGCTGTTAGTGGTCAGTCCCTTGTTTTTTGGCAAGTCTGAAGGAACCCATGGATGAGACAGGGGGCTGCAGGAACTCCCCTGGAGTTACAGGGCCCATAAATGGGCAAAGTTTGATCTGTCCTTACACACCCCACACTGCTCAGCATGCACTGCAGTGTTATTAAAATACACAAGTGTACAGTAAATACTTTTCTTTTTAAGCAGATACTTTTGGAGACCCCTGGGTGTATCATATTTCTTTGGTAAAGAGTCTAATATTGTAGCCCAGCTTCAGAACTTGTAGGACTTTTTCTTGAAGATGCAAATGATCTGTCACAGACTCCTAACCACATTATCATGCCTTTCCAGCATTCATTGACTTCCCTTATCTCTAAATTAAGTATTCCATCAGAGAGTATGTTGGAAGAAATCCAGAGTTACTGTTTGCCTTAAGAAGAATAGATTTTTCTGCAGTAACAGTTAAAGCAGAAGCTGAACAGAAAGCAGGGAAGAAGGCTGTGTTTTCTCAATATGGTATATCTCGAAAAGATTTATACTTGCAGGATGGAATTCATAATTAAACAAAAATCTGTTTTCAATCCCAATTCTGTATTGTCCCAAACAATAGGGAAAACCAGGTATTTTCAGAAGTCAGCAGAAGATTACCCAATAATAACAATATTTCCAAACAAGCAGAAAATGCCCCCCAGTGACAAGTCACAGATCAGTTGCTTCCACACATCCGACCAACGCTTGATTGCAAAAACTGTGCATTTTCTGCTGTTTCCTAAGACTCTGCATAGCCATTTCTTTTAGCTGTTGTTCTCTAGTTTGACAGCAGCAGCTCTGCTCTCTGTACACAGCCTGCAGAGCAAACACAGGGAGCTGCTGGCTGGGACTGTTTGCTCTGCCCTGTTTGCTGTTCCCCTGCTCACCCACGAGTGCTCTCAGAACACACCATCCAAAGGTAGGCAGCCACACAGAAACCAGAGGCCACCTTCCAAGAGGAGCCTGTCCCCTCAATTCTGCTTCTCCAGAGCTAAGAAAGTGTCGTGGGTTGACCCTAAATTTGATGGACAGATCTCTGCTAGCAATAAACTTTCTTTCATATTCTTTAAGTTTGAAGCTGCTTTGCATTTCTTCAAATCTCCTGTCTCACAGAAAGTAAGAGATGTGAACTAAACCTCTACGTTTTAATTGGTGTTTCTGCCTGGTTAACGAACCAAACCCACTACAGAAAGAAAATTGCTAAACCCATCCTTTGTAATCAGCTGAATTAACAAAATTCTGTGAGTTACAGGAGGAAATGTGAGTTACATCACTGGAAGAGTCCTACACTGCCCAAAATCAAAAGTTCAGAGGCAAGGCAGGTCATCAAGTTATTTTTGTCAAAAAGCAAAAAAAAATGAAAGCATTAAGCAAATGTTTCCTCTTTGCAGTACAGTTCCCAGTTCTTTGTTTTGCAGTGGCATGAGAATCTTTTGTCAGAAATATTACAAATATTTTGTACTCCTTTGCCCAGCGTTGCAATTACACTGCTCAGCCTACAAAAGTGAAGTTGTCAAGGTCAAGTGCTGCTGCTGATCTTTCAAATATTCAGAAATTTATTTTCAGGACAGTACAGAACTTGAAGTGGATTTCTATTATTGTAAAATTATTCCGTCTTTGAGTCTACAGTTTGTCTTTCAAAAGCTCAAGTAGAAAATAAATATAAATGCACCTGAGAACTTTTAGTGATACACTTGATCAAAAGTAGTGAAGTAAAACTGAGCCCTTCACAATGACACTCAACCAGAAAATTGTTTTAGTTCTAAAACTGCTGTTGCACACCAAGACTCCTTATACCAATATTCCATTGCAAGAGTATTTCAACCTTCACCTCTGCATTAAAAATCAAGATGCATATCTTTTTGTATTTATTTTAGAATTATATAAGCATAAAAATACATGCTTTTGAATGCATAGGCAGATATATATTCACAAAAGGAAGGAAAAAAAGGTAATTTTGTCAAAACGTTGTAAGTGTCTTGAGAAATAATATTCCTTAAAGGCATCTAATCCCTTCCATCTGTGTTATATAAGAGTAGAACATACTTTTACTGATCCTTATCTACTTCACATTCGTTCTGTGAACTGACAGCAGGAAAGCAAAAATAAAGTTTGTATTTTGAGATAATTTTAAAAAATTAGTTTTCACTTACCTAATTCTTTAGAAACTGGAGAATCTGCTGATATGTCCCCAATCTTTGCAAGGCTGTCATAATATGCTCTTCCAGCCACTACCATAACTGGGGGTGAGTGAAAAAAACACAACTGTTAAAAAAATCGAAATATCTTCCATTTTTATTAATCTATGATCCTGTGAAATCTTGTCATCCAGAGCACAGAGTAAGAGAGGAGTACATGGCAACAAGGAAATCCTTCTGTCAGAGAAAGTTGCACAAGCCCCTGTGCTCCCTGCTGATCTGTGAAACCAGGAAACAAGGACACAAGTCCAGAATATATTAATGAAGTTCCAGCCTGTTATTTAGCTCCAGCTCCTGTGCATAGCCAGGGGCACTCAGCATCCAGTGGGAAGGCCCAGCCATAGGCCAGGACATAACCAAATTCCTCAGGACAGAGAAAACTGCTGGAATAAAACCAAACTGCAATCCCAAAAAAGTGCTGAGACCTCTTGTACTGAGCAGTGAGCAGGGAAATGACCACCAAACCATGGACCTGCAGCTGCCCCAAGGAGATGTGGAGCCCCTCAAAAACAAATTGTCATTTCCCTCTAAAGTTGGCTGTTACAGGAACCAATAAGCTCTTACTGCACACCACGAAGGTTTCAGTTATTCCCAGTTAATCATTTCCTGGTTAGGGCTGATTTAAACAGCAAAGCCAGTTTCACTGGAAAGAACACGGGAACGTCGGGGTTGGAGCTGCAGGGGAGAAACATCTTCCACAGGGAACAGATCTACAGTGCCTGCCTTGCACCTTCAGTGTCTAGAACTGATCTGCACACCATGGAGAAAAGAAATAACAAGGACAAACTGGCAAGATTTAATGGGAAAAATAACTTATTGATGTTATTCGTCATAATTTTTGTAGCAGTACGTTCTTGACCTAAAGTGAAAGTCAAGCAGAGCCTCACTGTTGACTTTAGAATACTGTTTTTTTCCTGAGAGGAATAGAATTGCCAATTACAGGTCAGTATTTTATACTTTTTACCAGTAAGGTGACATCTTTGGTTACGTAACAGAATATTCACTGAGAAGCCTGAAAATTTCCCAAATCAAACAAAGATTCTCTTTGAGGCTCTGGTGCATTAGAAATGGTGATTTCTGTCTAAGCTCTGTCTCATAGGTGCTCTGTGCTCAAACTTTCTGAGCAGAAGAATTATACTGGTGCTACTGATGGAGCAGTGTGCCACCTGTGCAAGAGGATTTGATGCCAGTCCAACTCCTCCTATCTCTGTTTTCTCAAGGCAGCCCCAAGTCACTCTTTTCTCCTAATATGAGCACTAAAAAAAGAAGGAAATGTGTGATTTTCCCTGTGCTAACCAAGCTAAATCAAGAATCCTGCTTGTGTAGTCCCTTCACCAGTACTACAGCTTATAAATTACTTCTGCAAAAGGTTTTCCGACCTTTTGTCTTCAAAATGTAGAAAAATACATTGTAAGCATATCTGGAGTTCTTTAAGTTTTATGTTCTTTGTCAGCCTACTCCGACTTTTTTGGAAAGCTGCAAAGTGTTTGTTTAGCAACAGAGTATTTATTCCTTGTTACAGATCTATTTACACCACTCAGAAGTGATGGTGAAAAGATTAACAAATTTATGAGAGTCCAAAGATGACTTTGCAACAGTTGTTGCAACACTGTAAATATTCATTTGAAATTAAGCATTCGTGCTAGATATGCCTTATCAACCAGGCTTAAAGGCAAAATGTAACATATCAACAGCAAAGTGTGTGAAGAGCAGAACCCTCAGAAACTGGTATAGAAATATTTCAAATGAATATGGAAAACACCTGTTATTACTTCTGGTACTACCTGTAATTCCTAAGGTCAGGTACTAGCTAACCACATGTTAATGCACTGAGTTAGGCACTACCACAAATAAGCCAACATCTCCCTATTTTCATCTCCAGCAGGCTTTGGTTTTATCTTTTTCTCAAGCCAGCTCTAAAATTTGCATGAAGAGAGATTTCAGTGTCTGCTTGGCTATGCACTGCTCCTGCAGGATCCCATTTCTCAGAAGGCTGCATTACACGGAGGGGAAAGATGTGCCATGGGCTTGAGGGAGGCAAAATTAGAGAGATTTTACATGGCTTTAATATGGTATCAAGCAGTTTGACAGGTCTGAATGGAGAAATGGAGCAGGCTCTGACAGATCCCAGAGTGCAGGCTCTGGGAAAGCCCTTTTTGGATTGTTTCTGTGAGGTCAATAATGGGAGTAGGCAATTCTATTCTAAAAAGCTGGAGAAACTGGGTCCTTAGATCCAAATTTATTCATTCTGATTTTGGCTCCATAAAAATGATACCATCAAGGTTGGTATGGACAACAGCAACAAATCAATCCACTCCTTGTACTAATTCACAACTTGTACTAATTCACATTGTTCAGTGCCCAGGGTTACTTAGGCAGTGTCGTGTAGGTGAGCAGGAATATTCATCTGAGAATGTGAAATATCTCTGGAAGGTATTTTCAGAGAGAAAAAAAACCAAACACCTAATTTACATAACTTTGGGGTTTTTTCATTTATTATTCCAATGTGGGTTACTTAAACCCACTTCCAGTTTATTTTGCAGGAGCTCAGTGCCTAAGTGCTCGTGATGCAACTTCTCCAGGACAGTGGAAAAACCCCAAAAGATTGGAGAGAAGGTACATATATTTGTGTATTTGTGCTTGTTAGTTGGGGTTTTTTTCCTCTTAAACATATTCAAAGTTCAGCTTGAGAATTAAGACTCACAACCCTCATATCCAATGTGTGTATTTAAATGAGAATTAAACATTTGCTCTAAATGTAGCACCTACAAAACTTACCATTAACAGCTTTTTCATAATTCTTCCCAAGATTTATTAAATTCCTCAGTCCGGGATTGAACTGTTCCATAACATTCTAGTGAAAGAAAACAACATTTGTGTTATATGAAAACGAAAGAAAACAACATTTGTGTTATATGAAAACGAAAGAAAACAACATTTGTGTTTCATATGTACAGCATACAACTGAGAAGTCCATGGATGGATGAAAATTGGAAGATTTGAGGGACACAGGAAAACAAAGGATGGAAGGGAGAAGAAACTGAGCATTTAAAATTAACTTTTTTTTCCCATTTGTTGAACTATTGCAACAGGGGTAAAAAGGTAACAGTTTATAATAAAAAAGGATGTCAAGTGTGTGATCAAAGTTTGTACAAAACCATCTTTTATGGTGGGTGATGTGGGAATGAGAGAAAACCCTTTATCCACTAATTGTTTTATAAATTCAGACAACAACAACTTTCTGACAATGGTTCAAGATTTGAGTTCCAAATTTAAAAAATGCTAGAAAAGAAAAGAAGAAAAATTTCACCAGATCTCTGGTTCATATTCTTTGTGTTTTCTGTGTTACAGATGCATTTAGGGAAATGAGTTATTTTGGGGGTTTTTTTCCTGCGTTTTTTGTTTGAAAATTGTGCAAAGCCATGGTTCTTTCAGAAGAAAAATGAAAATGATGACCTTATTTAAATAGAAGGGGGGAAAAAAATCCACGGCAGCTGCTTTCACTGTTAAATACAATTACTGGCTGAAACAACCAGAATCTGAAATCCAGCAGCTCCAGGCAGGACTGCTCTCATTCCTAGCAAATTCTACAACCTGCAGATTCTAGACCTCCTTTCCCCAGAATCTTCCTAACAAAACCATAGCTGTGACATTGCTCTGTGAAATTAAATTGTCATGAAGAGAAGATCATGAGATACCTGCAGACACCGTTCTGTCATTCTTACTGTTTTTATGGCAATACTTTTATGGCACAACTCACTCCTGTTCACACAGCAGAGCTGTCAAGTTCAAGGAATTCAAAACAGATGCTTTCTGTTTACAGGAAATACAAGACTCAAGACAAGTGAAATACTATCAAGCTTTTGTCTGTTGTACTACCAACAGAATGAAAATATTTATGTTTAGTACTCAGGTGGACCCAAAAAGAACAGCAATACCTTCACATTTGTCTGATTTCCAGGCAAGGTCATCCAGACAGAATTTTATTATTTTTCAAAGACAGCACTATACCTGAATTCTGCTCAACATAAAAAGTGAAGGATTAACTCCAATACTACTTTAAACAGTCATATCAAGTAAAGATATAGTTATTTTAAAAATATATATAAACTATTAGATTCCAATACTGGTATAATATAAATTACATCAAAAGCAGCCACAGAACAACAATACCTGGCCTCATTGCCTTTGTGTACAAATTAAAGGCAACAGGGATTGTTTTCTGGTCTGTCCCATTAAACTCTCACCCACCCAAATGCAATCACTGCAAACAAACCAGCTATTGTCCCCAGGCCCTTGATTTGTGTTAACTCACAAACCACATCCAGAAATCATTTGGGAAAGCGTGTTTCAGGTTGGGCCAACAATGCCAAGGGCTATTCTAACAACTTAACAGGATGGATATTCAGGCTCTGGTGTCTGGGAACATCCCTCCTCCTGCCCCAGCTCTTTAATTTGCTCCTGTCAGTGTTGTTGCTCTCCTCGTTGCTGAGGCACTCTGACTGTGAGACACTTGTTCCAAGGAGCAAGTTGTTTCTTCCTATTCCAGCTTTTTGCCATTTCTTCCCAGCTCTGTACTAAGACCATGTCTGTTGACTTACATGGAGTCAGTGAATCACAAGGGGAAAAAAAAAAAAGATGAATTAGGGGATTGTTTTAGGATAAAGAGTCCTGTATTTTCAAGGATATGGGGAAAAAAAGATGTCTCATGATGGTTTGCAGCCATGGCAGGGAAGAATCCCAATGCCACCTTGAATTGCCATTCTGTACTGAAAATAATCTTGAAAGATTCTGTCTCTGTGAACTTTGCTCCTCATAACAAAAAATTACAGAGCAAAACCCCTTATTGCCACACAAAATTCTAAGAATAACATGATAATTATTGGCCTTGAAGTACTGAATTTTGGAATGACCGTCTTAAGCATTCAGGGGTAAAGTTTCCAGTGTTCCTGACATCTTCTAATTCAGATTTCAAGCAGAAACCAGTGACCACACCTGTGTCAGTTGTTTTCATTCAGGAGGAAGTGAACAAACCCCAATAAAATTGCTTTCAACAGCTCCCCTCCCTGAAGTCAGGCCCCACAGCTCTTATTTTTCACTAGACCTCTTCATCCACAGCAGGTATTCATGGAGACACAGCAGGTCCACTGGAACACAGGGAACTGGGAGGATGAGCTCCAGGACATCACAACTGCTCAAGGTACACATAAAACCTCTGGGAAAGGTGAAGAAGCAATTTACAGCCAGCGCCTGCAGCAGCTGGAAGGAGCACAACTAATGGATCTTTTCTCCATCAGCCCAGGCAGTCTCTGGAAGTGATTCAGCCTTTGCACTGCCACAGTGGTTGATTGTTAGCAGAACCAGTCCCTGTGAACGCCCGAGAAACTGCAAAAACCTTTGCAATGGAAATTCCCCTTTGGAGTCTGCTTGGTTTAGCAGAGTTTGGTTTATGGGTGTTAGCTGATCCTCACAGCACTGGGCAAGGCTCATCTCAATCAAGGGTTTGTGTTCGATAGAAAAACTTAACTCTCCCTGACCCCCCCTGCCACGTCTCCAAGATGACCTGATGAAATAATTCTCAGATTATTTCCTTTTCATACATTAGTAAAAAAGCGTGATATGTGATCTTTTTCCTTTCTACTGAAGGCTAGATTCTCAAAGCAAACAAAAAACCTGGCCCTGCTTCTAGTGGTCGTTCTATACAGTTAACCACAGGTAACCACGGGCTGTCTTTGAAGTCCAGGAATTCCAGGAAGAAGTATCTAGAGCATTTTATCAAAAAGGGAAACTGTCATTGGCAACTCCCTCTGCAGAATGAGCTATAGATTTGATATTGCCATGACATTTCAGAGCAATTAAAATTATTGTAGTATTTCATTCAGCTTCAGAAGTTATAGGGGATAAGAGCAACTCAAATCAATTTGTACAGCTACTTCTTCTCACCATGTCTTAAAGTTTTATAGGTTCTCTTACTTTTAGTCCAAGGAAAAGGTCACAAAAATGAGTGGGACTGAACACCAGCGCAAAATTTCAAGTCATACAATAAAGCCAGATCTCAAAACTTCTCAAAAAGGAGGAAAGAGGAACAAAGAAAAACCTCTGATCAGGAGAACAATTCATTTAAAATTGTCAAAAGTCTCAGAAACTAACAGTATTTTTGTCTGCCTTGGTGTACAAGGACATGAAAATAAAACCTTTGTCTTAATCCAAATAAACATCACAAAGTGAGAAAGAGCTTGGGAGGGATGAAGTGGTTCTCAACACATCATTTGCCTGTAGAGTGAGGCACAGAAACAGGGCCTCCTAATTGTCAATCGTGTGTCCTATATTCTAGTGACACACTACCTCTCATGAACAGAATAATTAACGAGAAGAGGAGGCACATGATCAGATCCTACAGCTTTCTATTATTTAGGATGAATGGAAATAAAGGGAAACATTCTCAAAACAGGCAACTGGAAACGTCTTTTATGCAGAGACCTTTAGTGTTGGCAAAAGCGACCTTCCAAGGAAAAAAGCATAAGAGAAACCTATTCTGGTCGTTTGAGTCATTAAATCCTGATAGAATCTGTTATAAGAGTGGCTGTGTTCCTTTCACCACATGAAACCAGTGTGAGTTCTCCAGCCTGGTAGCACGGAGCTGGATGGAGAGGAAGAAGCTCTCAATTTCCACGTGTTGTGTGTGGGTATAATATCTTCCGTAGTTCCTGATAGTCACATAAACAAGGCTAATCTTCAAAACAAATGACAGCCATTGTAAAAGTGCCTTCCTGTAAATGCTCAGCTTTGCTTTTTACTTAAAGACACACCTCACTGAACAATAGCTCAGCAGGTATGAACACAACTCAACAATGCACAGACTCCCTGCAGTTTCAAGTTTACATCCTGCAGGCACTCTTGCAAGAGTGAATAACAAAGTATTTGGGGAGAATTCTGAAATTATAAAGCCACCAGAGAAAAGTAGATCTTGATGTCTATCATCCCTGCTATTACCATCACTACAGCTATTCACAGCTAAGCTTTGTATAGCTACTAGTGATTTAGGTAAAATTGTTATTTCTCAATCTGAAAATGAGTAAATTTTTTTAAGTCTTTAGTGTTGCCACACTATGTCTGAGACCCGCCTTGAGAAGATTCAAAAAGGCAATAAATACTGTGCTCTACTGTACTTAAAGCACTTTGTACATTAGTGCATTTCATCTCCTGCTTTGGCTTCTGAAATCCACAATACAGTTTTCAGAAAGGCACAGTTGAGCCCTCAACACATCTCATGTTAAGATATCTCATTTGTAAGTTAGCTTAATATTATTTTAAAACAGGTTCAACAGAATGGAAAAAAAATAAATCAAGATGCCAGTGTTTATTCAAAAAGACTAATTCTTATGACTAATTATTAGTCGTCTTGATGGAACATTTCTTATTTAGGAGAAACATTAATACATCATCCATCAGCGTGTTTCAAATACAAACCTTTTCAGGTCATGAACACATGCCCAAGGATAGACCTCAAGTAGGCATCACTCTAAATAAGGGCAGAAGAGATAATTTGTACTAAGGTAGAACTGGATTTTACACACACACAAACTCCCAAAGGCTCCTCTTCCCCCAAGTTAGATTTATATTGCAGGGATGCAAAGCAACAGCCTGACTGCAGTATGAGCTGGGACCACAGGTGAATTTGAATTTTGATACGTAAGTCCAGTAGTTTAATATAATTGTGAGTCTTTTTAAAATACAGAAACATGGAATGTGGGACTTTAAACTGAATTTCTCAGATATATTTCTGTGATAAAACAATATAGCCTACCAAAATAATTCTCAATGCCTCTGGGGAGAACAAAGGGTTTTTTTTGGGGGGGGAAGGTGTCTTGGGGTTTTTTTAATCATGCTTTGGTTGACAATCAAAATTTCTGGGTAAGATTCACTTGGGTACAGAGAGATATATCTTTTAAATCCAAGATTAGCAACACCAATCATGCCATTATCAAGAGCTCCAGAATCCTCACAGCACAGAACACTCTGGGAGCTGCCTGCCCAGCCCTTGGCCCATCCAGGCACAAGGACAGGTCTGTACCTCAGCCTTTTCCTGCTCTGTCCCCTTTCCCCTGATACTCTGTGTATCTCAGCCGGATGCCAAGCAGTTTTCCCCCATTTACAGCAGAAAACCTGTCAGGGTTCAGGGACACAACAACCCATAACAACCCTCCTGGGGTGACCAAGTGACCATCTGTGTGTGAGGGAGCCCCACAGTGTCCCCCCACATCATCCCACATCCCCACAGGGAGCTGCCAGGGCAGGGCAGTGTCATACCAGGGAACCTCTCAGCAGTTCCTTGGCACAAGGGAGGCTCTGGCCCTCTTTAGTCATTGCTCCCACACCCTTGGGCTCCATTGTGCACGTGCCATTCCTATCACACGCTGAAGTGATTCTTCAGGTCTTACATAAAGGGTAAGTGTCGGCCCTGATTTCTGTGCGTGCACACACATTTGTGAATTGTGCTGTTTATTCAGTCAGGTTAGCTAAAAAACACTGAGGTATTCGCTTTCTGGTGTGGTTGCCAATAGAAAGGAAGAACAAGATAAAAATAAAACGGCATTACTCAGCCACCTGATGACTTCTGTAAATATATTTTGAAGCTTTGTATAACACAGGTTACTATGTATTGAATAAATCCAATGGATTAGGACTGTAAGAAAGACAAAAAAAATCACACAACCACCCTCCCCCCCCCAAATAGCAGGCCAGCAAGGTATTCAATTTAATTTTCTATTATTTTTCCAGGTCACCCAAAACTTGATTTTTTTTTTGAGAAGTCTAAAGCCTGTATTTGGTCCTGCAGCACAGATGCCATCACTTCACTCCACTGAATTGGTTTCCCCAGACCAAGCCTTTCTTCTTGCAGGTAGGAGAAGCACAAGCACTGCTCTGGGTTTTACCCATCCCAGCACGGTGTTTGAGGAATTGCACTGCTGGGATGAGCAAGAGCAGAAGTGCCATGAGCACTGCAGAACAAAGGAGAGCACATTCTCCACACAGGCTGGAGCACAGCACAAAGAGGTGTCTAAAATTTGTTTTAGATGGGGGAGCTGTGATTACAGTCCCAGCCAGGGCTGAATACACAGGCTCCTGCTCTCTGCCCCTAAAGGGTAACCAACTGTTTTCAAGATTTCAACTTTGATGTAGAAATAACTGCTTTAAAGGGGACCCTGAATCCATTCTCTATCTGAAGCAGCTTTTATACCTTATCTGGATAAAGTTTCAATTTTTAATGAGGGCAGGGCAGGAGGGTTTCCAGGCCTGTGAGTACGAGCTATGTGATGCAACATGCCAGACCTCTGAAAATACCTACAGAGGAGACATTTCATCACACTGTCAACATTAACTTTGTATTACTTTGTGTTTTTGCTGGTTATTTCAATCTTAAAGATCCCTTTGAATCAGTCTAGAAAACAAAACGAAAGGGTAAACTTTCCCAGGAAATAAGAGCTGAATAACAGGGAAGGTTTTGCTATTTAGAGGTCTGTCATTCCTTTAAAGCCTATTTTAAATTATATCCATTAAAACACACAGGAGATCTTCTCCCCTCTCCTCTGTAAAACTGTTTTGACTGCATTCTAGAAGTCAATAGACAGAGTAGAGCATTCCTTTGTTGGCACAGCCCTGAACAGTCAACTTCCCAGGTTTCTCCTCTGTGAGCCTGTATTTACAAGGTGCTCTTCTGAGAGGGGAATTTATGTTTGCTTATGGCCTTGCCACGAACGTAACTGATACCAAAAAGCACCAGACTGTTTAAGATTATCTGCTCTGGTTCTAGAGGACAAAATTTCTAGCCAGATAATCTCATTTTTTTTCAGCAGTTTTGCATGAATTTGATATCTAAGTCCAAAGAAAGTAAACAGCACATACAACATGACCCCAATATAACTGGACTACTTAAAGAGGGGGATAAAGCTGACTTAAGTGTGTCAACAACAAAATTAACAGCAAAATTTACGCCTAGTAAATGTTTTCAGAAACTTTTAAATGCTGATGACAACATCTTCAGAACTATGAAAACATTTGATAATAAACCAGAAAAATTTAGTAAATAGTGAAATAGAACAATCCCTCAGAAAGCTTTCCTTAGGGCTCGAAGCTGCAAGTGCAGGGCAGCTGTAACTTAAATTTGCAAATGCGTTCAATCATGCAAATTTGAGTGCTTTCTCTGGTACAGCACACTGTACAGAACGAGGATCACAGATCCAGCTATGGATTACTTCACCACCCTACCAAAAGTATGATTCTCAAGGGACTTTTGCCCAATTAGAATTGCTGTGTTTTGGAAGGACTGTGTTTATAGGGAGAAAGAGTTCAGAACAAGTGTCTGGTGCCCATAAGCAAACTATTTTTAATTCTACAAATAACGAGGCATTTCGGAAAGTTTAAAAGCCTCCCGACATGAATCGAACTACCCACAGCGGTCGGTGCTTTGAAGCAGTGCTAGGATGTACCATCATAAATCTGATTATCAGCTCGGGACGCTGGCAAGCAACTTAATTCAGCGTTAAGCCATTTTTAGGCTCTGGCCCGTATAAAGAAACGGTTCAAGCAGAGGACCACAACCACCAGGATCTCCAAACCACCTTATCACCAAAACACACCGAGGGATTTAGGGCTGGCTGTTGAACCGAGCCTGCTGGAGAGGCAGGAACCGGTCTGGAAGCCGCCCTGTCCCGGGGGTGCCGCGGCCGTGCCCGCCCGGGGGCTGCGGCGGAGCCCCGGCCGAGGGGACGGGGAGCGGCCGGACACACCGGGGAGGGCGGGATCACTGCCGGGGAGGGAAACGGGGAAAGGGGGGGAAAAAGGAAAAGAAAAAAACCCCAAGGAATGAAGGAAAAAAGAAAAGGGAAGGAAAAAAAAAAAGAGAGAGAGAAAAGTTTGCTGCGTTTCCGCGTGAGGAGCCGCGGCTGCCCCGCGCCTCCCGCGGCCCCCGGTGCCGGGGCAAAGGTGGCGGCGGGCAGCCCCTCCCCGTTCCGCACTCACTTTGTACGTGTTCTCCGTCAGCTTGTTCACCTCCTCGGGGTCCCGGGACATGGTGCCGGCGGGGAGAGCTCGGTCCTGAGGAGCGCCCCGGCCCCAGCCCAGCGCCGCGGCAGCCTCGGCTCCCCGCGCCGAGAACAAACTGTCAGAAACTTGCGGAACCAGACGGGCAGCGCCGCCGGGGCGGGCCCTGAGCCGCGGCTCCCGACGCGGCAGGACTGGCTCGGCGGGCGGGGAGGGCCGGGCCGGGCTCGCATCACCGCACACGGCTCAAACACACGGCACGGCCGGGCGGGGCGGGCGGAGCGCACGGACCGCCTCTCGCTACCTGGGCCGCCACCGCCCGCTCCCGAGCGCCGCCTCCATCCTGCTCCCCCTTCATCCTCCTCCTCCTCTATCCTCCTCCTGCTCCGTCCTGCTCCGTCCTGCTCCCCGCTTCCCTCTCCGGGAGCCCCAGTCCCGCTGCCAAAGCCCAGCCCGGGCCCTGTGGAAGTCCTTTCAGGAGGCAGCTCTGCTGTGTGTGCCCCACGAAGTCGGAGGTAAACTTTTCCTCCCAGCAATTAAGTGAGGGTTCTGTAGGTATTAATTAGTCAGGATGAATTAGCGTAGCCCTGGCGATGGTGGTGCGATGCGGGGTGGTCCCGCTATTTCCTTCCACAGCAACCCTGGTGGGGGTTGGAGAGCAGAGGGCGGAGACCCCCATTCCTGAGACCCTCTCAGGAATGGACAAAAATGTTTTTCTCCCCAATCCTGGTCTAGTGCACTGCCCGAGCTTCCTGCTACACGAGGAAGTTTTCTATTTGTTTTAAATACATACCCATAAAACAGTCTCCCCAGTCATCTTTCCTCTGTGAACTGACTCACAAGGCTTTCATGGAGAGGGGTGATGAGGAAGGCTGTGGGAAGCTGTAAATTTTTGTGCACCATAAATTGTCCAGAGATTGTGAGAATAAAGTATGCCAGTTGGAATATCTTCCTGATGAAGTAATACCGGCACTATCTGGAAGGGCTTTGTGGGAATTTCATAACCTTGGGTGTTTAGAACCAGGTTGTGGTGCTGGGTATGGAGTGTGTGAGGTGTAATCGCTGTCCTTCTCTTGGTCGCTGTCTTTCCTTCGCTTTATTGCAGCAATAAAAAACTGGACTTGGATCAGAATCCTAGATATTGGACTCTGGTGAGGGAGGAGGTTGTTACCAGGTTTTGGGAGCTGCAAAAATGTTTTCGTTTGAGCACATGGAGACGTGCCTTTAGAATGACAATTTGCCATCTGAGGAAAAATGGGCACTTAAGGTGTTACTTTGAATGCAGCTACAAGGCAGGGCAGGAAGGGGGTTTTATGAGACTTTATACTCCCAACTGAGGTCTTTACAGACTTCTGGTATGTATGGTATTAATTGCTTTTCAATTTAATTATAGCATTATCCTATGGGCTTAATGGGTTTTTTGGGGCCCAGGTCTACAATTTATGTTCCCCCTAAGCAGTGTTTGCTCATACAAACAGTCCTCTCAAATGTGATGTGGCTGCTTGCCCCAGCATGGCATGAGGAGTCAAAAGTCACACTGTTTGTTCCCAAGTCTTTTGTCTGCAGAGTTTGCCACAGCTCTGAAAACAGACTGGGTACTACTAACTTTGTGTTACCATATGCCAGTGCCTGAAAAGGATGTTACTCCCTAATGGGCTGGTGTTCAAATTTGAGGGAGCAAGTACCCAAAGAAGATGAAGAAAAGGACTTTTCCTTCTCTCATTCCTGCTGAAGGAGCTGAGAATGTAGTGTGTAGCAGAGAGTCTTTTATTCCTGTTAGGGGCATAGCATTTCTCTTTCCCCTGAACGCTGTGGAGCTCTGGGAGCTCACCTAGGATTCGGGATGTTTGTTTCCAGTTGTCTTGCTAAGTTCGGTCATAGTAAATTACAAAGTGAGTGTTAATGGAGTATGCATATCAGACAGACACAATATGGATAATTTATGTAGGCAGAAGTGTTTGAATTGTTACGACACTTAACGTGTTGTGGGAATGCTCAGTATTTCAAAATATACATTTGTAAAGGTCTTTCTTTTTACCCTGTAAGCAGATGTAAATATTTTAAAGTTCTGCTGAATTTCCTACTTCTGACTTCCTACTGAATTTCCTACTGTATGACCTTTGGCATTAGTTTCTGTAGTCTTCATGTGTATACATTTTTTAGAGTTTTTATGTAATCTTTTTAGTGTTTTTAGTGCTGTTGGTTATTTTTAAAAAAAGGAAAATAAAGATGGAAATAAATAATACAATTGTAAAGCTATAGAGAAAAGAAAAAGGAACTTAAAAAAAGACAGTCTTCAAAGAATACCTAAGAAAGAAATGAAGCTAGGAGGGCAGAATCCTTACTTAGGGGTAATGATTGCATCTATTATGTTGTCTATCTCCAGATTAAAATAAAAATAACCATAAATAGTTGAGATTTTTAACTTTACTGTGTGACTGCAAAATTTGAATCTTGACAGCCAAATCCAGTTCTTTGAGTATTCAGGCCTTTTCTATAAACAATAGATTTCCAAATTCACTAGGAAAAAGAAGTCTGCTTGAGCTTGTAATACAAATGCAAAGGTTTTGTTCTCTTAATAGGGGATTTTTATCTGACATTGTGTTAAGATTAGTGTTACATTACTGACTTAGCTGGAGTCAATCCTGATGTGTGCAAACAACAGGAATTTGGAACGGTTGAATGAGGTTTCATTTCTTCAAGTTGCTTGAGGATGCTCTTACATTTAAACATGAGTGCAGTAGTCCTCTAATAACACACCCAAGTGTTTGGTGTGATCAGGACAGAATGTTTAATAGCTTGCAAAGCTGAATCCTTGATGAATACCTCTTCATGCTCCATTGCCTACGTACTCCTGTACCCATTTGTAACAAACATACTGATGTGAGATGTATTATTTTATGTAGACATTTCTGGTTTATCATATTCATAAATTACACTGAATTTTGGGTGCAGCAGTGTTTGAGTTCTCAGGTTATGCATTTTGGTATTGTTTCTTAGGAACTCTGAAGATCACTTGCTAACTTTGCTCTGGAGGAGAGTCCAGAGCAGGAGTCCTGATCACCAATCAAATCTGCTCTCTGAACTGATTGGAATTAAAATTAATCTGATTACCTCTTTTGAGTCCTTACTTTTAACATATATGGATTTGTTGGCCAGAAGAGATGAAGAAGGAAATGTTCTTTCTTTGGTGGTGAACCCATCCTGGGGTATGACTACGTCTGTTCTTTGTACTTTATCTCAAGCAATAACTGCACCTCAAGAATAGTTCAGGGGACTTTCCAGGTTAGTGGCTTTCCTGGTCCAGCCTCCATCAGAGCAGGGCTAAATTCAGGATGAGGTTGCTCAGGGCTCCATCCAGTTGAATTTTGAAGGAAAAGTTGAGGATCAGAACTGAAAGTTTTATTTGAAAGAGCCTGTAACTTGTCAAGGAAAGAAAATCCTCTGCAGTGTTATAGGAGACAGTGTTTAACATTTTGTGTTGGTCCATCCCCTGTCACCCACCCAACTGAGTTGCCTGTGCTCAACAGGCATCCTCTGGGTTGTAACAAGAGCTTTGTAATGTTGCCTATTGAGAAAACAAACCTCCTTCCTCATTACCTGCCATTCTGCCTCACTTTGCACTTTCCTGATGTCGAACTGAAGTGTTTGAAGGACTGTAATTATGATTAATTCCAACAGTTGCACTTGATACTGGCTGTTTATAAGTGATGGCTTGGATCCCAGCGTGTCCTGGTCTCACCCTTGCAATGGTTCAGGTTCTCCTGCCCCTGGCACTGAACAGGAGCAGCCAGGTCAGGGCTGGCCTGGGGCTGGGGCTGCAGCACCTGAACCTGGTTTTCTGCGTGTTCTGCTGTGAAGTGCCTCTCTGGGCCCCAGTCCAGCAGCTCCTTCCATGTTGGCCAAAGGCAGAATCACATAGATTTAGCAAAACTGCTGTCGAGGGACTCACTCAAAATAAGTTATATTTATTCCCTCCAAAATGCCAGCTCTCCCTTATGGGGTTTAAGCGTTGGAACAGGAATAGCCACAATAAAAATTTCCCCATGCCCTACCAGCCCTATAGAACTGAGATTGTAATGAAAAAAGAGTATCATTGATAGATCTTTTGAAAATGTACATACTCAGAAATATTCCCTTGAGTAAAAACACGTATTTCTTTAAAAGCAGTAATATTTTGGTATGTTCTGCATGCGTCCTGTTTGCATGTCAGTGACATATTCAAACATTCCTTGGGAAGGATTTAAGCATGCTGTAAAGACCCATTAATATCAGCTCATCATTAGATCTTTACCATGTGTTTTAAGTAGCTTAGCAAGACTGTAACTAATTACAGAAATTGTGGCTAAGCAGTAATCACATGTACATGATCTAGCCAGCTGTGGCCTATTTCATTCCCTGTGGTCATTAGCAGATGTTTAACTCGATTAAGGGAAAAAGCATGTCCACAGCATGTTATTTAAAGATCTCAAACAACATTCAGAGTCAGAATATAATTTTCTGAACAGGAAACTAGAGGGGCTCTACAGGCTCTCTTTTGTAATTGATAAATATTTTTTGTCCTCTGTTGACTCTTATATGGAATTTTTTTTCAAGTATTTTAATCCCCTTCAAATTGACAAGGTAAGAGCACACTAAAACTTAAACAAAGTGTTGTTTGGAAGAATTATACAAAACTTTTGAAAGGTTACTGACCCTTTTGGTCTGATTCAGCTCTGGATCATTTAAAGGATTTACTCCATTTTTAAATTGATGCAAGCAGGCACAAAATCATTTTTTGCCCCTGCTGTTCATTGTCCTGGGCTGGTTTCAAAGCAAATGAGCTGTAACTCAGACTCACAGGTCAATAAGATACTCTGCTTTCTGGTCAAGGAAGACACTTAATTGAATGCTTAATTTAAACATGTAATTAATTCACTGTACTTTGGGGGGTTGAAGCAAGGAAGTGCAGGATGCTTTCTATTAACTCTTCTTTCTCCTGACTAAAAATGAGATGATGTTTTTGTCTTGGAGGTGAAGGCTTTGGATGCTTGTGTTTTGTGTCTCAATAGTTTTGTGTTGCAAATTATCTTGGCAGTATTATAAGATGAACTATAATCTGATTTCATCATTGTGGTTTATTTTTTTGAGACTAAAAAGAACGTATGGTATGGAAGAAAGTGGGTTTTAGTGTGTTTTTTTTAGGAGTTAGACAAACTTTAGCATTCAAGGGAATCTAATAGGCAGTCCTGCTAGCTATGCTAATAATTCTCTGCTGTTAGTTTAAATATTTAGTTCAAAGCTGTTATACCCACACATTTTGTGACTGCTCATTTCTCGCTGAGAGTAGCTGTGCTTTAATCCACGTACTGTGCCCACTAGATGGCAAGCGAGCTATGCACGATGGAGCAGAAGAAATACACATTATCTGTATGCACAGGGCTTTCTTCAAGTGCTTTATGATGCAACAAGATAGATATTAGTGGTAAGCGAATGAAACAGCCTTTATATTGCTCAGACACAGCCTTGGAATTTTTTCTCGAGAGTGTAACTGCAGTTAGTATGTTCACGTTATTGAAATCTAAATATGCCTTGGGATCTGTAACTTTATTTTGGAAGCCAGCCCTAGTAGCAAGCCAACATCCTTGTGAAACTCCTGTTATAAACTTCTAATCCATTTAGGTTCCAGAGTTTTAGGAGGTGACTCACGCTGAAAACACATTATTTTAAATGCCTACATATTTGTTATTCTCCCTTTTGTAATTTGTCAGCTGGGGATTAACTAACAACAGGTGTGCAGTGTCCCAAATGGATAAACTGGTTTTGCCTGGGGCTGAGTGTAGAGTTCTGCATCTTAGAAATGTCAATAGATTCTGTGTTAGAACCAGAGTGGGAATTATCAGTGTTTGTTATGGGGTGGAACATAAAGACCTCGACTGGAATGTGATGCTAGTGCTGGGCTGGGAACAAAATGTGCAGCAGGTGTAAAGTAGCACTTCTGTGAGGGTTTTCAGAGAATTTTGGTGCTGTTCTTACCTCTTCCTTTTTGCAGCAAGGAAAAGATAGACCAAGTACATAATATTGATAATTTGTACTTCAAAATGGTAATTTGATTGTACTTAAAGATTTCTTTTTTCTAGAAAGAACTCCTAGAACTGGATTTCTATATTGCAAAGAAATTTGTAGCTCATTAACCCCAATCTTCTATGCAGACTTACCGTCATGGAAAATTACTAGAACTAGGTTCAGGATAGATTGTATTAACAGTAAACTGTTACAAAAATACAACTACCTTCTTCCTGTATTGCCATTTAATTATGAACATTTTTTGGAAGTTGTACTGATACGAAAAAAGCAATCCATTTCTACTTGTTGGTAATAAAAATATGATTCCAAACCCATACACGGATGTTCTTGGATTGAGCCATACTGAAGTTTCTTTGTATGGACATTCATGAGCCTGCCTTCTCCTCTTATGTTCAGTTGCTGTTCCAGGAATCTAACACTGCTGTGCCTGCCCACTCCTTGTTTCTAGACACCCACTGGCCAGTGACAATATTTGCAACGTTTTCCAGAAAATGCAGGGGCAGTGATGGTTGATATTGAGCAGTGCAAATCTTGGCAGCAGCCCGTGCAGCCTGTGGTCAGCAGGACCAGGGAAGTCATTCTTCCTCTATACTCAGCACTGGTGAGGCCACACCTTGAGTGCTGTGTCCAGTTCTGGGCCCCTCAGTTCAGGAAGGATGTGGAGACACTTGAGTGTGTCCAGAGGAGGGCAACAAGGCTGGTGAAGGGCTTGGAACACAAGCCCTATGAGGAACATCTGAGGGAACTGGGGTTGTTTAGCCTGGAGAAAAGGAGACTCAGAGGTGACCTTATCACTCTCTACAACTCCCTGAAAGGTGGTTGTAGTGAGGTGGGGGTTGGTCTCTTTTTCCAGGCAACAACTGGCAGAACAAGAGGACACAGTCTTAAGTTGCGCCAAGGAAAATATAGGTTGGATATTAGGAAAAAGTTTTTTACAGAAAGAGTGATAAAATATTGGAATGGTCTGCCCAGGGAGGTGGTGGAGTCGCCATCCCTGGACGTGTTTAAGAGGAGATTGGATGTGGCACTCAGTGCCATGGTTTAGTTTAGTTGAGGTGTTGGGACATAGGTTGGACTCGATGATCTTGAAGGTCTCTTCCAACCTGGTGATTCTGTGGTGGATATTTATAATCCCAGGTACCTGTGCAGCCTGGTGGTGTGTTCTGTGTCTCCACAGCACACCCAAAGCAGCTGCTGGCAGTCACTGTCCCCTGGCCTGCAAAAATGCCTGAGGAAGGAGGTGGTTGGAGGCTGTGACTGTTCTGCAAAGAGGGGAAGGTGATGATTAGATTAGATTGGCAAAAGGCAGTCTTGGAGATTTGGATGAAAAGGATGATGGATTAATCACTGGTTGTCTGAAAGGTGATAGCTCTAGGGGCAAAATACCTCACTTCCAGTCCCATTGAGATTGGGAAAATAGCATGGTTAGGGAAATTAGAGTGATGACGAGTGGTTTTCAGCTCCTGATTAACTGGCTTCATTGAAGTCAGTTCAGTTCCTATGGATTTCCTGAAAGAGTTTGGCTTGACATTCTTCATTTCTGCTCAGCTTTCGTATTTGAGAATCAAAGATGTGGGCTGTACCACAAGGAGTGGTCCCTCGCCTCAGGGCAGAGTGGTGATGCCATGATGTTTTTTTGCTTTTTATATATACCCCATCTATACACTCTTTTGTATTACTTTTATGTGTTCTTAAGGGCCTTTTAGCCCACATACTTCTAATTGTTCAGGTTTGATAACCAGCATAGGCCCAGTATTCC
>VZRV01001968.1:200535-242632 GCA_013398115.1 Falcunculus frontatus
CAGAGTGGTGTGGGATGGCTCAGACTCAGGGCACAGAGTGGTGTGGGATGGCTCAGACTCAGGGCACAGAGTGGTGTGGGATGGCTCAGACTCAGGGCAGAGTGGTGTGGGATGGCTCAGACTCAGGGCAGAGCAGTGTGGGGTGGCTCAAATCCACCTGCTTCTGGGTGGGTTTGCCCTGGCACTTTCCGGCTGCATCCGCGCTGGCCAGCCCTTGGTTTGGGTCACTGCTGGGCTCTGCCCATGGGGCTGCAAACCCTTAACCATTGCTTTATTCCGTGTTTTTGGGTTCAAAGTGTCCAAACCAGGCTGAGGGCTGTGCTGTAGCTTGCCTGAGTAGCATTTGCACGAGATGGGAGCGCAGATAGCAGTGCGTGCCCCAGGAGGATGGAGCTCAGCAGAGTTCCAGCAGCGGGGTGAGAGGAGGATTCAGGGTGGATGGACATGTTTGGCCTTTAAGGTGGGTCCTTGCACTGAATTTTTCTCTTGGTACAGCTCCAATTTCATTTGAAAGGTGGCAGCAAAGGGGATCCCACATGTGACAGGTGTTGTGTGGCTGATCGAGGGCACTGGGATCTAGGAGTGACCTAAGGAGCTTATCTGCCATCCTTATCTGACACGTGAGGAGAGGAAGGCACCTGGCTCCTGATAACAGTGCCATGGGCACTGAATTTCCATGGGGTCCTGGGGCATAATCCTTCCATGTTACTGAGCCAGTGAATTACTAGAGTTATAGATAACTTACTAGGTAAGATTTATTTGGGTTGTGATTCACCACAGACATTGCAGCTGCTTGGTTGTTTGGCTTCTGAGGAAAAAGCATTTTACTGTTTCTTTTGTTCTTTTCATATAAGGGCTGTAGTTTCAGGTATTCTTGGGAATGTTTTGGAGCTAGCTGTTCTGGAACCAGGGAACCCAGTTTCTGGGTACAGGAGATAAATCAAGTTGCTTCTATGCTGCGTATTACTGCTGCTCCACCCTAGAATTCATTGAATTAGATGTCAAGAATTTCATTAATTTCTGGGTTTCTAAATGGGTGATATGTTAAATTTTGTCTTGTTCATATAGAAAGCGTGTGTGTTACTGCTGGTCCAAGCTAGGAGAAAAGGGATGTAGTGGACCTTCTTTTGACTGCGAGATTTTGTCTTTAATTTAGGACAAAATGTTGGTTGAACTAGAATTGATGGGAGTTTTTGATTTAATTTAGAGAAGCCCAGCTTTCTTTTTTATGCTTTTGATTTTTTTTTTTAAACTTCAAGTAATGCAAACTTTTAAGAGAGAAAACAGTTACTCACAAAACTCTTACACTGATAGCATTTGTGAAACTATTTGATAATATTTCCTCCTTCTTTGACTCCTAAAATACCAGGAGCTTGCTGTTGTACATGCCACATTTTTATTACCTGCTCCTCATCAGTCAGCTGTGTAGATGTTTTTCATTAGTATTGTGGAATACACATACTTGCAGCTAAACCTTATATAAAGTTCCATACCTCTACCCACATTTGTTACTATTGTAACACTACTTAGCAACTAAAAGTAAATCAAAAGATCAGTAATGAAAAAAACCCACTCAATTTCCCTCTTTACAATAGAGAGAAGGGCCTAAGCTTCAAAATTCAGATGCCATTTTATCTCTGAAATTTTCAGAAGATCAGAGATCTGACATTGGTTTTATATTTTGAAATGTGAAAAGCCATTCGATCATAGAATTACCTGGTTCTGCTTTTGGGTGTTCTGTATCTACAGACCAAGACACAGAGCTGAACTAAAAGTATTACCATACATAGTAATGAATTAAAGAAAAAGACAATTACGATTGTCTCCTTTTTTGGAATATCCAGAAAAGATGTAATATTGTACTGTGAGTTTATTCTAGATCAGTATCCTAAGTCCCCTTCCTCCCCCAGCTGACAGAACAGATGGTTCATCTCTCTCCTACAATTTCTGAATCCTTCAAAATCCACACTGTGAGGAGCTGGGATAGGTCTTTCTTTAAGAAGTCCTGTCCCTCTAGTCCATTTTAATTCTTAATTCCATGGCTAACTCTTCAAATAACACTTCAAGTATGACCCTGTTACACTGATTTTTCTGGAAATTACTAAGGGGTGAGATGGTGTGTGGAATTAATACTGCTGATGAAAATATCAGCACAAGAAGTTCTTCAGCACCACGGGAGAAATGTAAAGGGAGAATGTCTACAACCTCTTTTTCCCAAACTTTTTTTTAAATAAGCCTGTGGTCTTTGAGCAGTCTCTGGGAGCTGTGGGCAGTGTAAAGAGTTTAGGCCTGTCTATATCCATGAATGGCCCTTCAGGCAAAAAAGGATTTGCAAATTATGCAGGTGAGATAAGAGCTGTGACAGTGTCGTGATAACAGCAATACCAGCACTGCTGAGGGTAAGGCTGAAATCTTGTGTCTGTCATGAGTGACTACGTATTCATTGTGGAATAATGCCTATAAAATGAATAAAAACATCCTTGACCGTCAAAGACCAAAATTTGCACTCCTGGAAAACAGAAAGGTGAAAGATAGGCAGAGGTGTAGCAAATGGACAAGGAGATCTTGAACACCCTCATTAGTAGAAAAAATTAGATCAGTTATTGCAATAACTGCCAGCAAGGGGAATGGGGAGAGGGGGAAAGACAGTAATTTTCTTTTGATTTTCTTTCATTGTAGGGAACTTTCCATGACTTCAAGAGAACTATGGCAATTACGTAGCACCAAGTCAGGAATGACATCAAAATGGCCAAGTGCAGTGGGCTGTGTAACTGGGAATTTAAACCCCTGCATTACTTACATTGATGGATAACTCTTTAGAGGAATGAGCATTTTGTTGTGGTGATTCACCAGCTAGCAGCTGGATGCTTTTCCCAAAATATTCAGAAATATTCATCTTGCTGAGTGCAGCCAACAGTTCGTGCTGTTTGAGTTAATGAGTTATTGTATTAATGAGTTAATGTAGAAGTGTGTTATATTTGTCAGTTCTTAGTTTCTAGACAATGTGGGCCAAAAAGTCACATCCCTTTTTCTGCAGCACAAAGTAGTTGAAAAGGCAGACAGTGGATTGGTAGAAATCCCACTTACACAGGAGGAATCCCTTGGTAACAGACAACCACCACAGCAGCCTGGTTTCAACTTTCCTCCAGTGCCAAATCAGCTGAAATTTCTGAGCAAAACAAGAGTTGGAAATTGGTTTTTGCTTCTGAGTTAGTCTTAGCTGTCAACAGTCCACCAAGAAAGTGGGTAGCAGCATATGAATTAGGGCAGTGCTGTAGCTTGGATTCTGTTTGATGTTTGTGCTGGTCTGACTCACAGTGTGATCTGGGTTTCACCACAGCTGTGCTGGAGTTTGAGCTCTGAAGATGGAACTCCCTGGCTGCCACCCACCTGTAGCAGCAGCAGGATCAGGTACAAATCAAATTCAGACCTCTATCATTGCCAACTTTGTGTCAGTCTCTTATTCTATTTCTTTATTTTCCAATTTCTCCTGCCCCACCTATGGGTACTATTTGTCAATACAATAAGAGGAAAATAAAGCGCATACACACAAAGTAACAGAAGTCCTGTTTCCCATTTTCAGATCTCTAACATAATGTTCCCTTTCTCCTTGCCTTTCTTGCTCATTTTATGACTCTTTCCCATCTCAGTTACTCTCTGCAGTCATTGATTACTGATGTAATATTTCCCATATCAAATTCAGAGCTACAGAAATAGGCTACAGTGCAGAAAATATTTTAGACAGAGGCTGGTTTAGTTGAGTTAGCGAGGTTATGTGTTGGAGAATAGTGACACATTCATTTATTTATCTGCAGGGAATTGTTAGTGAAGTTTCTTGTTTATGCCCTCTCACTTTTTCTACTGATTCATTCTCACCTGTTTTCTGAGACTGCAGTGACCGTGTAGAGATATAATGTGACCTAAACAGCTCAGATTCATTAGAACATGATTATCATGAAGCAAGAGGTCTGGCAGAGACATTTTAAATGAGGATGTAATATGGGTAGCTTTTTACTTTTATGAAAGTGTGAAAGTATGAGTTACATTTTCATTAAGTTAAGGCAACTAGGTCTTCAGCATGATTGGTGTACCTGCTTTACAGACAGTGCTGTGAAATAAGCCAGAAGCAGCATTCTTCCCACTGCTTCCTCCTGCTTTTATTGATTTAAGTGAGGCTCTGGGGTATCTGATCCTATCCTGATGCTTGAAGATTTATTCATATAACTCCCCATGCATCAGCATGATATTATACCACTTGTTCTCTGGAGAAAATAATTAAGTGAATTACTAACGCATAAAATGCTCGAGTTAAAATGCTTAAATATTCCATTTGATGCAGTTATATATAGCTTAATGTAATAAGTGCAGTATCCTCTTACAGTGCCATGGTTTTCATCTCCATGAAATGGAATACTAATTACCAGTTGATTCCAATTTTGTCAAGGTTGCTTTGTTGTTATATTCTTAAACAAGACCAGAAGGTGAAAAAGGACTAACCTGTATATAAATTAAAAGTAATCAACAGAGGTCAGAGCAATAGTGTCATTACTTTGGGGTTGCAGTTATAAATACTTTGTTATCACAGAGTTTTTAAAACGAGACAGAAACTTAATCTATTGACTGACTTGCAGCAGAAGTTGCTCGTGGGGATGGCAAGGTAATTCATCTTATGTGCAGGTATTGCAAAGAAAGGGAGGAGAATAAACAGATACAACCAGTGATGGAGTTCAGTCTTTCACTGAAGGAACTGGTGTGAAAATGCAATTCCAGAGCAGCTCCATGGAGCACTCATCAACGAGTGGATGCACATGAATTTCCCAGTATCTCGGTAAAGAAAGCCATCAAACAGCTTCCAACTCTGTCCAAGCTGCTGAGAGCTGGAACAGTTAATTGTTTTTCTGATTGCCTTTTGATTTGTTGTGTGTGTTAGGCTAATTCATTGAAATTGAACATGAAAGATGTTTAATTTTTGGGAAAAAAGAAGAAAATTTTTTTAGTCCTAAAATTGCTTAGATTTCACTTGTAGCGAAACAAAATGTTTGGGTTTCTCTGTATTATTTAAAAGAAAACAAAAATCGGTAATATTTTTCAATATTTTATCTTATTTACATCAAACATTTTCTTTGGATACAGTTCTGTTTGCCTGGGAATAGAGCTATCAGTGCCAGATTTAAATTTATTAAATTTTTTTTTTTCTGACTTTTTTGCCTTTTTGTCTTGTTTCACTATGGAAACATGAATTTTAGCCCGACAAATTCATAGTGAAAATACAACTGAAATTCACCTTTTTTTTTGCAAACCATATAAATGTGTGTTTGTGTATCATGATTGTATTACAACCAGGCACCTCTGAACACAAAATCCACTTCGAGGGCCAGATCCTAATATTCATCCATCTGCATGATTCCTGCTTTATCCCTTTTCCTTGAAACAGCTGTTATACAAATATCTGTCTGTCGTGCTGGAGATTGAACACTGGCAGTGTAGGAGAGGCACATGAAGAGGAGGAGTAAGAATTGTTCTGGCAGAGCGGTGTGTGGATATTTGGATTGTGCAGGTGCCCACTTCATTCACTGCTTTCTGTCAGCACCAAGAGTTCAGTTCAGTGCTGGCTAATTCCAGGAATTGAAGCAGTATCTAAATGCAGATGTCATCCTTTGGAATCAACTTTCCTTTGGGTCCTGGTAAGAAAATTCAGAATATGCTGGCTCTGTTTCTGTGCTGTTTGCTGGGAGCTCAACCCATCCATAGCCCATCAATGCTTGGGGCTTACTCCAACATCTCACATTTTTATGCTTTGGCTCAGAGTGCAAAATGAAAAATAGATTAATCTCTTCTGTTGTTGATTCACACTTCCACTTCACCTGGTCTCCATGTGACAGAGATTTTGAACAGGTTCTGTGCTATGGCACATTTACAGCCCGGCTCAGTTTAATTCTGCACCAAGTACAGGGAACTCTGAAGTTTGCTTCATCTTTTAAGTAGCTTTTGCATCATTCTGCCTGTCCCCCTCCCTGATATTCTTCTCACTTTGATGCTAATGAGGGGCCAGAGAATCCTAAAGCTAATTAACATTTCTGGTCATAGATGTGCAAAGGTAAGAAGAAAATTTATCTGCCAGTGTTGATCTAAAGTGCAGAAAGTAGTGATGCATTACTAAGGTATCTTTCATCTGAATAAAAGGGAGGACTTTTTTCAGGAGCTGCTGCTGCTTTTTCCTGCACTATTTCTCATCAGCATATTAAACCTCTTCTTCACAGGCTTTGTTCAGCTGTTGTTGAATAGCATTCTAGGCTGTGTAAATTCAGGGGAGTGTGGTTTGGGGAAAAGCTGGCAAAATGAAGCTGTAAATTGTTGGGAAGTGTTTAAATTGAGAACAGTGTTGCAAGTTTCCCATGGAGATTTAAGTCTGATTAACTTAACAGAACTGAAATATATTTTTCAATTTATATTCAAATAATGTTCATTGTTATTTTCTTTAATACGAACTTTTAAGATCTCCAAGGGGAACATTTCTCCACAGATAGCTGTCTTCTTTACAACAAACCCAAGCGTTGCCATTGACCTTGAATATTTTCAAGAGAGAAGAGCAGAGGAGGGAAATAAATGCAATTTCAGCCCTTGTTTACCAGTCATCTCTGAATGTGCCAAAGGGCATGCCACTGACTTTGAGGAGCCCTAGTGTTTGAATGGTTTGAGGTCCAGATACAACATTTATTTTATGTTGTAGTAGAAATGTATTATCCAGGTATTAGAAAATGACAGTTAAGGCATTTCAGTTATTCAGGAAAAGAATGTAATAGTAAAAAAAATATTCTAGGGTGAGTAAATTTAGCTGTAGCGTAGGTTGTCTTGTCTAGAATCCTGAGCTTAAAACTTTCCAAGGCCTCAGCTTTGGGGCACCTCGAGTTGCAGTTCTTGTGGTCAGAAGCGTGTTGCTACCCATGAAAAATATTTCATAGAATCATAGAATATCCAGAGTTGGAAGGGGCCCATCAGGATTATCAAAGTCCAAATCCTGGCCCTGCACAGGACACTCCAAGAATCCCACCTTGTGCCTGAGAATTTTGTCCAAACACTCCTGAACTCTGTCAGGTTTGGTGCTGTGGCCACTGCCCCAGGGATCCTGTTCCGTGCCCAAACACCTGATCTTTTCCTGATATCCAGCCTAAACCTCCCCTGACTCAGGTTTGTGCCATTTCCTTGAGTCCTGTCACTGGTCATGAGACAAATTTGAGATTTATTGTTACCAAACACAAGGATGGGATGAACTCAGTCATAATATTCTGGTGATTCCTGAATCTATACCTTATTACTAGAGATGTTTCTATATTTAGTCTGGCTACTTAGTGCTTATCCAGTCATCATTTTACATGAAGTGCAGAAACAATCCAAAATCCAGTTGAGTGTAATGATTTTCTCATGAGAATCATCAGCTACGTCTCTGAGTTGCTTCACCTTGAGGCAGGACTTGAGCCTGGATGTGTTTTGTGCTGGGTGAGATCTGTAAAACTGAAAGTGGAATGAGCACGTGAATTTCCAACTTTTTTTTGGAAGAATGTGTGTAGCTGGTTTTTTTCTAATTTTTGTTGGACGGAAGCCAGCAGGATTTAGGAGATGGCACTTTGAAAGGATTAGTAATTCATTCAGAGTTATTAAGGAAAATTGGAGCAAGTAAGGCAAGGGGAAAGTTGGGCCACTCGTGCTTGTGCATGAATTGGTAGGAAACTTAAAGAACAAGTCCTGTGACTGGGCAGGACTAGAAAGAAGTCAAATATTGGGGTTATTTGAAGCTTTGTACACCAACTGATTTATTACTATGCTGTCTGCCTAGAGTAATGGTGAAAAGCAGGGTGTCAATACATGATAATGTCATAAATTTATATAAATTAGGCAATTTTAGAAAAGACTACTAAGAGCTCTAGGAGAATGTAATAGAACTTGGTAATAAGATGTCAGATTAAATTCAATTTAGATAAGTGCATGGGAATTAAAGTATAAATCACTTCAGCGCGTGCAGTTCTAAATTAGCCCTTAAGAAAATTGCTTGATATTATATTGGAATATTTGAAAAACACTATTTTGATTATGTAAGTAAAGATTATAGTAAAAAAGTGCGATAAAGGCATAGATATTTTAAAATGGTATGGGCTTTTTTGTTGCACTTCTTGATTACTGATCACTGATTATAGTGGTTCTATAAAATGTTCCAGGTGCATGGGGATGTTCCAGATTCCAGTGGCTTGGTAAATACACACAAGTCCCATTCACAAATGGGTGCCTCTGGTATCTGGCCTGTAGATTTAAAAGTAGAGGTTTAGGTGGTAATGTAAATTTCTTTTTTTTTCCCCCCAAAAGAAGGAGGTTCTTGTATTTTTTAAGTTCTGCTGGAGACCAGATTTTTGAGTTGTGTTGGATCTGACCAAGCTTGGGAGGCTATTTCCATAAAGGTGGGCAAGATCCAAAATGTCAAATTCCATGAGCAGGGTGTATCCTTACAAGTAAATGGTAATATCATGAGCATCATTTCTCACTTTCCATAATGAAATGATGGCTGAATTCATATCTCTGAATCTCTGTTAAAAATAACAGCTCTAAACTGAAACCAAGACCGGGAAATCTCCTGAAAATCAGCATTTTCAGCCTCGTTAATTCTGCTGCTTTCCTGAAAGCACTGGAAACTCTGGTGCAGATGGTGAGAGCAGGATGTCACCTGCAAGACTCAGAGTCCTGTGTCTTATAATGAAAATTCTGATGAAAGCTGCTCCTTGTGGCTGCAATCTGCACTAAGACCACTTGTGAATAAATAGTTACAGATTTGACCCTCAGTCTTTTCTGAATTCTCTACTAACCTCTAGCATAGCTGGCTGCATGTTAAATTTTTGCTGACACTTTCTCCATGGCTTTATCAATCCCTGCCCACAGTGTAGAAGTCTTGAGGAAGACTTGTGCTCTCTGTAACTTTGCAGCAGATTTTGCCTCGTCCTTGGAGTTCTTATTCAGCGTGAAATATTCCCTTTCAGAACTGGTTTATAATTGGGCTCCAGTAAGATTGCTCACCTTGTCACCTGTTAATATGAAAAGTTCTGTGTTTTAGAGAGAGGGCATTGATCACTTTATTTCTGTGTTAATAATAACAACTGCTGTCAAATTATCATGGAAAAAGGATGTCTCCCTTTTTTTTTCATTACTGGCAAGAGAAGTATGCTTAGTCACTGCAGTTAATTTTGGTTATGGTTCCAGAGCCTTGTAGTGAGTAATTTCAGTCTCTATTTTTGGTTGTCTCTGGAGATTTGAAAAAATTTGGAACAGTTTTTAAACTTAGGTTTTGATGTCATCTTAAATGACATTGGTTGCCTTTTCACATAATTTTGATGAAATCCTTCGCTTTTGTACTTTGTTTCACCAGTGCAGCTAAATCTGTCATTCACTCCCAAATAATCCAAGCCCAACTTGCTCTGCAGCACTGAGGATTAATATAGACTTCTCACTGTTACATGCTTTAATACTGTCTGGGGAAAAAACCCGTTTCCTCGCTATCTGTTTTCAGAAGCATTAAAATGTTTTACAATTTCAGTCCTTATACTTTGTCTTCGATAGCTCTGTTGTAAAACTGTGGAAGCAATAAATCCTTTCTATCTTTAATTGAATCCTTTGATATCACTCTTTAGGGCACTCTGGGCTTTGCAGTTATTTGCACATATTCAGTAGGAAACGTCTGCTCTTGTGGTTTTTACTCTTTGTCCTTCAACACTGTGAATCCCATGGCCACAGATGCTTTCCATCTTGTGTGGTGCCTGTTTATTCCCTTTCTATTTGCTGCGTAGAGGAGCAAAAGGAGCTCCTTTTTGCCTTTAGGCTCTATGGGAACAATTTTGGGGCTGTTCAAAGCAGTTCAGTTCCCCTTCTTGCCACCTCTGGTGTTCAGCGCTGCGTAAATGAAACCAGAGTTACTCGTGATGGCCACAGCCCTGCCCTGGCTCCTGCCCTGGCTCCTGCCCTGGCTCCTTCCGTGGCTCCTTCCGTGGCTCCTTCCGTGGCTCCTGCCCTGGCTCCTGCCCTGGCTCCTTCCCTGGCTCCTTCCCTGGCTCCTTCCCTGGCTCCTTCCCTGGCTCCTTCCCTGGCTCCTGCCCTGGCTCCTCCCCTGGCTCCGGCCCTGGCCCCCGCCCTGCCNGGCTCCTGCCCGGGCTCCTGCCCTGGCTCCTGCCCTGGCTCCTGCCCTGGCTCCTGCCCTGGCTCCTGCCCTGGCTGTGCAGCCCCAGCAGTGGATCAGGGAGGGATGGGCAGGGAGGGATGGGCTCCAAGGAGGCTGCAGAAGGACCAGAGGCTGGCACAGAGCTGGTGCCATCGCACGTCCGCGTTTCCAACGCGCTCCTTCCACGCCGTCACTCCTCCACATGTACAGTCTGTGGGTCAAGAAATTGCTTTTTTTTTTCTGATTCAGAGCTGTTCTGTAGGGAAATATTGCCAGTTTGGCATCTGGAAAAAATATATGTTTTCCTGAGTTTCTTAGGAGAACCTTGTCTTTAGAGATAAGAATTGTTCAACTTCTGCACCCAAATGGCGACAGTTGTCTGAAACATCAGGCTTAAGAAGTTTCTCTTTTGTGTTGTTTCTTTTTTTTAAAAATGAAGGTAGGGCTGCTATACAACATATGGCATGTGTGTGATATCCTTCTTTGGAGACCTTATAACACTACAGTATAGGCAGGGAAGGGATTTCTTTCCCTTTGTAGTCTCTTTTAGTTTGATTTTTTTAGTTAGCAGAGAAATGTAGCTTTCTTCCCAACCAAAACACTCTGTTGTACCAACGTTGTCCATACAGTTATTGAATTTTTATATTGCATAAAAACATGAGCAATATCTTTGCTATTCACATGCTGTTTATTCTTGGCAAGTTTTTTTTTGTGAAAAGCAAAAACCCGACACAAAAACCTCCTCTAGAACACTGTAAGAAATAAAGTACAGTAAAGTAAAGTAGCCAGTAACTGGGATGGATATGACTGCACTGAGAAAAGGATGTCACACTCCTTTAGGAATTACCTTGTTTATATTGCTTTTAAGTCACTGAACATGTCCATGGTGAAATATAGACTTATATTTACAGAACTCTGAACAGTGTCTAACCGAGTTTCAGACTTATGTAGTTAATAAAAGAGCCAATTCTCTTCAGACAGCCTTGAATTCTTATTAAATGTATAAGTTTCATTTTAGACAGCAGGTTTCTACATACTGGAAGCCTCAGGCTAAAGCAAAAAGCAAAAGGAACTTGTATTTGTTTGTAAGGATAGTGCAGAAGGGAAAATTCCTGTTTCTGCTGCCAGGGCTCCGAGTAGTTTAGTTGTAAGGTGGGTCTTTTTCTCTTTAAGAAGGGCAGGTAAAAAATACGACTTATAGAGAAAGTAGTTTTATTTCTGTTGCTCTCAAGGAGCTAATGTACTTCTAATTAGAAAAACACTTTGAAGGCAGGTAGGGAAGGGGAAGAAAGTGTTGTTTCTTAATGAAAAATTTTCTCTGTCCTGCACAAAAAGCAACAGATGTCCTCCAGAGAATTTTTGCTAGAATTAATGGAACTAGTGGTAGAAATGATGCTGTAAGGAATGAGAAAACAAGGCCTAAATTAATAAAGCCTTACAGTACAGTACCATGCAGTAAGTGCAGAAACTTCTTGTTTTTCAGAGTCTGAAAACAAACGCAAAGAGAAGTCCTACAACTTGAATATAGCATGGCTTTTCTGTTAGAGCAAGAAAGTGAATCCAAATTGTGAATTCTTGACGATGTCTTTCACTCCAATTAGAAAACAGCTTTTTTTAAGGCTTAGAGGTGGTAAAGTCATCGACATATTTGGGATAAAAGGCCACATAGACAACATTGTCTAATTTAAAAGGCAGACCTGAACCAAATGAAATAACACAATAAAAGCTGCATTTAAGTATGGTGATCTTCACAGCCATACCAGTGTGCTTGTAAAACCTACAAAAATCAGACCTTTTTTCTTTAAATTGATTTCATTGTTTCACTGAAATGATATTCTCATGACTGAATGGCTGCTGTGAGCTTTGCCATCCAACTTAATTGCTTCCATTTCCAGGCAAAATGGCTCTCCTGAATTCTACTTTGGTTTTTTTCTTTTTTTTTTTTGCCTAGTGGAAAGCCAATAATTCTCCCTCATGGAGGCAATCCCATCCAGCAGAAGGTAGGAAGGCATTTGGAAATGGATGTTTCAAAACTGCTCGTCTCACCTGCTGATGGGTGATAGAAGCAACAGCAAATTCCACATCAAGTAGGGAATTCAGTGTGTCACTGGCACTTCTGTCTGAGGCTGGATCCTTCCAGGTGCCCAACCCAACACAGATCCCTGAAGCAGCTGCTGCTGTGAATAAACGTGGTGAGAGAGCGTTTATCTGGAATGCAAAGCTTAAAAAGCATTTTGGAACCATATCACTGGCATATGGCACAACAGTTTAAATGAGAGGAATCATTGTTCTGGTGCTGACTTTACAGATAACAGTAGGAGAAGTAAGGCTCAGGAAAGGTGCAGAGCCTTATGGAGTGATTTACAGAGGAACTGGATGTGACAACGCGAGTCATTTTAAAAAAAAAAAAATAACAGCCCACAAGTTAAAACAGTGGAACAGCTTTTCCTCAGAGTGAAATGATGAAGACAAACAGACGAATGTAGGAGGAATAAAATAAATCAGCTGTTAACACTCTCTTTGAAAGCCCTTTTAAAAGGGAATAAAATTGCTTTTTAGTGCTTTTTAGAATTGTCATCCTTCTGAAGAAGAAATCAAGGTGTCTCTTGATTCTGTACATATTTAAAAATGAAGTGTTGCCTGATTCTGTGAGCACCTTCACGTTGTGAAAAGTCTTATGTGAAAATGACAACTGGTAGTTGTGAGAACAGATATCCTTCAACCCTATTTTTAACAAGTGCAACAAGATGACTTAACTGCCGTCAGCTCTCACGACTTTGGCCTCCAGTCCAAATTCAATTCATGCAAAATTCTGAGGAGGAAATGGGCTTCATGCTGGGAACAGAAAATTAGGAAATATGGGTTAGAGAGTGCTCCAGTTTGGTACTTCTGTGTCAAAAACAGTCTGCAGCTTTCTGCCTAGACTTTACCAATTGAAAGCAGCATCTGCATTTGGACTCTGAAGCAAAAAAGAGCACAGCATAAATAGTCCTGATATAAGATGCTTAATATGTCAGTTCACCTCAGCAAATGATCCCACAATCTCTTCCAAATCCTCACAGAACATTTCTGACCTTATCTCCTCCCCATTTCTACAAAAACTAGTATTCTTTTTGGTTCTGAATTGCAAAGCTGATTTCCTGGGTGGTAAGAAATTGCAGCAAGTGTGAAGTTTTCTGTGTCTGCCTTGCCATGAAGGATTTGAATTTATAATCATGGAACTGAAATGATGATCTAGACTGTGTAGGTTTTGATAAATGTAGAACGAGTGAAGTAACTGCAGTGGCTCAAGGCAGAGTCAAGACTTCCCCAAGGTTCAGAATGGGTTTATTGCTAAGGTCTCGTTTACTCCAGGAGTAATTAGAGTACAGTTCTTGTTTGAAAACAGAAAATGCCGTCACAGATTTCTTGAAACAAAGCACTGAAAATTGAGTGTTGAGCAGTAATCTGCTTTCTGGTTCTATCTCCTAATCTCACAAGTTGATAATTACTTTGTAATAGCTGCCAAATCATTAAGGAGTGGAATATTTTCCCTACCTGTGCTGATAAAAGGGATAATCTCTTTATTTTCAGTTTTTAGCCATCTCAGCAGATGTATAACTGCATAAACGATTTTGTTGCTACAGCCTACTGGATGCTTAAAAAACTTGACCAGATTAAAATTAATTTTTCTATCTTAATCATATGTGGGTTTTTTGAGGGGGTAAATGTCTCTTGTTTCAGTTTGTTTTCAGTGCAGTGTAAGACATCTTGCAGAATTATTTTAAAATCTTGGGTATTTTAGAGAGTATTATTTCCTGCATCCATTTTGTTCTCAGAATAATTAGAAGAGGGAAGACATGCCAATATTAAGAATAGATACCTTTTGAATGATATTGTAGAATTAGTTTTCAAGCTAAAACAAAAAAATATTAAGCATACATGAAAAAAAATTGATTTTTATCATCAGAAACCCTGTGGAAATGGTAGTGGATATTAGATAGGATGACCCTCACATGCTCAGCTCCATTAGTATGGAAAATTCAAGGGGATCCCAGCTGGGTTTCCTGGCCACAGGTTACACTTGTCAGAGCAGAGCTGCTTCTACAGCCACTTCTTATCAGTCATTCCCTCTCTGCTTGGAGGCTGCAGTAAAACTTGGCTCCCAATCTCCAATATTTGTTTATTCTATTTAAACCTCCACATTTGAAAATGATGTTCTGCACTTCGTACTTCCTGGTTTTTGTTGGTTTGGTTTTTTCCCTGCAATTTGCCATTTTAATATAGACTTTCAAATCCATGAGTATATTCTGGTAATTTCAGCAAAATGTATTGCTTTACTAGTTAAAATGATGTATTTTTGATCATTGCATGCTGGATGAGGTAAAATAAAATGCCGTTGTGGTGTGGAGTCTAAATATTTGTGTAGAGGTTTTATTTGATAACTGCCCTTCTGCTTCAGCTGTTTAATGGGGTTTTATTGCTTGTTTTGCAATCCAATACAGGACCCAGGTGTAGCAGGGGAGGCTGAGTTATGTTGCATGTGGTTTCACAGAACCATATTAGTGTTCCTTAATCATTAAAGCAACGTGAATTGTGGTCATATATCTTTCAAAACAGCACATGATTACAGCTCAGGAATGCATTAAGAAACTCAAACGTAAATTAAGCACATGGAAAGATGGCTGAGATCTTGCAGACTCCGTTGCATTGTGAATGCTTGGTGGTGGGAAGGGATAATTCTTACAATGCTTTGTGTGTGGGGGTTTAAAAAAGGCTTTTCAGAGAGTTGTTGTAGCTTCCTGCAGGTGAGAAGATTGAAACAGAGAAAAGAAAAAATTTTCCAAGGTCTTCTGGAAAGGAAATGGTGCAGCTGGAGGGAAAACCAATCAGTTCAGAGGTCTGGGCCAGTTCTCTGTTCAAGTGCTGTGCTGCCTCCTTGGGTTCCAACTGCTCCTGTTTGCCAAGAAAACAAACATCACCTACAGTTTCCAGGTGCAATGTGGTCAGTGTCCTGAGAAACCTCTGCTGTGAATTTCTACTTTTATTGTTTGCTTCCAGCAGCATTACACTGGTAACCACATCAAGCCTAATTTTTTTTTTTTTACTAGGTGATGCCACTGTAATTCCAATATTCCTTTTTTTTTTTGAAATTAATTGAGTTATTCTGTATTTTTATATATAAAAATGAAAGTAGCTTACCCAAATTTTCTACATTACAATTCTTAATGTTCTTCTTTTAAAGCAAGAGATCCTCCTGCTGCAATATATCTCATAATCTGTTTATAGGAACAGAAATTGCATCAAATGCAGAATTAGAGAAGCGGTGTTAGCTTTACATTAAGTGAAGTTCTTATTCAGATATAAGTTATTAAAAAAGGGATTAAAAAAAAGGGAATTATTTTTCTTTTATTTCTTGACTATACACGAAACTGCTCAGTTTATTTCTGTGATGGTATCCTACTCTTTGGTGAGTTCCTAGACCTTCCATCATACAAACCTTAACTTCCCCACGCCTGATTCCCCCAGACCACGCTGCTCTTGCTCTGACATTAACAAAACCTGAATTTATATTTATGCTTTCTGATGGACACGTTGCGGTTGAAAATCTTTAGACAAAACATTTTCACCTCCCTGGTGGAGCTGGGAACCTCTTTAATTTGAGCCAATTTCATGCTGCAGGTCTGCTGAGGCTCTGTAGGTGTCCCACACATCAGTGGCCTTGCAGGTGCTTTCCCAGGAACCAGGGAACTCTCTGCACCAACCCCTCTGCTGCTGGAAGCTGCTTTAGGAAGCCACAAAGATCTGTAGAATTTCAAGCAGGATTTAATATGATTAATCACCATCCCACTGGATTTGACTGACATTTTGGTAATGGCTTCTGTGCAGCTGAAGTAAGCCTTTAAGAACAAAACATTTTCTGTATTAAAAGGATACCCTTTGTGTAACTGCAGCAAATCTAACACGAGGAGTGACTCTGCTGTGCACTAAAATTAGAGCTCATGTGACAGACAAGGTAAGAGCCCAGGGTTCCAGCATTTACACAAGGATTTGCTAAGTGGAATAAACACAAACAGATCTAATTCTGATGCTTTCTAACTTGTCCATGCCTGACTTTAGAAGTCAATAATGCTTCTCCAGACAGACTATGTGAGCATTATCTGAAATTGAAGAGGTGCTTTTGTCTACTTAGCTTTTTTTTTTTTTATTCGTGAGACAATGCAATAATATACACAAAGTATCTGGACTTGTTAAAATGTATACTCTTCCCTGAAAATGGCAATTATGTATTGCATATGCTTGGGAAATACTAATGCTACATTTTTCTATGAAAACATAATAACATGATTTTTACTGACATCCAGATGTGACCTTTGCTTTTTTTGAAAAACAGATTTTCAACTTCAGAACTACTGATGTAGTGTGTCCTGCTTGTTAGTGGAAGTCACCTTACTCTGTTTTTTCTGCTGAAATCCAAGTATTTGCATATAAATTTCAATCCATGAAATTGATGTAAGAATAACTTTAGTTCCAAGATTACAGTTAGTTACGTGTGTGCAGACTCGTAATTATTTTCATCATAGTTTTATTGGTATCCTGTTCCTTGTAATTCCTGGCTAAATCTGTCATACCACATCATTTTCTGTGGCCTTTTTGGGGGTGCTGGTTGCTCTCTCTCCAAGTTTCCTTTCCATTTTATTCAGTGCTGTATATTATCCTGAGATCTGTTCTCTAGAGCAGATTTCATTTTTAACATTCTGCTGCAATGAACGGCCACAAAACGAGGTGAGTTTTCTAACTGTGTAAGAAAATCATGTAATTGATGTTTTTTATTGTAGAAAACATTTAAATACTTTTTAAAGGTGTTTTAGTCATCTTGGCAATGTGCAGTGTGTAGAAGCTAAGGGTATGTGACTCAGGAGAAAATGTGTTGGTACTCATTTAGGGGAAAAAAAATCAGTTTGTATTCATATAGAGCCTGAGCTGAGACCCAGGGGAGCAAACAGAACACTCTTCATCACACACGGGAGGAAATCTGCGGGTGATGTAAATTTTTATAACTCAGTTGACTTCAGCAGGGTGATGCTGATTTGTAGGAGATGAAGTTTTTTTGCACAGTGGTGGGATTTTCTTTGTTTATTTCAAACCCAGCTGCGCTTAATAATGGGCAGAGCAGCAAAATCAGGTTCCCTGATCTGTATCCCTGTCCTTAGCAAAGCTCTTCTGGATTTTCATTAACCAGACTGGGATCAGTGTCTGCTTCAATATATGCAAAATACCGAGAGGCATTTCTACAGGTTTTGTTTTCTTACTGCTTTGAGCCACTTTGTGGGATCAAAGAAAGTTGAAAACTGGGCTAAGCAGATGGTTTGCCTGAGGAGGACCATCCTGGGGAGACACAGAACCAGAGCAAGGGATTACTTGCTTGGAGAGTTACTGAGCAGCAGTAGGTTAGAGCTTTGTTGGGCACAGGTGACTGGAAAGTGGAAGAAAGGTTGGCAGAATTTGGAGCATCCCTAAAGCTGCCCTTTGCTGCACCATGTCTGAGGTGGCTGAGGAGGGAGGAGGGAATGTGTCCCCTCTTCTCCCAGCTGTGTGGGGATGCATCTCAGCTTCAACAAAATATTCAGCCTGTGAATGATAATTTTTGCTCAAGCAGCCAGTTTTATGTCTCCATTTGAGGAGTCCTGTTTTGTATGCAAACCTTCCCAAGCATCAAGCTGAGAGTATTCTCCAGGGTGTGTTCCTGCTGCTTCAGGTACACGGGTTTGCAATTCATTAAACTCTGCTGTCTTGCATGACAATAGCAGTTCCTACCAAACCCAGCAATGTTCATTTACAAAAAATGCCAAGTGTGGCCATGTCCCAGTCCAGCCCCAGGAAATGGATCTCAGGCACTGTGCAATTTGCAAACCTTACAAGTGTTCCTCAGCAAACAATGTCCTTTGAGTGGAAGGTCCCTGCTCATGGCAGGGGGCTTGGAATTACATGACCTTTAACGCCTCTTCGACCCAAACCATCCTGTTGGGTTCTAGAAATAACCAATTAAGAATTTTTAGGAGTTCTTCACGATATTTTTCAGTGGTTAAACTGGCTTACCCCTTAAATCTCTAAATCACAGCATGAATTGAATTTATAGTGACCCAAAAATCTTGACTGTAACTAACCCAGACACCGCCTTGTTCTCCAGGGAGCATCGTGACAGCTGAAATTTGTTCATAGTTTGAACAAGTAGTTACCACGTGCTGATGGCTGGCAGATAACTTTTTATTCAGAATCCCTTCACAGCTGAATTGCTGATGTGTCATATTGGGGGATGATAGAGGAAAACATATCAAATACAAATTTGACATATTTGTAAATTTTTTTTCCTCAGACCATTTGTATTGTTAAAAGCTGTGTCTCAGTTTAGATGCACTCAGCCTGTACTTCTGTTGTTTATGTGAGTGGGAATTGGCACAGCTGTGATAGCCCTAACCTATGTACAATTAACAGAAGGAGGAATTGGGGGTTTTGCAATTTGAGTAAATTAACCCATGAAAGTTGTACAGAAATGTAATTCCTTTGGCTGCTGCAAATATTTAGAGACAATCCTGGCCAAGCATCTTGGTGGTGGAAGATCACCCTTAGAATAAGGATTAATGGACATTTCAATATTTATTCATATGGGGTTTTTATTTTTAGTTTCAGCACATATTCACAGTTTTTCTCAGTCAAAACATCTGTCTTCATATTAACTCAGAGTGTTTCTGGTTGTTGAAAAAACAATGTTATGAGATGTGGGGGTAAAATAATTATCTCTCTTATACAGCATTAAGAAATTCCCTGCATGGAGAAAGACAGATTTACACTTGCTTTGTCTTATGTGGGTGTAAGAGATAATGGGAGTATAAATCTCTGTAGGATAATAAAATGTATAATTTAGAATCTCTGCATAAGATTAATGCCACACAGTTATTTCTTTTTTTTTTCCCCATTTTTAGTTAATGAGATTAGTATTTTCACAGATTACAGTATCATTATCAGTTAAAATAATCAACTGACCATAACATATTTACAGGATTTTGGATTTTTTAAAAAAATTCTTAGAGTCACTGTTTTTAGGAATAAATTTTTTCCTTAATAATTTTAGTGTAGACTTTTAAAACTCAGTTTTCATTTGGTTGCCAGGACTTTTTATTAGGTATATTTTATGATAGTGCTTTTAGCTTAGAAATGGATCCTTTTTTGAAATATGGTACCTTGTGATAATGAAGAAGTGGAAACACAAAAAGTAATATGTAAAGAGGAAATAGGTTATTTTTGTATCAACGTTAGCGCTGGTTACCAGCATAAAATAAAACCACAATGATTTTGTGAGATACTTTGTGTTATCAATCCTTTTACCAGGTGTACTTCTAAAAATAACAGTTGTTGTGTTAGTGAACTCTGTCCAGAGAGGCTGAACATCAGAAGCCTCTTAGAGCCCTTTGTTGCTGCTTTGTAAGAAATGTTGGGGGCAGTGGAATCGTGGGGTTGGTTCCTAGTCCTGGTTTTCCTGAGTGCTTTGGCTTCTCACCTCATTTTCTGTGTTTTAGTTTACCCAGTGAATGTAAGGGTCATGGTGCAAAGCTGTTTGAGATCCAGGTGATTTTGCAGAAATGTGTGTCACAGGATGCTGTTCCCTAATTTTGTTCCTAGGAGTTCATGTTCAGCAGACTTGTTCTGGTAAAAACTCATCCTGTCCTTATTTATCAGCTCCAGAACATTGCTTCTCACTGCACGAGGCTTCCCTCAGACAAATGGTTCCTGGGAACATTTTGTCTTCTGAAATTCTGGATTGCTTTTTGTCTAATTTCATTCCGATGCTTTGCAATTTGATTGGATATATTTTCTTTTTTTTTTTTTTTTTTTTTAAGATTGTAAATGGTTTCTCTTTGAGGCTAAACTTTCGCATTCAATCTATAATTAAACCTAATCTGGAATTTAGTTTTTATTTTGGAGTTGATGATAATTTCCATTGTCAGGAAACCATTTAGAGATACCTGCCTATATGTTTTTTTATATGATTTTTTTATGTTAAACTGCTCAGATGAAAGAAATGCTTCAGCATTCTCTGGAATTCAATGGAATTTAAACATTTCTTGTTGATACCATGTGGTGTGTAGTGTAGTACCCTTTCCTTAAAATCTTTTGCTGGAATTTTAGACCTCATGCTATTTATTTTTAGAACTTTATTAGAGAAGTGCTTTTTAAACATCCTTCAGCAGAGGTGGGTGTGTGAAACATGCTGCAAAAACTCAGTGGTTCCAGCAGTTGGGAAGCACATTTTGGTCTGTCCAAGAAAGAATTACTCAGTTATTATTGATGTTTCTGAGCTCTGCAGAGGGCACTGAGCCTCACTGAGCGTCCTCTCTCTGCCCTGTGCCATCTTCATCACATGACAGTGATAATGCCACTATTTTAGGAATCAGTTCTTAACAAAATTAGCCATTATAATCCAGTTACAGAGAAAAGAAATGCTTGGAAGATACCTGGCATGCTGTGTTTGCTGAATTATTGCAAGGACAAATGTTTACACCTCATGAGTGAGTTTATGAGAGTATATAATTTCTGGCAGAGCTCAGTTAATAGAATTAGAAAAAGTGGAGATGCCATCAGAGGCAAACAAATTACTTTATCTTTTTCCTGAAATGGAAACTGAGAGTACTCTGATCTGCTTTTTAAACACTTTTACTGCACATTGTATCCTGTTTCCAGGAAAAAGAACAGACTAATTTTGTTCCAAATATCTGCTATAATATGAAACATTACCACAAAGATGCTTCCAAACCACAATCTTCAAGGTTTGAAACTGCTTTTTATTTTCCTAATTCTTCAATCTGTCTGTTTCGAGACTGCAAATTGCAGAGTTTGGTCTTTTAATCCACATTTCTTTCTATTTATGGCATAAATGTGCCAGAAAATAGCTGTACATACTTTCTTTAAATTGATACAAATTCTGCAGCATTTTCTTCTCTGGTAAACTTAAAATTGAATAATAATGATAGTTTAACTTAGCTCTTAGTTTGCACTTTACTGGGTTAGAAAAGACCGTGTAAAAAATCAATTAGGAGAGGTTTAATGAATAGCATTGTTTTTCCTTACTTATGCCTCTCATTGTGATAATTAAAAACGCTTTTGTTTTTCTGCTGTGAGAAGCTGCACTGCATCAAGGCCAGCAGAGTTTTTACAAAGAAGTGATGAATGAGCTCTGTGAAGCCATAAAATAAAGTGCAGCAAGCTGACATTGGGTTGGCTTCTCTAAGTTTCAATTATTACAGGTTTGTAATTTTACTTGGGAAATGGTGAAAGATTATTTATATAAACGCTTGGGATGTTGTTAATAATTGTGTCCAGGATCAGCATAGAACATCATTGATCCAACCCATTGAGGCTTTGTTTTAAATCAAGTGTGAGAAATTTGACAAGTCCATAGTTGTCTAATATAGATTTTTTTTCCTGATATGCTTCAGGTATCAGAGTTAGAATTGCAGAAACATCAAAGAACAAACTCCAATTTACAAATCTGTCAATAATGGCAGCCAGCAGCATTATGATTGATGTAATAATTTATTATAAGATTACATGGGGGAAGCTCAACATAGATGATGTCTGCAGCACTTGTTACTTATCGATTTTACAAGCAGTAACATTTAGAATAATGACCATCTAATACACTTCTCTGCAAACCACAGATAATAAATTTCAGTTATTGGTTCAACTTGTGAATTGGTAGCTCATATTGAGATAGTTGCTGTTGACAATGCTTTAGGCCCCTCAGTCAGAGATTTCAATGTTTAATTTTGACATCACAAACCTTGTATTTGGCTGCTTAGGAGAACCCTTTGGGTTCAGTTTACCAAGCAAACTTTATAATTATTGTTCACTCTTTCCCATTCTATCTGTCCTTATCCTTTTGGAAACATTACCAGCTTTAATTGTATATTTGTATTAAAAGAATTCATCATGTCACGGGCTGAGAATCAGTCTCTAGGTAGCTTTTCACCCCAAGTAATTGATAATGACTTACTAAGAAGTGTAGTATCAAGGAAGTGTTTTCCAGTTTGATGTTGCCCTGTAGCTTCTGGGTATTCCTGTCTCTTAGAATCAGCAACTTGTGTGGTATCGAGTTCAAAGCTTAAAACATGCTCAGAAATATGTTGTTAACAATTTCTGCCACTCTGTTAGTGGGAGTATTTGATCTGACAAGACTTATGTTCTCCCAAAAGCTGGTTGAGTACCATAAAAAAGAATTAATCCTCTACGAGTAATTAATAATCTTTAATGAGATACTGTATGATTTTCCCCGAAATCAATATCCAGGTGGATGACTCAGAGCACTATGACTCACACTATTTACTCTTTTGAAATATTGACAAAACAATTTGTTTTAGGGGAAGTATATAATTTTTCTGAAATTGAATAAACATGAAAAAATGGTATCTTGAGACCAGTCTAAGATGCTATCTGTCTCCTGTTGGCATTCTGTAGGAGTGAAGAGAATTGAATTAGGTTTGACATCAGTAAGCTTCACTCAGAAAGGATTATTGGTGGGGGTTTGCTTTAGGACTCAGAACTTGTTGCTCCCTTGGAGGTGCCACAACAACCCTGTGGCTTTCCTGACAGGCAGCAAAGCACACCTGAGCAACTGGGCTCTCAGAGCTGCTGCTTTCCCTTGGGAATAGATGGGAATATTAGTAGATTTACAGGTTTTTGATACTAATGTTGGAGGTTTATGTCACTGTAACCTCAACTGCCAGGGTGCCTTTTTATTACAGGCAATGAAAGCAAAATCTGGGGAAGAAGGAGAAGAAACCTGACTTTGAATATTTGTGCTTCTGGATTGTCAACGGTGGTGGAAGCTGAAGCACGAAACAGGCAGAGGCACAGAGCTCCCAACACGTGTCAGACACCTCTTCTTTCCCACAGATGAGTAAAAAATCCTTGAGCTGGAAAATCAACCACTTTCCTTCACTGGTGAGAAATATTCTGTGCACAGATCTGAAAGCTCAGAGGGTATTATCAGGGCAGGGTTGAGCGTGGCTGCAGGGGGACCCTCGGTGGCTGAGCTGTGCCCTCTGCTCCTCACTCCTGAGAGAGGACAGAAGGAAGCTTTAAATTTCGGTGACAGCCCATGATGCTGCAGCAATTCTAGTCCTGAACCTTTTGTCCCCTGACAAGAAGATTTGTTGTAACTTGCAGCAGTGTCAGGAGTACCATAGAGGGGTTGCAGGTTTTAGGAATACTTTTCCCAGCTCTGCTCCTTGTCTGATATTGAAGAAATCTTCCTCTGCAAAGGGATAGCTTTTAGTTTTATACCATACTTAAGTTTTGAGGCACAGTTATTTTCACAAAGATATAATAAAATTGGATTGTGAAAACCTGTAATCAGCACCTACCCTTAATATTTTGATTTAATATTAGTGAATACACATCCTTGTTCATATCCACACTGCATTGCTTTGAATTATTTTAATGCAATAGTCATTTGAGTGGTAGAAAATAATCTTGTGAATGACCTCGGTTTCAGCTTGGCGAGTGCTTAGAAACATTTAATCAGATTTGTCAGATCAATGGAAAGAAGTTTGCATAATGAAGTGTAAAGAACTTGCAGTAGTATTACTTAAATCAGATAGGGGAGTTTAAATTGATTCTTATTTGTTGTTTACTCTTTCAGCTTTGTTAGGCTCCAATCTCATTTTTAACATTATTTACAGAAGGCGCTGTCTGTGTTCTGACTTGTTGTTGTCCTGTTTTTATGCAGTTATTTCCAATTTTAAGCATTATTTTAACTTGTCTTTAGGCTCCTAACCTGGGTTCTTCCCTCCATTGATTACATTTTAGAAAACTTTGGCTCATAACTTATTCCCCAGGTTTGAAGTTGACTCCTAACAGCCCCAGCATCAGCCAAGCAGTCAGTGTGAGCTCCAGATCACTTCTGAGAGCATATTATATATTACACATATAGTATATAAATATTTTGTATTTGGAGGCAGAATTTTTCATCCACTATTCATGTGATAGAGGGGTAAAAGGGATAATTTAAAGGGATTTGTTTCTGAGCACAGATTAAGCCAGACACAGAGTGTTCTCTCTTTATAACACATCTCTCCTTTTCTATTTTTCTTTCTTTTTCCTTAGTTGGTCCCCGATGCCCAGTGTAGATTTGCTTTCCAGCTAAGTATAATTTGGTATTTTTCCAGGAGCATAGTTATCTGTAAAGGACTTTTAAAAGGGATGCTTTGCTATTTTGTTTATCAGATTTGGGGAAACCATACCTTATGAAGTGTTCTTTTTTTCCCCCTGCCTGAAGGTTGAAAATTTTTTTCTGAAGTACATCAAAGCTCAAAAATGACAGGGCAATTACTCCTTTTAAAATTTCTTCAATAGTAATCAGTAAACAGATAGTGTCTCATACCCACTCAGCATGTTTTGTGTGTGCAGTTTGCTTTTGTGGAGGCAGATTGCTGTCAAGTTAGAAGCTCCAACACCAGGAGCTTCTATTGACAGGAATTTGATCACACAGTATTTGCTGGATCTGGGACCAAGTTTTGGCTCTGGCAATGTTCTTAGTTGTGAGATAGTTGCTTTTTTCCTTCAGCTGATACCAACTGGCATGTACTTTGTGCATGATGGTAAAATAGTTTTACATTTCTATTTCATAATTTGTATGAGTAATAGTATTACGTTTGCTTTTCCCCTTTCATCTGTGAGCTCTGTGTCCTTTCTGTCCTGCTGCACAGGAAAGGAGGAGGCTGCCTGCCCTCCAGAACAGGCTCAGGCTGGGATCTTCCCTGGGATGGTGGGAGATTTGGTTTGCAGCCTTTCAGGATAATGAGGAGATGGAATCTGATCTCCAGGCTGTTACTCAAATACACAAATCAACATAAACACCCCTATTTGGCAGAACCCCTTACCAACTCTGTGTTACTCTGGCCATGGGATGTCTTGAACACACCCTGAGAAGAAATCCCTCACCAAACTAGATTTGAGATGTGCTCAGAGTGGGCTAATTGGAGCCATGCACAGAGGAGAAGCTCTCAGCATTCAGGGAGCTTTAAGGGCAAAGTGAAGTGCCTGGGAAGCAGAGGCTCATCACTGCTTGGGGAGCAGCTGTGTAGATGCTGATATATACAGAGAAATTGTTCCAAATAGTACAACCTTCTTTTGTAGAAGTGGGGGTATTCCACTGTTAAGGGTCACAGGAGAATCTGCATTTTTGCAGTGTGAGATAAGGTGAAGGCTGCCTGGGTGAGATGACAAATGCTTTCAGCAGCTTTCTCCACTGGCAGAGTTGAACGGTTCTCAGCAGTGACTTGAAATGTTTTTTCCTGTGTGTCTGAGCCTATCCATAATTACAGTGCAGGTATTTTACTGCTGTGTCTGATAAAAGTGTAACACAGCACAAATTATGCGGGCAGATTTCAAAATGACTGTGTGGTTTTATGCAAGTTTGTTAACTTTTTATTCTGTTGGCTTAGACAGGATGATGCCCTGAACAGTCACTTGTCATGTACCCACAGCCCAAAAACCCCAGACAGGTTTTTGTGTGAAAAATTCATGCTCTGTATGTTGGACCAGCAGTTAAATGGATAAATATAAAAGCCTCTATGGTGGGTTCTCCATTGTAGGATGCAATACATTATTCATGGCACCAACCTGCCTTGGCAAACCTAAATGTATTTCTAGCATTAACTCAGATATGTATCCAAATCCAGAAACTTTATGTGACATAGCATCTACCACTTTGATCCGAGCAGATCTTACTAAGCCTCTCACATCTCTGTCAGTCACTTGGGAGGAAGGATGTGAAATGGTTCACCTGAATGTTACTGGATTTGATATTTATTGCGGGAAAAAAATTGGCTTTGGCTGTTGCTTTGCTAATTTATCTTCATTCCAAATGGTAAACATGTTGGTAAATGTGAATGAAAAGCCTCCAGAGTATAAATAATAAATGCTTCTTCCAGCTGTACTGAGTGCTTTATGTTTCTGAAATGATGCCAGTATTTTTTCTTTTGCTTTTAAATGGATTACATTGTTACACAGTGCTGTGCTCTCTGCTAGGCTCTGTCTGTGAAGGCCTTTATCTGTGCTCATAAGTGTTGATTTTATATAATTACTAGTATAAAGCATCATATGCTGCAAATTAAACACAAACAAATGAAATGAATATTCAGGGACTCCTTAGCAATTTGTGGTATTTTGTACAAGCTCAGTGCAGATGTTTAGGAGTTTCTCAGTTCTTGAGAAGTAATAGATGATTTTGTTTAAAATGTCTGAATTATGAATATATTTATGTGTTCTCTTACTAGGATAACGTTTGTGAATTTATCTTATCCGAATTATAATTATGACATTAAATCCACACAAATTATCATAGTAAGTGAAATCCAAATGTGTCCTTTCCCCCACCCTGTCCCCCATTTGTAACCATAAAATTGGTGGCACTGACTCGGATTCCTTCAGGAGTCCTTTACCCCCTCCACTTTGGTTTCCTGAATGTATAAGGTTCATGTAAGTGTATCTTAGGCACAAGACAAATGTATAAATCAGCTATCCTTCATCATTCCTTTGGAAATCACAGTATGAATATAAGGTTCCAGTGATCACTTAGGGGACAGACACTGAATTTTTTAACAGTGGAAAAGGTAGTGCCTGTGAGAAAACCACAAAGTGAAATCTTAGGAGCAAAGATTGAGGTAACCTTGGATTTTCTGGGCAACTGCTGTAGTGTATTTGCTTTGCCTGGATCTGAGAGTTGGTCAGCAGCAGAAATAACCCCAGTTAACACTGAACTTACAGAGCATTCAGATGATATGGTGTGGTGGATCTGCATGTATCAAAATAAAACTGTGGGCACTGCACATTTTAATAAATGGTAAAAACAGAATTATTTTCCCAAAGTAGTCAATTTGTATGACTCCTCTTTTCAGAAGTAACTCCCAGTTGAGGACTAGAAAATAGGATTTATTGTCTGTCAGCGTCCTGTTGAAAGAGAGTTCAAAGCAAAGCAAATAAAATCAGCGATAGGTTTCTCTGCTGAAATGCTGTTTATTCTTTAGATGAAGTGAAAAGGTGTAAGAGAAATGTGCTGTGTTGGAGAATATTTTGTGGGAGTCACAAAGAAACCAAGCCGTGCCAGTCTTTAGCTTTTGCATGGTTTTTCCTTTTTAATGTGAATAAATCTATCGCTAAACCACTGTCTACAATTTCTTTCCTGAATTGTCTCTGCTTTAACATGGATGAAATTCCAGTCAGCTGCTTTCCTTTCCTGAATGCATGGTCATGGAATATGACTCTCCATTAAATAGCATCTGCAGATAGAAATTTGATAATGGCACCGTAAAGATTATTGTCCCATGGAAAGAAATGAGTATTTGAGCCCTCTGTATCACAGGAAGTGTGATTAGGGCAAAAGTGCAAGAAGTTTTTCAAAGAAGGCAAAGCTTCAGTGATGAATGGAGACTCCTGGCTGTCAGAAGGCATCTGATATGCAACTGTACAGTGAATTTAGAGCAGAGATTTGATCACATTTCCTTTAAAAGAAATTTCTTCTCTCTTTTTTAGGTATGGGAAAATCTCTTGAGGAATTGGTCATACTTAGACTGCAGAATGAGGTACTTAGCTGCTGTTTTGCTGTATTTGCTGCTCTCTGGATATGTATTGCCTCAGGCTGTTCATTCTCAGCTTGCCAAGGCATTGAAGCTCACGATTTTTTATGCTCCTTTTGAGGCCAAATGCATTTGATCTCTACTTCGTGCAGTGCAGTGTTCTGGCCTTGTTTCATCATCATGAGCTAAATCCTCTTCAGAATCCTTCAAAACCTCAAAGAGCCTTGACACAGCAGAACTTTTGCAGCTGAACTCTGTCGTGCACCAGGAGCCTGTCCCTGGCTCTCCACAGCAGATCTCTGTTTTCCAGCCCAGGGAAGGATGAAGAAGAGGCAGCTCCTGAGCTGGACCTGAAGAGACCTCGACGGTGAGTGCAGGAATGACTGGAACCAAGCAGTGCTGGTGGAATAAAACCCTGCAGTCAGCAGACATAGACAGGAAACATAATAGTCACCGAATCTGTGAACTCATTTAGGATTTGGCTCAACAACAGCAATAAATGGGAGCAGATGATAATCAGCTTCTGCACTGTTGGTGCAGAGGGTAATGAATGAACACCGACTGCTGCTGTTCTGAGCAGCCCTGCTGAGGGAGCAGCAGCATTTGGCCAGCTTGGCTTTGATTTCATTACAAGTGTCAGGAGCTTGTGTCTAGACTGGGGCTTTGGCAGCTAATTGATCTCCAGCATTTGATATGCTAATTATTTCTTTCATAATATGCTAATATGTGTACAGTGAAAAAAACACCTTTTAAATGCTACGAGGATCTCAGAGGCATATTTGGGACTGGAAAGTAAGAGCTGGAAATCTTGATTTATGTCAGGATAATATACAAATGGCTGGAGGTTTCTAGTTGTGGGAATTTAGCTGGAAAATTAGAATGTTAAGACAGAAATTGTTTAGTCATGCAGTGACTGCACAGGGCATGTAGCAGGGTATCCTGCACAGCCCAACAGAGGAAATTGGTGCAGATTAGGGAATATACTCCTCTGTCCAACACACTTTTTTTGCTGCTGCTATATGGATGTTCTTTTCTTGTCAGTGATGTGGATGTCATAGTTTTTATCGTATTTCCTGCGGTGAGAGAAGGAAAAACAAATAGTAGAGAAGTGTAGTTGAGTCACCTCCCAGTTCTCCTCCAGGGTAGAACCTCTCTACATTATGACTGCTTCTCCAGGCAACTCTTACTTGCTGGCTCTCTGAATTCCTACCATTTGACCATTCAAAGTCTAATGTTAATTGACTGTTTTCTGTTCATTCCCCAATTTTTTTTGTCCTTTTCCTCTTTGGATTTGCTTCACCCTCTGGGTACTTAAAAATACAGTTTGATGAGTCTCAGTCACTACCTTTCTGTAGCTCTGTGTGGAATTTTAGTTGTACGTGTTCTTCAGTAGGTGACAGAAAGGAGCCATCAGGGAGAGTTTTCATACACATTTTCTTTTGTCCGTCCCCACTCAGATATTCTGAAAAATACTTCTATGAAATAGGTATTTGATAGCTTTGAAAGCTATCAAAGCAAGCCTGCTGAAAGATAACTACTGAGGAGCCTTCCTAGAGCTGGAAGCACACATCATTAATGTAGGACAGAGCCAGAGGCAGAACCAGGATCCTCTCTGACCTTTGGAGGTCAGCCGTGTTTGGCAGTTGAACAATTTAATTCCATTAAATATTTTTAAAAGAAAGCTGCTAGATTTTCTTCTATGCAGACAGCTTTTGCATAGACTAATAATCTGTCCCAGTGCCACTGAGGAGATAGTAATTAGATTACTAATATGTACTTAAAGTTTTAAATAATAGGAAAGTGCCTGCTCTATGTTTGGTTCCAGTCCCTGGCAGCAGATTAGATGAACACCTATCAAGTGTTATAAGTGCAAGGGCAGGCTGTGCAACCATTACTGGAGCAGATTCTGTGTCTGCTGGAATAAGCTTATCTCCATGCTCAAAGCCTTAATCACCTTCTTGTTGACAAGAGAGAACTTTAATTTTATTCACGGGGGTATAAGAAACTGATTGCTTAGCTCTGCAGACCAAACCCACCCAAATGAAACCACTCACTGGTTTTAGAGAGCTGAGTGAGTGAACTGATTGATGAAAAAGCTCAGTGGGGCTGTTTAGTGAAGTGCAAAGCAGCAAATCAAAATGATTTCTTGTGTCAGGAGATACCGTGTACAGTTAAATTCAACCAACAAATTCTGCAAATGATGTGGAATCACAGTAGTGTTTTAGGCAAAGACAGATATATTTTTACACTGAAATTTCATGTGTTGTTCTTAGTTTCACTCTGAGCTTCTTCAGAACTGATATGAAGCTGGTGACTAAGAAGAATTTCTCACCCTGTTACAAGGGTAGGTGATAAAAGGATCTGGTCTCCCATCAATGACATACATTCCTTCTTGTTTCAAACATCTGAATTTCTTCACTAGCAAATCTGGTTTTTGAGAGCAACAAGTAGCTGATGTCCTGAATCTCCCTCCTGAGCTGGATTTCTCGAGGGAGCAATTTTAATTGAAATTGGCAAAATGTAATTTTACATTAAAAGAAGGACTCCTGAATAAATCTTATTTGTGGCCCTTTACTTCTGGTTCAGAAAATGATTTTCTGGATCCACTCGAACCCTGCAGCAATAGACTTGAGAAATAATACTTGGAATAAATTGGGGACTTTTCTTGCCTTTTAGCCCAAAGAATTCCATCTGTTTGAGACCATGTAGTTACACCATAACTGCCCCCTTGAGGCTTCATTGATGAGGCTAAAAACTTTGCCACTTTCGTCTATATGCATAATATTTAACAAAAGCCACAGAAAGTAATGCCTTAATATGCTTGCAGCTTATTCAGACATAGTACCTAGAGGTGTTATTGATGCAGTTTTAACCAGGGACCTACTTGGACTGGTTGGATTATTGAAACATGCCTTAAATAAGAAAAGTAATTAAAATTTTTAAGTGATTTAAACAATGAAATGTACTGACTTCACTATAAAGAGACTTAACTGCTTCAGAAATATCATGTGCAGCTAAATTGACTTAAAATAAAAGTGTGTTTGAATGTTGAGTTGAACTTATTTAAGCATGTTGGTGCCTCATGCATTTTCTTTCTATAAATATCCGAGACATTTGTGAGTGTGTCCACCAAAAAAATCATGGCATAACCATGGTAAGCACAGCAATAGTCTCCATAAGATACAGCATCCACATGGAAGATTTGGTATTATAAATGTCATCCCATCAACAAGAAAAAGGAAACATATCTTTGGAGAATTAAGTTAGATGTGTCAAACTTACAATGCTAAAAACATGGGGGAAAATTCTAAAAATGACCTGTAAATAAGTCAGAGGGGATGAGGAGAGTGGACAGATACCTGATCCTGCATGGCACCACTGAATGACCAGGAAGAAAGAAATCACATGTAGGGCACAAATTCCAGATAAGACTCGTGTGTAGAAGAGTTAACAAATTAATGGAAGTACAAAGGGATATCAGCTAAACACGGAGAATTGTTCTCCAGAAAGCTCATGTGCAAATTTATGTCCCCTTAATTTGCTATATACTGGCCTTCAAATACCAACACACCCTATTAAAATGGTACCAGCTATCCCACACACTCACATCACTGTGCTCAGGTGCAAGGTGCTGTTTGTGATGCCAGGAGCAACCCCCCATCAGCAGCTGGATTAATGGCACTCAGTGGATTAATTAGAGGCTGCTCTGCAGTGTGTGCAGAACGTTCTGACAGCTCAGTGATGCACCTCGGATGCATCAGCTTGGATTCTGCAGAGTGGAGTATTCCAAAATCATTTTCTCATGTGTGATTTTTAAGTAATGCTTGAATTTTTAAGCCCCTCTCAACAAAAGCTTTCAGATACTCCAGGCTAGCTTCAGATAAATCAGGGACCTTTTCTCTAGCCCAGCTGAGCTTGGAGCTACCCTGCTTTTCTTAGGATGTGTGTTTAGGTTCATTAAACATTTGCTGAGAAATGGATATAATACGCTGAGTTATTTTTAGAAGGCTGGAGTGCTTCTGAATGAGTAGCAGTAGGTAAATAAACCATGTTATGAACTCTCACTATGAGACATGAGCCATGATTTTAGCTTGGGCACGAGGATTGCTGACTGGCCTTAGAGGACAGCTCTGTCCTGGAGGTGGTGGCTCAGGACATGCCAGCTCAGGGACTCGTGCTCACTGAGTGTTCACTGGCTTTGAATGAGTACAGGTCAGAGATAAATACCCCTCTCATTTTTACACAGTTCCTCTGGACTTCAGTATCCCGTTTTCCCACGGCCCTATCCATGATTTTCGAGCAAATCAAAAATAAACACCTGCAATAATGAAAACAATGGCTCAGGAGAATAATGTTGATGTGAGAGTGCATACCTGCTAAGGCTCTGAATTCTGAGCTGTGATATTTCCTCTGTGTTTCTAAGTATCTCATAAAATTTGCCCAACCTTCTAAGCCACGAAGAACTGTGCTGTAGATAAAAGGTGTTGATGGCAGTTGCTTTTTAAGTGGTTCTTACAGGGATAATCTCCTTGTCATAATCTGGAGCCCTCTGGTTGCTGCTCAGCAATCCTTTTGTATCCAAGTCCCACTTAGCACAAGGATCAATCTGTTCATTGAAGAGTCACAGAGCTGCACTCAGCAATGGTGGTTCCATTCAAGTTTTACCTTTACTGCAGCTGGAGGGAAACTGTGGAGTAAATCTGATTTGTAATGAGCTTCATTCACATGAGCACTCTGCCTTTGCTCCACAGCAGTGCTTCCACTCGTTCCCATTTGGTTTTACTGTATCTTTGTAGATCCCAAGCATCAAGAGCTTGTATGAAATCTCTCCAGGGAAAAAAAGAAAAAAAATCAGTTACGATAACTAATTCCACACTTGAACTTAACAGAAATATTACAACCTCTAACAAGGGTTAGTTTCTTAATCATGAGAAGATCTTTAGTTTTCCCAGCAATTCATCACTGTTGCATTGACTGCACCTTGTAGCTTGGCAAATGGGGATTGGGTCTGGTGATTGAGCCCAGAGCAGAGTTTTATAAAGCACAGTTCTAAGTGGGGCTTGCACAATGGCAACTGAGTCAGACAATATTTAAAAAATACTCCCTTTACTTCTCCCTTTATTTTTAGAATATTCCCTTCAGGGCCTTTCATTCATAAACAATGTTTTGTGTAAGCGTGACACGACAACACTAAAAATTAAATGTGGATGCAAATCACTAAATAGTATTTTGCAGGAAAAATAATATTTTTCATTTATTCATACATTGGGGATGAGATTCCAAGATCTCCTGGTTTTAAGAATTTCACTCTTCTCTCCACAGCACAGTGATGGGAGATGAAGCCAGGCCCATCTGTAACTCGTGGCACACTACTGTGCCTTTGGCTTCCCAGCTCAAACAGCCACCTACTCTTTTACCACTGCTCTGACTGAGCCTGGGCTTTGGCACACGACCCAGCATCAGGATTTGAACTTACACTTTTTGGATTTGTAGCATTTCCTTGAGCAGCTCTGACACTAAGCCTGTTATCAGATCAAACAACAGGGAAGCAATTCCTTGGCTTATTTGGCTGTGGTGGCTCAGTGGCTCTGTAGTGAATTATTTGCCACTGATCCAGACTAAAACAGAACCGTGCATCAGCTCTTGTGTGCTGAATGACTTGGAGTCAAAATTCTTGGCAGGTATCTGGGTGAAGTCATGTTACGAGCTAAGGTGATTCTCCCACTTTCACCCTTATAATTTTCAGTCTTTGAAATATTATTGTACTCCTGTAATCACAAATAAAAATTATTTTGGAGTTATGATTAATAATTTACAGAGTTAAGGGAAAGATAGATGACCAAGGCCCTTAGCATGGTACAACCTGATTGGATTTTGATGTACAGACATCTCATTATTTTGAAATGTAAGTGCTCTGCTTTGTCTTCAATTATCTACTATCTACTGCTTATTGTTACTACTAACATTTTGGGTAGTTTTATGAGAGCTTAGATTTCTCAAATCCTCAGTTGTTTTTTTTAATCATTTCATTTAGAAGGGATTTAGCTTCATAAGAACTGCTGCAAAAATGATCTTTAGTTAAACCTGTGAAGTGCAAAAATCATCTGTCAAAGCAGATGTACAAGATTTCCACTGTTAATATCTCTTTGGCCTTTAATCCTATTTTTCCTGTTTGTGTGGGCACTGACACTTAACTCAAGTTTCAATCAAACCTGGACAAATAGGATTTTTTCCTGCCCTACAGTCGGCTACTCAGACAGCCAGTGATTTTTTTCACACTGTTCAGAGACTCATTAGACCTTTGTTCAGACTGGCTGAGGCACAGCAAGGATGTAGAACCTGCTCTTTCATAGTCCACAGTATTTTTCACAGGCTGAAGATTAAGGATTTATAGGCAAAAGATTTTCCATTTTACTTGAAAATGAAATCTATGTAATTTGCAACTGCAAAGTTTTGACATGCCTTAGAGAATGGAAACGTTGAAGTGAGATCTGTTTCACCAATTAATTAGTTTAATGCCCTTCAGTTAATGATACCTGAAATATCGCTAAGCACTTCAATGCAAAGGACTGAAAATTTTAACACTGCATTATTGCTATTTCAGTGTATGTTTTCCAATGAATATCCATCACTCTGCAAAGAAAGAAATTTAGTTGTGACATCATTTCATGATGGCATACTGTGTAAAAGATACTGAAAAAACCAATTAAATGTAAAATGACCAGTGAATTTAGATATTAGATAAAAAAATAGATGGGAATAACATTACAATACTGAGTACTTGTATTTAATATTAGTGGAGAGTTAGCTGAGTACTAAAAAACACACAGAAAAGGGACACTTCCCCAAAGGTCTTGTCATCTTAAATGATGAAAAGATAACAGATTAAACCAAAATGGAACTGGGCAAGTTGCAGGAGGGGTAAGCTAAATCTGTTGGGAGCATTAAAATAAAATAAAATCATTTATATCTGCCCCATTTAAAATAAGATTCCATTCTTGCCAAGTAGAGTTAGTACAATGATGAGTAAATGCATTGTTGACAATTAAAATAGAAAAATTTTTGGGCTGGTTAACTCTTCTCACACACAAATATCTCTTAGTGCAAGTGACCTTACCTGAGCCCAGGGGATGAAATACCCTGAAATAGGGCTATTTCAGGTCACAGGTCAACAGTGGAGCTGCTCTTGAAGCCCAAATACTTCACAATCTCACTGCTGGTGTAAATAAACTAATTTCCAGATTCGCTATCAAAGCTGGCCCCAGGTGTTTAGTCTGAAGCATGGTGCAGCATCCTCAGCTGAAGTTATATAACCCTTTATTTTGTAATCTTCCTGTGTCAGTCTTCTTCCATCTGTGCACATTCGAGTTTCTCACAAAAACTGCCTCCACAGACAATGACTTTTTTTTCCCCTTGGCCTACCAGAACTTTATGGATCTTCTCCATGAATCATTACTTTGTCACACTCATTAGAACTTGAAAAGAAACCTATTGAGGTGAGTTAACATCATCTCAGAGCACCTGGTGCTTTGGCATTTCACGTGTCATATGGGTCATGACATAATAGCATTTCTAATTGCCAGTCACAGAGCGAGACACAGAAATAGTGAGTGGGGAAGGGAAATCCCTGGTGGGAGGACTCAAGGTTATCACTCTGCTCCTGACAGAACTGAGAGACTAACTCAGCCACATGAAAGGCTGGGCTGCTTCTATAGCAATGTTCTGTAATGGAAAGGCACAGAAAGGTGTTCTGCCTTTTGTCCTGGATTTCTAATCTCTCATGTATTCTTTTCTCTCTTCCTTTGTCACAAGGTGGGTACATTACATTCTATTCTGTGGATTCTGGCTCTAAATCCGAGGGTGTATTTCTGTATTAAAAAATACAGTTAATGTAACATATGTTTGTGAGTGTGTGTGAGCATCTGACACACACATGTAGAGATTTGAATGACTGGCACAAACGTGTATTTGTGGTTTATGGAAAGGAAAAAGATATTTCTAATACCACAGCGATGGTGATTGGTCAAGGGACACAATTTCCCAGCCAGCCACAGGGAAATTATTCACCTGCTACTGGACTTTAAAGTTTGCAGAACTGGAAAGATTTCAAGGAACTGACAAAATCTTATTGCCTCTAGAAACCCCCAAAGCAGCCTAAGCGTGGACTGTAATAATTATCTACACTGCAGTATTTGGAGATGTAACAGGGGGTGCTTTATCCTGCTCCTGTGCAAAGCTCTGAGACACCTGCAATGGAGTTTGATAGTTCCAGCTCCTGCCCTGAGAGCAATAGTCCATGTGGGAAGTGGTGCTAATGGAGTCTGCAGGGAGGAAATGCCTCTCACGTGCTGCAGAAAGAAGTGCGATATTGGGTCTTTTCACAGTAGCATCTCACTCTCCAAAACCACCAGATCTAAGTGGACTTAGAGTTTTGAAAAGCAAAAAATATCCAGATCTGAACATGTAAAAGCATTTCATACTGATGCCATGATGTTTTTTTTGCTTTTTATATATACCCCCTCTATATACTCCTTTGTATTACTTTTATGTGTTCTTAAGGGCCTTTTAGCCCACATACTTCTAATTGTTCAGGTTTGATAACCAGCATAGGCCCAGTATTCCTTTGAGCCAGGAGACCAAACATCTCAGAAGCCTCAGACACCAAGGTCTTCTCTGGAACACATTTTGTAAACTAAGATTGGCCTGTCCATGGGGAGAAGGTTCCTCGGGGAGGGGGGTTCCCTCAGCCTCTCATTGGGGAATCTTTGATAGATATGCTCATTGGTAAAGCCTAGAATTTTATACCCAAACCATTGTGGGTGTGCATTTCGGGGGGACCCACGGGGGAGCGTTTTGGTGTGCATTTGGGTGTGCATTTGGGTGTGCATTTTGGTGTGCATTTGGATGTGCATTCCAGCGTGCTCCACCTGGACAGAGTGCACCAAGGATCCTTCAAATAAATACCAAGGTAAAATCCCTTTTTCCCTTCTAACCGTGTTCGGCTCTTGATTTTAAGACAAAGAAAAGGCATCAATACGTTGCAATATATTTTATATGTATGCAGACTTTAGCCAAATTCGGTGATTCGTCTTGCTCTTGGAATTGGACAAAATTCACACAATTTCAGGGAAATGTGCATTAATAATAACAGAATAATAAAGGTGAAGCCCTGAGGGTTTGTGCTCCAATCGAATGAAGCTATTTCACCTCTCAGGTGTCTTTCTAAGCCTGGCATTTTGGGCTCCACGTCTGTAGAGTACAGGAAGGGAATAGGTCCTGCAGTGGCTGACCCTCTGTCTTGCTGGTTGGTGATCAGTGCCAGGGTGCCAGGCAGCTTGTGGGCACTCCCACAAAGCCTCCTCTCCCTGTCCTTTAGTCACCAGCAGCATATGGGAATGCTGGAGGCTCTCTTTTAAGTCCCTGATGCTCTTTGAAGGTTCCTGCAGTGAGTCTCTCTGACAAAGTTAGTTTTTACAGTGAGTTTTGTTGTCCTTCTGCTAGGAGGAAGATCATCCAAATGAATGGTTCTCAGAAAAGTGATGTACCATTTAAATGATCTAGAGAAATCCTGAATTTATTCAGATCAATGGAAAAAATCCTTTTGGCTTGAAAGGGAATACATTTTTCATTTATGATTTTCATAGACCAGCCTAGGATATGGAAAGAATAAGGGAGAATGTCTCTTAATGATTGGTTTCTTCTAATATTCTATTTTATCCATAAAAACTATGTAAAATGGGAATATAAAGGACACCTAAAGTGTATTGAACAAAATCCTCATGCTTCAGTATTCCTGGATGCTGTGACTTTTAGCTTCTGCAGGCAAACCAGAGTTTCATATCTTTTCCTGTAACTGGTTAATTGCCTCTCTTCCTCCTAAATTTCCTGGTAGTAACATTTGCCAGGTACCAAGTTTCTTGGAACATGCTTAAGAATTCTGGAGTTCAGTTTTGTGGCACCTCTCTAATCAGTAGCCAGGGGACTTTTCTGCAGTCAGAAGTAGATATTAAAGAATAAATACAGAGTCGGTTCATATCTGATTACTTCAGCAAACATATTAAGAAGATACTGAAAAAATTGCATCATTTCAGGCTTCATTAATGGTGAATAGTTCTCTAGCTAATAGAGTAAATAGCTAAACTTGGGATGAAATGTGAAATTGGTGGTTTTTGACAGTGATACATACTTGAGGAATTACACAAATGAAAACTTTTCAGCTTCTGGAAGTTGTAAGTGGCAGCCCAAGTAGCATTTTCTTAGAAAAAAGTGGAATAAATAAACCACTATAACCTAGCTAATATAAACACTGCTCTGATACAAATAATAATAGACAACTTCTGCCTCATGTGAGTTTGTAATCTGAGAAATGCTAAGAAGGTGTAGAGAAATTAGACTTTTTTTTCAAATATCCCTTCTTACTGACGAAGCTGGAAAGCTGGCACTTTTGAAAGTTTCTTTAGCCAGTTAAATGCTTAACTTCCATTACAGTAAGACCTGAATTTCTAAGTCACCTATAAAAAGGACCTAAACCTGTATCTCTAGGTCTAGCTTAAGTCAGGCCTTTCAGATGACATAGATCAGTATTTCACTGAACATCTGGGTAATAATGAGTGGAACAAACCTGAAGTATCAAAAAAAATAAGAAGCCAATCTTTCCTCTAAAGTCACTTGCACTCTGCCTTTCATGTGCTTAAGGTACACCTTAAAAAATGAGGCACGGTCTCCTAATTTATTTAGAAGTTTTTGCAAAGTTGTGTTAGTGATAGTGGCCAGACAGATGTGTGTTAACAAAGATTTATGTCAGTTCCCCTGACTTCCAGACCTTCATCCTGAACACAAACCCTTTATATTATTGAGAATCCCAATGCATTTTACATAGACACTGAAGTTCTGGTGTTAGACACCACAGTTAGGCATCAAAGACAGATAGCAGCTAGCATGCAAGTGCTGCCTCCAAAGAGAATAAAGCTCTTTTGAAGGCAATAGAAACTGTCAAAGTTAAATTAAAAATTAAAAATCCATTCTGTGGGCTGCTGACACGCTAGGCTGCCTGACAGCCACGGAGCCAGAAGTTTCAAAAAACCTCTCAAATGCAACTGTAATTTGCCTGTGCTCTCTGTGCTTCCCCCTCCAACCCAATCAACTTTTATCCAACAGTGAAATATCATCACAGTGCCTATGAACTGATCATCTTGGTCTTAAGGAAAAAAGCCCATCGTTTTTAAAACATCTTGGGTGATCAAGTATTCAGCTAGCTTATGCTTTAGCATGTGGTGTATTGATGTAAAAATGATAGACTTTCTCGGAATTTTAATGATTTATTATTTATGATAATGTACTGCTGCATGCCAGTCTCTCAAAATGAAGATTTATATGGCCTTCAACATGAAAAAACACTGCCTACAGTCACAAGAAGTGTTTCAATAAATTATTACATGCGTTCAATTTAGCTCTTAGAATCTGCAGGTGGGGTGAAGCGGGGTAATTCGTGTTGTTTGGGTTCATAGAGTCACAGAATATCCTGAGTTGGAAAGGATCCACAGGGATCATTGAAATTCAGCTGCTGGCCCTGCAGAGGACAGCCCTTCCAATCCCCTACAATCCCACCCTGTGCCTGAGAGCGTTGTCTGAATGCTCCTGGAGCTCTGTCAGCCTGTGCTGTGACCATTGCCCTGGGGAGCCTGTTCAGTATCCAAACACCCTCTCAGTGAAATCTTTTTTCCTGATATCCAGCCTAAACCTCCCCTGACGTGGGTCCAGCCATTCCCTCGGGTCCTGTCCCCAATCACAGGGAGCAGAAATTGGAGCTGCCCCTCCTCTTCCCCTCAGGAGGGTGTTGGAGACCTCAATGAGGTCTCCCCTGAGTGTCCTCAGCCTCCCCTCCAGACCCTTCCCCATCCTTGTGGCCTCTTTTGGACACTCTCTATTAGTTTAATGTCTTTTTTCTATTGTGGTGCCCAAAAATGCACACAGGACTCGAGGTGAGGCCGCACCAGCACAGAGCAGAGCAGGGCAATCACCTCCTTTTTATTCTGAAAGCACTGAAGTACCATAGCAAAATATTAAGGATGTTACAAAGCGGAGTGGATAATACCTGTCTTTCCCTGTGTTCTCCACATTTATACCCCACTGTGTGATAACTGACATTTCTGAGTGTCTTTGTTGGGATTCTTTCCTGTTTTACTGACCTCTCCTGTCAAGAAGAAACAGTAGAGTAATAAAGGACAATACTTTTGTTGTCATGAGCAATTTGCCATCCTATACCTTACAGAACTCTGGAAGTCAGATGTTTATTGCTTGCTGCTGCTTGTATTATTCCTCAGCTTGTCTGAATAAGAGATCTTGACAAAAATCTATCTATAATTAAGCAAAACCTTCAAACTATACATTGCTTGAATTTAAAAGGATGCAGTGCCTTTATCACAGTCGTGCATTCAGTCAAAGCCTGTTTGGGAACAGCTCTGAATTGTAAAGTGGGCTTTAAAATCAAGATCAGGAGTTTGAAGTTTATTTTGAAGTAATGTGAGGTTATTTGCACAGGGTGCCATCAAAATTCGTATTATAGAGGATAGAATCAAGCTGTATAAAAGCAATTGACTACTGTTGTCCTACAGGCTAAATCCAACATTTCACAATTATTTTATTACTTTTTTCATACCGCTTCACATGAAATTTGGGAGAAATGAGCTGTAATGCAATACAGATGGGACTGATTAATCTTACATGTAGAGCAATAATTCTGATACATTATTCTGCATAAGCTTTAATATTTCCTTGACTTATGTGGACTGCAAAGACCCAGGTGAGATGTTCCTGGTGCGCTTGCCTGGTCCTCCTCACTGCAGCATCCAGAATTTTAATCAGCCACGTGATGAAGCAATGATATGCTGTTGATTTCCACGGGTGAAATGTCTAACCAGGCATTAGTCAGAGCCTCTGCACTTGAGTGGGTACGTTTTCATTCATCCAGGAAGCAGCACAGTCTCTTGAGACCTGGTTTCCAGACAAAGGGAGTTCAGGCAGAAATCGGAGCTTCTGGTTGCATTTTGAACTCTGCCTGCCCCCGGTGTTCTCTCCCCTTGAATAAGCAATAGGAGCTGCATCTCAGTTGTCTGCCTGAAGAGTGGCTGCAGTTGCCTTCGACTCGTGTGACTTCAAACAGGACGTTGCTGGAAGATTTGAACAAATAAACTGGACTCCGTGAAACAATCAGATTTAACTGTCCCTGTGGTACACACTCCTGGAAACTTGTTAATTCATTCTGTAACAAAGCAAGTCTCATACTGACTGAAAAAAAAGCTAAAACTATTTTCAATTACATGTTATTTATTAATTTTTATTCATTATTATTAAAAAAGTTATGTATTTCATAGTAGGAGCTACTCACCCTATAGTAAAACGTCTTTCATCTCCATATATATAAACTTTCTAAAAGACCTGAAGTTCTGCTCAAAGATTTGGGAGTCCTAAGAGCAGCCTCTGCTGATGCATAAAGAAATTGTTTCTCTATTTTTCCAGTGGAGGTAACAGTTTTTATTGCATATCTACAAGAAGTTTGCAAGAACTGTTCGGTGCTTGTATGTCACTTGGAAAACATAAAAGCCTTCACGGATTATAAATTTCAAGTAAGTCGGGTAAATAAGGAGATCAGCATTAAATTTCGAGTAAGTCAGATAAATAAGGAGATCAGCATTAAAAATATTGGATGCCACAAACAATATACCTAAACAACAATGATCTTATGGTCCAACAATAGAATTATCATACTCTAATGAGCAAGATGTCCCTGTTCCTTTCCCCTCCATCCTCAATGTGAATACTGATGTACAGCTTGAACCGTTCTCGTTTTTCTGACGGCATTATCTTTTAGCTCAAAGAGCTCGTTTTTCTGACAGCATTATCTTTTAGCTCAAAGAGCTGGTTAGCACTGCGTTAGCAGCAGTGTGGGCAGCGAGTCGAGGAGACGGGATAATCCCTTTGCTCTGCGCTGCTCGGATCACCCCGAGATGCTGCGTCCGGTTCTGACCCGCTCAGTACCACAAAGCCACTGACAAGCAGGAGCGGGTTGGGCAGAGACCAGCGGGGTGGATGGAGCCGGGCTCTTCACCCGGGGAGGGGACAGGGGCAGGGGGTGTCAGCAGACACCCGAGGGGGCCGGGCACGGCACCAGCTCCGTTCCGAGCGCGGCCGCACGGAGCTCGGCGGGGCTCAGCCCGGGGCCGCTCCCGGGGCGCTCCCGGCCCCGCCCCTCCTGACGTCAGCGCCGCTCGCATCCAACCAGCGCACG
>VZRV01001968.1:242679-361009 GCA_013398115.1 Falcunculus frontatus
GGGCGGGGGTCACCGGCCGGGGAGCAGGAGAGCCCGCCGGGCAGCCGCTTCGTGTGCACGTCGCTGCCGCTGGACGCCGCCGGCTCGGGCTGCCCGCTGCCCCCCGTGCCCATGCAGGGCGGCGCGCTGCCCCCCGAGGAGGAGCTCAAAGCCACGGTGCTGCAGCTGCGGGAGACCGTCCTGCAGCAGAAGGAGACCATCGGGAGCCAGCGGGAGGCCATCCGGGAGCTCACCGGGAAGCTGAGCCGCTGTGAGGGCGCCGACGGCAAGTCCGCCGCGGGGGCGTGGAAGAACGAGGTGGGCAAGGGCAAGGACACGATGGGCGACCTGCCGAGGGACCCGGCGCAGGTCATCGACCAGCTGAGCCGCACCATGCAGACCCTGAAGGACCGGCTGGAGAGCCTGGAGGTAGGGCCGGGCAGCTTCACGTCTAGCGGGCACTTTGGGCACGAGTAGTGCCCGAAATCATTATGGAGATAGATCCAAACTGGCCCAGCCCCGGGGGCGAGGCGCTCGCTTGGCTTGTCATGTTCTCTTGGTTATTTATCTCCTCTCTTTAATGGTAAAAACCCTCAGGGGCTGCTCTTGAATGTGTTCTCCCACTGCGTGGGGGAAGATTATGGTTTCCCTGCTTTGTCACCAGCTTAGTTTCTGTATTAATAATGTGTAAATCTCTCTTTCTGGGGATGTGACTTCATGTGGTTTGAGGTACAAAGCTGACGTCTTGGGCAGTAAGACCTCGGCATATGGTGCTGAACAGACCAGTGGTAATGAGGAGATTGTGTTGGGCAGATGGTGCAGATAAGATGATGTACTTAGGGCTGACATAGGATAAAAAGAACCCGGTTCTGTGCACCTCTGAACAGAAGAGGAGATTTTCTCCAAGCCCACTGATAAGTGATTTCCACGAGCCTTTGGATAGTGCCCATGTTTTGAGTGCTGCTCCGGGAAATTTTGTAGAGAGGATTCTCACAGGATTCATGCTGGTTTTGTTTTGCTTTTCACACCCTGAAAGCCTCACATGTGTCGTGCTGCTGTCCTCCAGTCAGTGCTGATGTGAGCATGGCGAGTAACTTCCGAAGGGCTGTTCTGTGAGCGCTGCTTTGCAAGTGCAGTTTTGAATGAGCTGTTAGTATTACATCATTTTATTACTATTGCTGTCTTCCTGAAGCATTCTTTTTAGGGCTGTAGAAGAGAAACTCCACTAGAATAACAGGGTAGGTGGAAACGTTATTTTGTTAGTATCTTTAAAGATACCAGTGTTATTTGAGAGTGTGAGGTACTTTTTTTTTTTCCAGTTTGAATAAGAATACTTTCACTGGTTAATACTTACAGTTGATCTAAAGAGCATCTGACTTCGGTAAATCTGCTTTCAAAGTAGCTTAAATTTTAATCTAAAATGAAAGTGATAGTTTTTCTGTTTACTTACATTGGCCATGTCACTCACAGTAAGTAAAGCAAAAATTGACTGATGTGCCACATGTATGCATATTAATAGAAGCATCAGACCTGCTCCCTACATTGATTTTAGTGAACTTAAATGTATGAAAACTCCTTCATATAAAGCGCTGGAAGCCTCTAACGAAAGTGCCCTTTAGTTTCAGGAGCTGTTTAGCTACAGTGCTGATAAAAGCATTGAGCATGATAAGTGCTAAAAAGCAGTACCTCTTCTATACTTGCTGGAGAGCTCCATGATCTTACTTTCCTCCTTTGAACTGAGAACACTTCTGCATTTCACAGTTTCTGTTTCAGAAGTGACAGGGTTTTTTTTCTTTCCTCTGCTTTGCCCTGAAGCACCAGCTCCGAGCCAACGTGTCCTATGCAGCCCTGCCCAGTGACCTGCGGGAGATGCTCCAGCGGAGGCTCGGGGACCTGGAGCGCCAACTGCTGAGCAAAGTGGCTGAGCTGGAGGATGAGAAGTCTCTGCTTCACAACGAGACCTCAGCCCACCGGCAGAAGACAGAGACAGCCTTGAATGCACTGCTAGAAAGAGTGTCTGAATTAGAGAAAGGTAATTGCTCAGAATCTAAACGCTTCCCCATGATGGTTAATTTTGTTTACTCCTTCCTTCCAGTGCAGTAGAATAAATGTGGGCCTTGAGGGAAAGACATTAAGGTACTGGACTAAATAGTAGGTGACAGTGCAAATAGTTGGATTCTCCTTTTTCTTTTATCACAGGCTTTTTGCTTGACAGGCAGTTGCCTGGCTTTGGCTTCCTGTCTCTTAATTTGGCATGTGTGGGTGGCTAGGATGAAACTCTTAGTGTTTGTGGGATGGAAAGATCTATAAGGAGGCAAGTGGAGATAGGAATAAGTATGGCATGGGTGTAAATAGCTACATAATGTCAAGCACACATCTAAGTAGGACTGCCTTTATTTGGACTGAGAGTCATATGGGCTAAATTTAATTAGCACAACTACCTTTGATGTAATGAATGACATTTCATACCAGCTTTGTTTCCTGATGCTTTGGAAGTATTGATGGTGACCTTTCCTTTTGTTGCTGGTTATGACTTTGGGTAACTGCAGAGACTTGAATTGTGCCCTGTTCTAAGGTTACAGCCTTCAGGGTTTACAGTAGATTACACATGGTCCACTGGGGGACACTCTTGTAATCCTAGTCATTCATTCTGATTCTTGGCTTAATTATTACTGAGATCCCTCTGCTTGAGTAGAGTCTGTTTATTTGAATTACAAATGTCTGTGGAAGTGCTCTAAAGCACAGAACTTTCTGTATTGACTGCATGCACGTACAGAGTAGACTGTGTAGGGCTAGAGTGGCAGTAAATATCACTGCCCAATCCTTAAATGATTTTCCAAGGTGAATAACTCTCTGCTTAAAAAGCAGCTTAATGGACATGCCTTCCAAATGGCACAAACCTGCATGTCTTGTGGATTTAGAAATGCAGCCTAAGGGACTCATTTGTGTAATACTGTATCTATTCTTCTTTCATCAAAAAAGCGTGAAGGAGGGGAAAAGGGAAAGAGGAAGATGATCTTCTACTGGCTCTGTCTTTTAGTATTTCCTGAGAGCCAAGATAAAGCCTAACCTGCAACTAAAGCTATGGAGAATGAGTGGCCTGTTAATGTCTTATGTGTCAAGTATAGACAGTCCTTGTCTCTGAAAGATGTGACTCATATCAGAAAGAGAGAGTGGTGGGAGAACAAGAATGTGTAATTCAGTTATGCTAAAAATAATCTGTTCCCACCTTTATTTTTTGTGTGGGGAGTGAGGGCTGTCTTAAGTCTCCAGGGAAGTGAAGAATTTGGGACAGGAACCAAGATAAAGTCTTTCTTTTAGTTGTGCAACTTGCTCACTATTACTGTATGGCTTCACTGTTCTGGTTCCTCTGTCAAATCAAAGTGAGGGTAATAATGACCTAAGAACTTATTTTTTTGTGTATTAAATACAGACAATATTTGATCTGGCCTCATTTGAAAGCATTATTTCTATTGTGCTATTATTTAAAATGCAGTATTGTTTAGCATTTCTTCCTCACAGCTGCCTAGAGTATCAGAAGCTCCTCATTGTCCTGAGACTAGAGGAAAAAACTAACCTCATGTGGTGACACTGGAAGCTTTGGGTATTGTCTGCAGCTGTGACAGCTGTTTTAGTTACCAGTGGGGCAGAAGGGTTTAAAACCTGCACACCTGTTGTGGTTCCCAAAGTTTTCTGTTAATTTTCATTCACTGTTCATCTGCACTGACAGCAGGAGATGATGCAGTAGAAAAAGCAGGAGGTAGAATCCTACAAATAGTAGTGCCTGGGCTTCAGTGTGGTTCCTGGCTTTGCTGGAGGTACAAACAGATCATTTACTATGTCTAAACCTATTTTTCTCTCTCTCTGAAAGGGAATAACAATATTTCTTGCCCATCTAGCCCAAAAATAATTTATCTTTTAATGGGGTTTGTTTCTTTTTTCTGTGTGAGGTTGGTTCTAGCAGCCTGATGGAGGTTGTTCAACATTACCCTCAGACCCTGCTTTTTTTATTTGCTTAGAATTTAGAAAATTTCAGGTCTCTAAGTTCCTCAAGACATATTCAAGAGAAAGAGAAGCTTTTTCTTCTCCCACCCCCTCGTTCTGTGAAAAATGCAGCCAAAACACTTCAGTTGCTTCTGAGAATGGGAACTGAGAGAATGCCAATGGTTTAAAAAATACATATGAGGATTGTGGCAACCTTTTGTGACAACAGCTATTCATTTGGGCTGGAGTGTGAAGTTTGGCAAGGGAATTGAATTTATTTCAGGAATGTGAGCAAAGGAAATGAGTGAGACTCAGAAGAGCAGGCTGCTGAAAAGTTGAGGGTGACATCACTACAGAGCTGTGGGGTTGTATTTTGTGGGATTTATTTCTTAATTCTAGAAAATGATTTATAAGCATCTATATCAAGTCTATGATACAGAGTATTGCAGCTTCAGAAAGTTTTGGTCTTAAGGGTTCTCAGTTTTGTAAGCAGGTCTCAGAATATCTCACTGGTTTTTATCACTTCTTTTAGAGAAAGTGGAATAACTTCTGCTTTTATATTAAATCAAGTGTCTAATCTTCCCACAGTTCATAGCTTGATGTTGCATTTTTAATTCAGATCACTATGAACTGTTCAGATTTTTTCCTGTTTAGTTGATGGGACAGAAATCAGTTCTATTGACTGTAGCTGCTTTCTGTACTATGTCAGTGTAGTCTTGTTTCAGATTTGCTGCTCAAAATGCAAATGTTAATCTGTTTCTTAGCCTGAGATCTTACCACAAGGATGCTGCTTGTGTAGCAGGAGTAGGGAAAGAAATGCTGGTTGTGAAGCACTGTGATACTTTAATAATGAGCATAGCAGAGAATCCATTTTATTAACAGTAAATGTCTTTTAAACCAGTTTGAATTGTTTGAAACAGGCAGGCCTCCAGCCATGAACTAGGCAATGAAGATGTTCTGCCATATATTCTTTGCTCTAAATGAGCAGAAATAAACTAAATAATTATCACAATGTGGATAAAATCTATTGGTATTTTTATATGCAGCAAAATCAACGTTCATTAAATACTACTTCAATATACTTTTTTTTCTGTATTTCTCTGAAGTGATTAAAGCTGAAGATTCTCAATATCAATTGTGTCTTAGCCTGAATTACCAATACATTGTTTTGCTTGATGTTAAGGGTTTCTCTTGCTCCATGTAATTGTAGGTAACAGTGCATTTAAGTCACCTGATGAATTCAAAGTCTCCCTTCCTCTTCGCACAAATTACCTGTATGGGAAGATCAAGAAGACTCTGCCAGAGCTCTATGCTTTCACTGTGTGCTTGTGGCTGAGGTCAAGTGCTTCTCCTGGAATTGGCACTCCGTTCTCTTACGCTGTTCCTGGGCAAGCCAATGAAATTGTCCTCATAGAGTGGGGGAATAATCCAATTGAACTGCTCATTAATGATAAGGTGAGACTTGATGAACTCTTCCTTGTCAGCATAACCAGAACAAGGCCTGAGCCCTTGGTACCCTTGCACTGACTCCTTCCTTCCCTCTGAGAGCAGCCTGTGAGGTGCTGCTGTCTGCTTGTCTCTTGAACACTTGCTGATTACAAATTGCTTTTATGAACAAAGCACTTGAAACAGAAGTTTAATGGTGCAGATATTTGTGTGCTGAGACAAAGCAGCTTGACACGAGATGTGCACACATTTCTGTGTTGTCTGAAGTTACAAGCAGGTCTTGGCTTCTTGAGGTTTTGTTGTGTGAAACACAAGCAATATTTGAAGCCACACTATTGCAAGACCTGTGAGATCTAAGCCAGTTGCAGTGTTTCTGTCTTTCCAACTGTAGAAGTTAAATGAATTTTGCAGAAGACAGAGCAAAAGGCTCTCCACATAATGGTCTTGTTTTGTTATGCTTGGTGATTGAACATCAGTTTAAATACGATTTTTCTGACATTACATACAACTACTTCATACTATTGATGGCTTCTGACAAACTTCAGAAAGAAGCTTAAAGAAAACAAGACCCATTGAAACTTGTCATTAAACCAGTATTTAAATGCTTCCTTTCTCCCCACCTTCAGTTAGGTCTCCTGGTAACTCACTGCTCTCTGAGGGATCAGATGTTTACCTACATGACTCAGGTGGTTCATCATGTGGCTGATTATGGATTTCTAACAGTCCTATCATCCACCCAGATCAATAATCAATTATTTTTAATGGTTTGTGGAAGAGAAGCAAACTTGTGTCTGCTTACCTTTAGCAATATTTTTTTTTCTCTTCAATATTATGTCTGTAGTATCAATATTTTGTGAGGCTTTTATTTCTTCCACATGACAGCTGCTCCATATCCCACTGCATTTGTGTCTTGATGTTGATCTGAGTAAGTTTTCAGATCATATTCCTAAAGGACCATAATTCCTCCTTGCTGTGAGGCCTGTGGAACAGTTCCCACAAGTTTTCCTGGTAGCCCACAAATCCTTTTGTTAAATTTGTCACTACAAATGGTGCTGGCAAGCCCCAGATTTTAAGAGGAGCTTAACGTGAGCTCTGGCTGGAAAGTTATGGCTAAGCACTGAGATTTAAACAAATGCCACAGATTAATCTGCAGGATGGGGGTTGGTCTCTTCTCCTAAGTAACAGGCAACAGGAAAAGAGGAAATGGCCACAAGTTATGCCAAGGGATGTTTTAATTGGGTATGAGGAGAAATTTCTTCACTGAGAGGGTTGTCAATCACTGGAACAGGCTGCCCAGGGCAGTGGTGGAGTCACCATCCCTGCAGGTATTTAAAAGAGGTGTAGATGTGGCACTTGGGGACCTGGGTTAGTGATGGCCTTGGCAGGGCTGGGTTGATGGTGGCACTTGGTGATCTGGAGGGATTTTCCAACCTAAATCATTTTATTGTTCTGTGGAATCCTACAAAGTAGGATGTGGACCAACTCCTGCCTCTAAAGTTTTTGCTTTTGAGGACAGAGTAAATACTGTCCCTCTTTACATGTTGGGCTTGAGCTGCTGGATTTGGGTTGCCACGTGCATTATTCTGTTTTTTGTAGGTTGCTCAGCTCCCTCTCTTCATTAGTGATGGAAAATGGCATCACATCTGTATAACATGGACAACCAGAGATGGAATGTGGGAAGCTTTTCAGGATGGAGAGAAGCTTGGCACTGGGGAGAATCTTGCTCCTTGGCATCCAATTAAACCTGGAGGTGTCTTGATCCTGGGTCAGGAGCAGGTGAGTGAATGGCAGGGTGTTCCAGGGTTTAAAGAAAAACAAAATTAAAAACTCCCCGAACAAACAAGACCTGTGAGAATTTCTCTGTTAAACACTTGTTATATATCCAATATCAGAAAGACTGAAACAAGGCAACAAATACTTAATGCAATCACACATTGGTATATTTGTTTCATTTATTAAATATTCAGAATATTCATGTTGTTGTTAAGTCCTTTTAGAATATTGAGGAAAACCTGAAAGGATTTTGAAGCTTGCCTTTCTAGTTAACATCTCACAAGTAATTGCCTGTGAACTGTGTGGCTCTTGGCTTCAATTTATTTCTCTACCTATATTATACATTTACTAAAAAACGTAAATATTGTACCAAGTAGCAGGAAATAGCCTTTCTTCAGGATTCCCAGGTTCACAGTGAAGCAATGAAAAATTAATTTTGTCTTGATAGTGATTTTAGTAGATACTTATCCATGACAGAATGGCAAGTTCAGTACCCTAATACACTCAGCAGAGCAGATGCTGCAGCTCACTGCTGAGTGTCTGGCAGGTTTCTTTTATCTCTGTCACACCATTTGCCTGCACTGTGCTGGGTTCTGTCCTGTGCTATCAGTTCCATGTCAGTGTGATCACCAAAAATGAGTGATTTCTGTCCTTGGGTAGTGAATGGAACAAGTGAACACTTCCAGGCTCATGCAGTGGCACTTTGAATCACTCATTTGTTACAACCAGGCAAAGCCTGTGTATTTAGACCCAAAGATCACATCTCACAGGCCCTGCAGACAACTGGGCAAGGGCTGCAGTTATGGTTTAATCTATAGCCATAAAGCTTTCAGGGTAACCTCACACATCTATGCAGCTCTTGCAAGAGTTGTCCTGTGCTAAAGCTTGCAAAGTGGCTCTTAAATTAGCCTCAAAATTTAAAGCTACCTTCCTGCTCTACTGCTCGAGGGCAAGGCTGGTTATGTACAGGCTTTTTGTGGTGTTTTGCAGTCACCACTTCAGTTGTTTTGACACAATTCAGGTTGGAGCTTGTTACTCTTCCATAGAATGCCTTGTTCAGTGTAGCCCTCCTAGAAACCTGAATTTATTCCATCTCTGTGATCTAACTCTGCACCTCTTTCTAGCAGTGGGGCTGGGTGGGGAGGGACTTCAAGTTTGAAGAAGAAATTGCCAAAATAACCTTCTCATCTAATCCTAACTCTCATGTGCCTAAAGGACACAGTAGGAGGAAGATTTGATGCAACTCAAGCCTTCGTTGGGGAGATGAGCCAGTTCAATATATGGGACAGGGTCTTAAAAGCTCAAGACATCATGAATATTGCCAACTGCTCCATCAACATGCCTGGCAACATCATCCCCTGGGTCGATAACAACGTGGATGTGTTTGGAGGTGCTACTAAATGGCCTGTGGAGACCTGTGAGGAGCGTCTGCTTGACTTGTAGCTGTGATCATTTCCCATCCAAGTGCCCCCTTTAGTAGGACAATCTTCTGTGCAACCTAAAGCACTTATTTTTCTCCTTGCCCTTCCCCAATCTTAACTCCTTGAAAGAATTAAAAAAAAAATTGAGTAAACTGCCTCAGTGCAAAGATAGCTGCTAGTTTGGGGCACTGAGCCTGACTATGAGAGGAGCACTTCTTGGCTGGAGCAGCCCTTGCTTTCTTATGGCCTGATCCAAAAATACACTTTGGCCTGCAGCAGCCTTTTGGTTGGGCCTGAGCTTAGACCATCAGTTCTTCTGCAGGGAGAGAGAACAGCCATGCACACTTCACTCTCCTGTTCCTGGTGATGTGCAGTGCTGACAGCACAAGGATTAACAGGCTAAATGTGAACCCTTCCTTCCAGTCTATTGTCTCCCCTTCGAATTGAAGCCATTCTTTTTTAGCCCTTTTTAAAAAAAAAAAAAATCACTTAATCCTTACACTGCAGTGGTTATGGTGCAACTGTGGGTAGAGCAGAACAGCCACTGTCTTGAGTGCAAGGCTTTTGCTTCTTCATTTGCAGATTAGAATTCCTTATTTTATGAGAAAGGGGTGTGATGTATTTGAGACACATTGTACCAGTTCAATTTGAAGAAAGGGCTGTTTAATCAGCACAGCTCCACTGAAGCAGAGGTGCTTCACATGAGGCTCTATCCCAAAGCCTGTCCTTTGCTAGCCAGGATCCCAGCATAGATGGGTGGATGAAAGATTGTACTTTTATTTTCTGTAGGCTGAATGTACTGAATTCCTAGTGACCTGGCTTGTAAACTTTTCTCTATTGTTTCTCTCGCTTCAGTCAATGTCTTTATTTTTTTTTTAAATATACAAGCTGTGATTAAGTGAATTTCCATTTTGTTTTGCTTTGAAAGGCCTTTTTATGAGCAAGTGCCAAAGTTCAGTTTCTGCTTGCTGAGAATTGCTATCTATTTTTCCAGCATAAAAGTCTACTGCACTGGTTTATATGTTATTATAATGGTCCTATGTAATATGAAAATGTGCTGCTTTTTCAATTCTTGTTGACTGTCTCTTCTGTAAGCACTGGGCTGACTACTATATTTTTTTATGATTTACTCTCAATATTTTGCAAACAATGTTGCTGTTTCCTTGGCATTGGTGTGACTACTTGGTTTGTGGCTCGCAGATAGCAAATGCACTGTACTGGGAAAGAGTTAATACTTTTGTTATTTAAAAGAAAAAGGATTTAAAGGGGGGGAGGGGGAATTTATAAAGCTAAATATCATATTTTATTTTTCATATGTTTGAATTGTAAGAATAATATGGTGACAGTCCCATTTGTAGGGTAAAGTTACATATTTCCATGAATATGTAGTATGCTGTTCTTAAAAGAAAATTCTTATAATGAACTTTTAATTAAAATGCACTGTAAAATGAGTCTCTTAATTCTTTTATAGTCACACAGGACACTGAATATTCTCTTTCATAGCTTCTATGAATTCACCTGCTGGTAGAAGTAGTCTTGTAAGAAGTTTTCTTAATTCCCTAAATGCCTTAAATCCCAATCTTCAAGCAAAGGGGGCTTGGGTGGGTGGAGCCTCAGCAGTGGAGGGGTTCTGTGCCTTTGGGTGTGATGGGTGTTGGAGCTGCAGCTGGGCTTTGCCTCCTGCTGCTGCCCTTCTCTGAGGCTCTGCTCTCCACCCTGGGCTCCAGAACGCAGCTTCACACTTCATTTGATGGTTTTGAGAAACTGAAAGTGACCCCTTCTGGGTGGAAGTAGTGAAAGTAGGAAAGGTGAGTGTCTAAACCAGTGTGAGCAGAACTGCTCACTGCTGAGGGGACTGAAGTGTGAGAGCAGAGGCACCACCCTGGTGCCTCTCAGGGCTGTGCCCATGGGTCTGGCAGCAAAGCAGATGCTCTCCTTGAGGAGCTAACAAGCTTCAGGTGCAGCCTGTGAGAGAACAACCAGCTGGGGCACAAATGGTTATCCAGCTCTGCCATCTTTCTCTGACCATGGAGAGTTTGAGGTTTCTGTGAAACATTTGACAGCTTTATTTCAAGTGTTCTCGTTCTGGTTGGCTTTAAAAATGCACACACACACTGCACCCCCAACCTACAGCACTGCTTTCCCTGCCCTAAGGAAAAAACAAACCACAAAGCTCACTTCATATCAAAAGAATCTGTGTTGTGAGGTGAGGAAAAGCAAAATTCTCATCTCCCAGGGGCTGGTGCCCAGAAGAGGCATCAGCCCTCCAGCCACTCCACCTTTATTTGTCAGCTTTTTTCAAAGTGAGCTGGAGGAGCTAAACTCCAGAGTTACACATATTTCACTCTGTTCTCAAAAGGTGCAAGAGTGAAATTGTCTTGGCCACTTTGCTGAATGTCCTGGAGCCCGTGTGGGTGGTGGGGTCTGCTGTTTTAAACACCAACTCAGCCTTTGAGTTCAGTGCTTGGCTGAGGGAAGCAGAGGATCTTTACACTTTTATTGGCCGTGTTGATCTTTATTCAGAGAGTTGTTTAAAAACACTCAGCCTTTAGCAATAAACACCTGAGTCTGAAGCCCCACCTGTGTGGGAAGGTGTTAATGGCTGCACCTTGTGCTGGGCACAGGGAGAACCCTGGGCTGGGGTTGGTTGCTCTCTTCCTCACCTTCTGCTCAGGCTGCATGAAGGAGGAATAAAACAGAACTTCTCTTCAAGCTGGAAGTAAGACAGAAACAGTTTTTTTCTGAGGTATGTCAAGGGGCTCAGGTGAAAGGTGGTTTGGGGATATTAATCCTTTAGCAAACTGACCTAGAAGTGGGATGGTTCTTATAAAGATTAACAACTTAGCCCTCAGGTTTTGGGTTGGGTTGGGTTGGTTTTTACTCATGAAATGGTTCAGATGGTAGGGATTTTTGAAGGAGGGTTTTGGTTTGTTGGGTTTTTTTAAGACACTGACTCTTTAGTAAAAGCCAAAGCTAAGGAGTACATATTCCATTGAAAAGGGCTTCTTTCATTATTTTTTTATATATATAAATATTATTCCGTCTTGTATCTGATAGTACCTCTTCATTGAGAAGAAAAGATGTGTTGATTTCAGTACCTTTATCCTGGGAGTGAAAAGCTGTGGCTGTTACTCTGCTGCTCCACATCCTGCGAGTCACATGTTTTATATGAATATATAAGCAGATGGCAAAACAGGAGTAAATATTACCACATTCCAGCATCTATATTGTTTATGGAGTGTGGAAGTGACAACACAACCTTCAGTTCCCAAACTGCTCTGAATGCACAGATGTAATAACTCACAGAAAGCTGAGTGGCAGCACTTGGAACACGCAGCAATGCAGATTTCTAGAAAATGTGGTTTTGTTTAAAACCAGGCAGAGCTGGGACTCCTGAAAGCAATATCAGTGATCCCAACAAGCCAACATCCTGGGAGCTGTAACTGGGCAGGTCTGCAGGTGCCTGCTTGGCTGTGACTGCTCTTCTGTCTCTGTATTGCACCATCCTCTCTGTACATCCTTGGTTCGTTGGCTGACAACAAATTGAGCATTTGGTGTGTTTAAATCCACATTATATTTCTTCAAAGATGAGTTTTTTGACTGACTGGCTGGCCACTAGAAGATGTAGGTGGTCTCTGGTGTTTGATTGAAGGCTCCAGCTACACTCTTGCTGTCTGTAGGTGAGGGAAGGAGCATCACCTCTGCCTCTGGGAGCCCCTGTGCAGGGGAGACCAACTCCTGCATCCAGGCAGCTTTTGGCTGGGCTGCACTTGCTCACTGAACTGTTGGTTTAGGTCTCAGAAATGCAGGGAAGACCAGCAAAGCTCTACCCCCATTTTTCCACACACTTCTCCAGTGTGTGAATACTTGAGACTGCCAGGGAGAAGCGGATTCTGTTTTGTTTCAGAAATCAGATTTCCCTCAGGCCTTTCTCAAAGGTGAAAAGCAGGTCAGTGGTGAAACTGCTGGGTTGTGTTAGGTGTCTAAAGGTGTCACTTTCTCGAGCAGGGTAATGGTTGTTCTAAAAGGTGCTTATGTAGCTAGAGATTAGACTTACATCTTTTTGCTAATGGCACGTGGCTCTGTGTGTGAGGATTCTTCACCCAGCTGATTTTATTTACCCAGGTTGGGAGGGAAGATCAGCTGCTTTCTATTGCATCATCCTGAATCCTGCTAGGAGTGCAGAAACCCTAAAAAGAGGCACTGGTCTGGCTGAGGCTTCTGCCACAGGTGATGATCCCTTGATGTTGCTGTAGAAATCCGAGGCAAGATGCAGCAAGGGCCCTGCTGATGGAGAGAGTCAGGCACTGCCAAATTCCCTCCAGAAATGAAAGGTCCCTCTTTCTAGCCAGGGAATCGGGGTGGGGGTTGAAGCTGATGTGGGATTTTTCCAGAGATCTTTCACCAAAAGGTCTCTGGATCTTTTTTTCCCCTTCACAAAGAGAAAGTTGGACCTTGATAATGTTCATGGTTAGCTGTGAGGCTTAAATAATACATGAGTTTTTCAGAGCTAAAAATCTTCTGGAAAGAATTGAATTAATTGCCCTCCTGGCTATAGCTGTTTCTAAAAAGCTGTGCTTAGAAAAGTATAAATTTGCACAAGGAGTTCAAGGGGCCGTTTCCTTCTCCACAGGAGGGCTGGGCTGATGTTTTGGCAAAACTTCAAATGCAGAAGCTCCCTGATGGCTTGATGCCAGCGAGAGAAATTGTTTTATTTATTTGAGATGCTCTGGTGTCTCACCTACTCTAGCTCCCAGCATTTTTGTCCAGCTGCTGGCACTGCTACTCCTGGGGCTCCTGCCACAAGAAGGATGCTCAGCAGTCATCTCTGTGGTACCCACTTGTTCCCCTGCTGCCACTCAGCTTGTCCTGAGTCTCAGGGGCAGAGCTGGCCTCACACAGGGCTGGCTGGAGCCTCTGTGGCCCCGGGTGTGCTTCCCTTCTGTGCACAAAGGAGTTTGCCAGAGGTTTGCCCTGGGTTTTCTCGTCACCAAGCTGCTCCCAGCAGCAGTTCTGGAGTGCTTTTGAAGAATAAGTACTCAGAAAAGTAACAGTGGCTATTTCTTTAGGAGGATTTCGGTGGTTTTTAAGGTGCTAGATGCTCTTTTACATTTTGTCTTTCAAAACACCTGAACCAGCTTATGAGGAACTTTAAATCATTATGTTACTGTAACAGAGTTCATCACCCAGGCTTCTCCACAACTGGAGATTTCTCTGCTGACCTCACCAGATGAAAGGAAACCTCTTTAAAGGGCAACCTCATCTATTAAAAACAGCATGTTAAAACTTCTGGGTAACAACGCTGGCTAAGCAGGGAATTTACAACTTTCCTTTTGTTTAAATTTTTTATTTTACTTGGTGTTGGCTGTTGATTTGCACTGGGAAACCTGATGTGCTGTTGTTCTGTGGCTCCAGAATGGCTGCTTTTCCTGTATCAGGCAGCAGTTGGTTTTCCTCCCATTTTAGAGGGCAACAGAGCAGGCAGCTGCCTCCTCCCTGACACAGAGCTGGGGAGAGATTTTCCTGTGCAGCTTTATTCTGCTTCTGCAGCTGCAAAACGGTCTGGGAGAAGTGATCTGCACTGACTTTTAATTTTATGTGAGATTTCCCTGCAGGAGATATTTGTGTCTGACAAAACAGAACAGACCTAGATTTGCTTTCCAGGGATGGTGTAGCTCACAGGAATGAGCTGTGTTTTAGGCCAGGGTTTCTTTCTATTTTTTTTTTTGCTTTCCTGCTTTCTTTATGGCAAATTATAAACGGTTGATAAACACCTATAATAAAATAGAGATATACACGAGCAAATAATCCTTTTTTTCCATTAAAGAAAGCTGTTACTTACTGTGTAGAGAGTACATATCCTCCTAAGAGATCAAATTATTTATGGCAGTGCACTAATTAGCTTTTTCAAGCCTTCTAAGGTCTTGCAGATACTTTGAGCTGGAGGGATAATTGCAGTAGGTAAATACCTCTCTGCATTAGGTATAATTTCACATAACTGGCAAGCAGCTGTCAGGGTGTGCTTTGGACTTCTGGCCTGCTGGGGGCTCTTGTCAAGTGGAACACTGGCACCTCCAAGGCTTTGCAAGGTGTTGGTCACAACTGCTTGGTTGGGTCACTGTGGTGGCCAAAGGTGTCCAGGAAATCCAGGAGGCTCCCAGAGCTGGTTTGATCCCCATTTTCACCTTCCCTGCAATATTGATGCTGTACCAGCACTCTCACCTGGCCATCATCACTCTCAGTTTGGTCTCAGGGCACAGCAGATCAACTCCCTCCTCACGTCCATCAGCAGCTCCAGGCTCTCTTCAAAAGTATTTGGCATTGTTCAAATCTGCTGCTATGGTTACTCAGGCACCACTGACGGCACAGGTCAGCTTGGAAGAGCTTTAGACAAAGTATTTGGGACAGAATGCAGCTCTTGCTTGTTAATTTAAGACCTGGCACATCAGTTTGAACAAACTACATGGGGGATAATGTCTTTCTTTTTTCCCTACGCTTGGGATTTGGAAAAGACATAAGAAAAATATTGCCTTGACGTGAGTCCAGGCAATGACAGTGGCTCCTGCTGAAAATAGCAAGCAGCCTATTTGTTCTGGGAATTGCCTGGAGGCTGATGGGGCTCTGTGTGCACGAGTGGGAGGAGGATGCACAAAGCCCAGGGAGGAGCAAAGGCTTCCTCAGCTGTGATGAGCAGAGCCTGAGAGGGGCTGGCTTCAAACAGCCACAATCCACATCTGAGAGCCCTGGGGAGGGGAAGGGGTTGGTACATGACTCTTGGGCCTCAGGCTGCCCTCTGATGGGTCAGGAGTCCCTCCTGGAGCCTGGGACTGCCATTGTCAGGGGGATGGAGACACAGGGAGCTGCAAGGATGACCTGTTGAGGGCTGTAGCTGTGATTTTTAATCTTCCAATCCTGTTCAAATCCATGAACTGAATTGGCACCAGGTGTTGTTTAGGTCCCAGAAATTCAGTGGCATCTGTTGTGTACTTCAGCCTGGGCAGAGTTTGAAAAAGGGTGGCTGTAAAGTGACTTTAGAGATGTGTAGTGGTGCCCTCACCAGGCTGTGCCCTTTAGTGCCTTTCTGATTCCTTCACTAGGACTGAGTGTGCCTGGTTTTCTTTTTCTGATTACACTGAAGGCAAAATTTCCGTAGACTTGAATGGGAGAAGAACAGGAAACTGTTTGAGACAAGTCTGATCATGCTGGTAAAAATGGTAAAAATGAAACAAAAAAATCTGGTGTGACTTTAAAGCTATTTTTAAAAACACAAGCTGGAGCGGGTTACTCTGAATCACTGGAGTCTGTTATGTCTTTTTCCTTTTTTTTTTTTTTTTTTTTTTGTATTTTCACTCAGTAATTTTAAGGATACAGTGAGAAGGCAAGTTTTTAGAGATGGGTTATATGTGTTAAAAGGGGGAATGTGTGAGCATTTGCTGAGCACGATAAATATCACTGCCAAATGAACAGGTCCCTTTTCTGATACGGCAAAAAAATCATAGATGAGAATTCATACTAAGCCATTTCAGAAAACAAGAGAAGGTTGAGGATTTATTGCTTTAATTGAAATATTATCTTTGCTATCTTCCTTGAATGTTTATGTGTGAAACTGGGGGTTTCCTTGCATTTGCAGACTAAATCTTGGGGCAACACCTTTGGTGGATGGGTTGTGTCAGACATTGTCTCCTTCATTCTCTCCCATCCTGCAGCAGCCCTTGGGGCAAGTTTCTGCCAGCTGAGGGTGGGGACTGAAAATAAAAATAATCAACCTTCATTGTAATAGGTAATAGCAGAATCTTGCCAATATCTCTTGGCTCGTGTCCTGGTTTTCCATTCAGTGCCTAAATTCAAAGCTGGTCATTCATACACTTGTTTTTCCATTGAAGGATGCAAATTTCAGTGGTGTTCATTGAGCTAAGAAGTAGCAGTTCTCTTTATGTAGTTATTTTCCCCTGATAGCAGAATTCTTGCACTTGAAGAAAGACAGGGAGGGGGTTGAAACAGCAGAAACCTCTTGAGGGGAGAAGTGGAAGGGAACTGTGACCATGGCAGTGTGTGAGGAAAGGGAAAAGCTGTGTCTGAATTCGGCAGTGGATGTTGGAAAAAGAGTTTGCTGTGATTGTTGTAGATGTGGAAAGAACCATCTTCCCCTTGGGCTTTGGCAAAAAGTCAGGTTTGTATTTCGGGAGGCTGGACTGCACCAACTGGCTTCAAATGGTGGTTTTTTTTTTTTTCATTCTCCTGTCCTGTGAGGGGTGTGTGTATCAAACCCTTTTTTGTTACTGGGAGGACAATCATTTATGTTTCCAGATGCAGACAGGAGTGCTCTGGAGCAATCTGAATTAAATGCCAAGCTGAAAGAGTGTTGCTGTAGAAACCCATGTCAGACTTGCAAATGGTTCTTGTGTGCTTCTGGGGATGTGCTACTGATAAAGACTCTTCAGCTGTTTCTATTTTTTTAGTAGTATTGAGAAATGGTTCTTCACAGTTGCTTTTTAGTAGCTGTATGCTACAGTTCAGAAAGGCAGGGACCTGACTGGAGGATGGGATGATCAGGAATCTGCTAAAGCTCTGGGAACAATCCACTGGCTTGAGAGGGCTTTGGGTTTAGTGCCTCTGTTCACTGGAGTCCCTGCAATCTGCAGTGTGTTGCATCCAAGGGGTTTTTTAAACTTCCAATAAAGACTTGTTAATGTGGAAAGAACTCCCAGAAAAGAGTTCTACAGCACTGCCTTCTCCTTTCTGCTAAGCACACAAGGCTGTTGATGACAATTGTTTATAAATTGTGTGTCTTGAAGAGCTGACAGAGATGACCTGGTCCTAAAACTTTGCTGTGGCATTTCCTCAGCATCCCTTTGATATCTCTGCTTCTTCTTGGAATAGCAATGCTGTTGGAATAGTGCAGGGCACAAATCCAGTTACATGAGCTCTCTGTTATTGGAGTGTACTCTGAGCAGCATTTCAGACATTATTGAAACATTTCTGTGTGCTTTTTGGCTTTGAAAACTACAAATTTGAAACAGAAGCCCATGAATCTTTGTTTAATCAAAGTATACCTCTAAGAACAGTGTACATGGATATTGTATAACAAGCAGGGTGAATTCCAAATAGGACTTTGAAAATCTGTCTGGAGCAGAAAATGAAGACTCGTTGGGGATTTTTAGAGAGCCTTGCTTGCTTCCTGGAGAAAAAATCACTGTACTGCGTTGCACTATCAATGTTTAAGTGACAGCTGCAAGTTGATCCAATTAAGAGCTACACTGAGGTGTATTGTATTTGCTAATGCATGGTTTATCTCTGAAGTTGTGAATGTTGCTGGCTCACTGAAATGATGTTAGTTTCAGTGACTGAGACTTGCCTGTTGACAGCCTTGTCAGCTGAAAGCATTAGAAGAGAATGAAATTACATTCTGGGCCTTGCCCCAGATGGGAATTGCTGTAATATTTTAAACCTCAAAAAGGATGGGAGTGTAAGAGGACGACATGACAACAGCAAGATTTATTAGTGCTGCTTTGGTCTTGGCTTTGGGTCATCTCCTGTCTGCAGAATTCCTGTTGATGTCCCATCTGGATTTATATAGAAATTGATGGTAGGGTAAAGCTCTCTGATCCCATCAGTTCACATTTGCATCACTTTCTGTTCTGGGTGTGCTATGAAGGGCTGGAAGCACCACTTGTTACAGCAGTTAGCAGGCAGCAGAGGAGAATGCAAGGTCAATTTAGCACTTGCGGAATTTAAATTATTTTCTGAATTGGAAGGGTGGGGGAAGGAAATCAAAGCCCGTGTCTCTGAGTTCAGCTGTGTTTCTGAAACAGTCCCTTAAGAGATAAAAGTACTTGAATAGAGCCATTAAGCTCTAGTTTGCTCTATATTTTGCTGCCATAATTGTTGCAGAGGTCATACTTCAATGCACACAATTTGGGTTTGATGTCTGTCTTCCTCTAAACACACACAGCTGCTGAGAAAAAGGAAATTTCATTGTGACTATTGATTGCTACTGAGAGCAAGTTTCCAAATTTTAGTCTAACAACTCCTTTGGATTTGTCTGTCCAAAGGTTTTGTGTCCCCTGAATGACTTTTTTACCCCAATATTTCCTATGGGTACAAAAATCAGGACAGTGGTACCTGTTACAGCTTTTTTTCTGCCCTCCCTGTTTAAGCTGCTTGTGTCATTATAGTCTTTAACCACTGCAGGTGCTGAGAGCTAAAACCAGGAGGGAGCTGCTCAGGGACTGAAACAGCAGGAAAGAGGGAGTCAGTGAGAGTCCTTGAGCAGGACATGCTCGAGACCTGGGTGTGAAATCCACCCCAAAACGGAGATTTTGGGTGCAGGTCACACAAATCAACTTCCAAACAGGAGGGATGTGTGCTTTGGGCGTGCTCTCTACCCTCTCTATCTGCTGGCTGCCTTGCCCAGGTGTCCTTTAGAGGGTGTCCCCCTCTTCCCTCTGGCTGCTGACAGGACAAACAGGCTCACACAGCTCCAGGGAGTTCTTAACTCGCTTTAATCAGATGCTCCACCAAAAAAACCTGGCATTCAGGTCATGTGCTGCTTCATTCAGCTTCCAGCTGAATTAGTTTGCTTTATCTCCCATTACTTTTGGACTAAGACAAACAGTTTATGTGTATCCTGATGGGTCACTGATGCAAACAGAGTGTTATTGTGGGTCTGAATCAACGCTGCAGCACAACCATCAGCACTCCTGCTCTCCTTGTGGGTACCAATTTATTCTTTAGATGAAGCTGTAGTGAGGGAAGGCTCATTCACCAGGAAAGGTGATTGAATGCAGCTGCAGCTGGTTGATGAAGCTGGACAAAGAGAAACACTCATGTGTCACTCAGCACGCCCTGCTACATGAAACAAGGGGATTAGATATGGTGAATTTCTAGTAATGAAAGCAGGCAATCGGGTTCATCATAAAATCAGCTTAAAAGAGCTTTCTAGATTCCAGAGAGAACTAAAATAACTTGACCTACCTTGGTCCTGTAATCTTTAAATGCTGCTTAACATCTGCTCGTCAGCACTTGGCAATAATATTTATTATGGAATTTTTAACAGCAGACACCATCATGTGTTGAAATTGATGATGCAGAGGGGTGCATCGTGGGGGGAAAAAAAACATCGTTACACAAGGGTTAAAAATGAAATGGAAATATTTGAGTTCAGTTAAAAAAAATCTTTAGAAGAAAGTTGCAGCTACAAAAATCTCAGTGAGGTCACCAGCCTGGCCCAAGCATGGCCCAGTGGGGCAGAGTGAAGCCCCTTTCTTGTCCCCTGCAGGTGGTTAGCACAGAACCAGCTCTGCTTCAGGGACCTAAAATGGCAATGGGGAATGGTAGAAACTCTCCTTCAGGGATAGAAAAGGCAGATCTGCTGAAGATGCCTTCAAGATTTGAGATGTTATTTGGAAAGAGCTTTCTTCTCCCAGGACTGGCATTTCTGACTATGTTATTAACTTTGGAGATACAGAAGGTGCCCAACATTAGGTGGACTGGATTTGGGCCATTATAGGCAGAGGAAAGAGTTTGCAGTTCCTTATTGCACACTGTGTATTCTTGAAAATTATAGCACATGAATTTGAGAACTCTTTATTACCAAAAAAAGGTAAATTTCAATTCTTGGCTTGAAAGATCTTCCAAGTAAAAAGCTCTGTAGACCCTCACAGGTGCCAATTATTTCTCCACTGAGCCTGTAATCTACTCTGTAAAATGCATTCCCTAGGGAATGGTCTGAAGCTCTCAGCAGTGCTGAATCCACATTTCCCATTGCAGTGTGTCCCACTCAGTTCTCCCAGGCTCAGACCACAGCTCTTTTTGTCCTAATTTAGTTTTGCCTGGTTTCAGCTTTCACTCTCTGCTCCTTGTTGTGCACCTTCCATCTTTGCAAGCCAAATGTGGCCATCTTCTGCCTGTGGCATAAAGGACTAGGAACATTCTGGGCTATTTCTTGCACTTAGCACCTTTGTGCCTTTTTTCCTCTGCTATCACGAGTCTTTCCCCAACACTGGGTCTGAAGCAGGAGCTGGTTATTGCCAATCCCCTGTAGTGAAATCAAATATCATCTGCACTCCCAGCCATTGTTCTTGGATTCATATATTCAGGGATGATATTAGATGGCTTTGCCACTGGGAATGCCTAACAAATTGCTTGTTCTTTTTGCTGTCCAAATCCTTTATTCGCTCTGCTTTCTGGGATTCACTTTCTCATGCTGAATTCTTGTTGTTCCTAGACATAGAGATTTGTGTCTTGGCTCTATGGAAGCCTATTTTGTTGGAAAGAGCCCAAACTTTAAAGGCATCCAGGCCACTCTATTGGCATCTTTCCATCCTAATTTACTGCTGTGTTGTCCTTTGCACAGTCTGTAAGTTCTCTGCTAGTAGAATATATATTTATTTCTATATTGAGAGTGGTGAGTATGCCAGGCCTGGTATGAATCCATGTGGAACACCCAGTTGTTTGCTGATGTCTCCCTTTAGACATCTACTTTTGAAGATCTGTCACTTACCCCACTCAATTCTTTTAATATGGACTTTTAATTGAAACTACAAAGTGGTAAAATGAATTTCTTAGAATTGAATCCTGATCTGTAGAATTGGACTGGAGATTGGTATTTTGTTATGGTAAATGCATCATTTTCAAGGCAGGGGGTTTTGTGTTTTGATTTTTTGTTTGCTTGTTTGTTTTTTCCTTTCTCCATGAATTGCAGCAGGGGGAGAAGAGCTCCTTTCCTTTGCAGAACCAGTCTGAATTTTTGCTCTGCAAAACAATGCAAATTCTACATCTACACAGAGTAACAATTCTGCAGAGTACCTGCACTGAGGATAACTTGTGGCTTTCTGCTACACAGTGTGTGTTATCTGGTTGTTGTCCATTACTCCAAAGGCAATTCTGTTCATGTGCTATTGTGTACAATTAATTAAGAAATAAAAATTCAGGGGTCAATAATAATGTTGACTGCTAAATCTGGGTATGTTTTAAATACGTGTGCCTTTATTTGTGAGGTCTCAGATTTTCTACAAATCTCATTTATGGGAGAGGGGAAGTGATGGGCTTATGTTCTTTGTGCTGGTCTAAATCAGGGGGCTCTGCTGCCCAAAGTAAGAGCCTCACATTTGGTCCACAGGCAGTTCTTGCATCCTTCCTCCCTGCCAGGCCTCTCTCCAGGGCTGCTATAAACCAGGATTAACCATCCTGGGGGGAAGACAGAGGCATGTTTAGGGAGGGAGGCGCTGCTGCATCAGATGAAATCTACTCTGTCCCTTGGAACACCCCCAAATCCGTGCATCCCTGGGTTTTACGAGAAAATACTTAACAAATCTCTTATTTTAAGGCTGTTCCATCTCCATTGATACGCTCAGAGAAGTATTACTTTGTCCTCCTTGTTAAAAGTGAGCATTTCTTTCTTTGCTTTATCTCTGTGCACAGCATGTCTTGTTGTTACATTTAAGTTGCTATAAACTCTAAATCAATAATCCCATTAGGAAGAAAAAAGGGGCCTAGTAGCAATAAGTACAATTGCAGAGTTAATCAGATCATCTTTATTCGAGTTGTAGACTCTGTTTCCCAAAGATGTTCTGGCTCTGCAAAATCAATAAGGGCACAATAAGTAGGTTTATTTTCTGGGTATCAGCAGTATGAGGGTGGGGGGTGGATGCCCTCAGGGAACCAAGGGATTTTGCTGCCTGTGAGCACAGTAGCTGTGGAGAAAGAACTGTTGCTGCCATGGAATCAAATAACAGAAAGCAGTGTGTATTTTGGGCACTCAAATGTCTGGGAAATGTCTGGGGGAGGTTTAGATCCAGGAATTTCTCCCTTCTTAGTCCATCCCCACCAGTTTCGCAAAACAAAGTATGTCTAAAATAACACTGCATTTTAAATATAACATTTTGAGTTGGTAGCTACTTGTTTTGGAGTGTAAAACCCACCTGATTTTACAAACATTCTTCAGAAGGGATGGATGACATTTTTCTTACCTCCTCTTTCCATTTTCATTTCTAAATCTGGTCTTTGCTGCTGATCTCTTCTGGTTTATGCTACACAGCTATAGAGACTTCAGTGGAGATGCACCTGGCTGCTCTGGTCAGATTACAGTAAGATTTAATCTTTACTAAACCAGGCTTTGCACAACTTCTTTTTGAGTAGAGCTGAACCCTCTTCTCCACAACCATTTCCCTGTGTGAATAGCTACTGAGGACAATAAAACTGAAGCCACAAAAAGGATGGGCCTCGTTGTTGTTTCATTATTGTTAAATATGACCCCTGCTGTGCTGTGGAATAACCAGTGCCCAGCACTGCTGTATCTTGACTGTTACTCAGTGATCTTTTAAACTGAATCCAGCTCAGTGTGCTGCTTTCTCCTTGCACTGTGAGGAGCAGTAGGGTCATGGAACTGTGCCTTAAATATTCAGTATGCCTGTGTTTGCTAATAAAGACTTTTCAGGAGAAATAATGTTTCATGTTAACACCCTAATACTCAAGTGCAGCTGGCTGAGAATGGATTGCTCTGTGCCTCAGGGTGGCCTTTCCTCTTTGGAAATGTTGTGGCTGCAGCACAGGCTCAGACTGGGAGAACTGGGAGTGTGGGCAGAGCCAGAGAGGTGTTGGGCACGGGTGGATGCTGTGCTGTGGGTGCTGCAGAGGGACAGGGGCTTTGTGCACAGGGCAGGAGATGAGCAGAGCTTGCCAAGGGCTGAATTCTGCTGGAGCTGCCCCGGTGCTCTCTGTGGTTAAGCACCTGGGAGCTCCCACTGGGGAGAGCTGCTCTGTTCCTGTGTTCCCAGCCAGCCTTTGGGCACTGGAGAACTCAGACATCCCCCACAACCAGAGCTCAGCTTCCTTTTGTTGGGTCTAGGGCCTAAAATTGCCTCTTGGTTTTGTCAAGACTTGACTGAGATCTTCATGTACGTGGTTCTGAAAGCCCGTGCTCTCTTGGGCTGTCAAATTGTTTGGGTTTTTTAAGCATAGCTAATTTCTTCTTGAAGGTTATCAGAGTTTAAATTATTATTAAGGCATTCACATGCTGTCCTTGCCAGCTGGTCTTTCTGAATTTGATGGTTTGCTTGAACATCCCAGGTCTGATTTTGCTCCAGGTGAGCACCTTCCAGTGAAATGTAGCAGCAATCAGCTGTGCTGTGCCTGTGCACACACTGGCTCTGTTCACCTAAGACAAGTATCAGAAAGAGCATGGTTAAAGATAAATACAGTGCTCATAACACGAAGTTTGGAAAGTTTAGAGTGGCTCAAGATCAGAAGAGTTTCAGTGAAATACACACTTCTTTGAAATCGGCTTAAACAAATCGACATTTCCCAGAAAAATAAGAACTTGTAGATGAGAGATGGTCTACTTGCAAGAAGACTTAGGGCTCAAGGGATTTCCTTTTGTTCAAGTCTTTACAGTTCTCTACCCAATTTGAGCTCTAAACTAAAATACATGTATCTAGAAGGATTCTTTTCTTGATATGAATACTGTGACCTGCATCATTGTGAGGAGTGGAAGGTGAGTCCAAATCTTGAAGAGCTCTTCTTGGTGACAGTTTTGACTTTCAACCACATTATTACTTAAGAGTTTTATAAATTCCTCTTTTCAGTTTATTTACCACCTGCTTGTAAAATTTGTACAAAATATGCTAGGACAAACACAAATCCAAATAGCTGGCTCTTGCACGTTCCCAAAATGTGATCTGAAAAGAAATGCTGCAAAAAGCGAGACTCAATTTATAAATATTACTGTTTAATAACTGTATAAACTATATAACTGTTTAACTGTAAACTCTAGTAACTATATAAACATAGTATATAAAAATACATATATATTGTGCATGTGTGCAGGTGTATATATATGTATACAGACACACTTTTATCATCCTTTTGACATTTTGTCCCTCAGCTGACCAAGGTGGAGACTGCTTAAAGATAGCAAGAAGTTTCTGAAATTCTACTAAATAGTTAAAAATCTGCTGTGATAAAAATGAAAAACTATTGTTGTTATACCAAGGCTCAAGGCTACGCAATGAAGTGTGCATCTCCTAAGAGTCAGTAAGATTAAGTTGTAATGACTTAACCCTATTGTTGCATAAAATTACCATAAAATTTTCAAAATATTAAGGTTTCTCCTCAGCAGAAGAAAGGCTGCATGTATTTAGATAATAATATTGAAAAGATAGAAAATAAAAAAGGAAAATGAGCCAGACTGTGAATGCCAAAGAAATTGCTGGCCACTGTGGCCATTATCTCAGAAGCTGGTGCCATTTTGAAGAAGGATAAACTGACTGCTTTAGACTTCTTTAAACGGACTTAGAACACGTATGGGTTTATTTTTTTTTAAACTTTCTGATTCCTCATGATTTTTTTTTTTCCCCCCCTATGGAAAATAACTTCAATGTGTATACAAACACTGTGTGAGTGTATGCTTGTCTTGTAGGAACAGATTTAGTACATATATAAAGTGTTTGTGCGCACACAAAGAGGCACACGCTTCCCCACACGTGTGGGAAGAGGGAAAAACCGAAACCAAGGAGCAGGATCTGCTCTGAACCACACTGGCAGAGCAAAACCACCCACAGAGCTGGGGCTAAACTTCACAGGGATGTTTCCAGGTAACCACAGGAGCTCTGTCCTTTCCTGTGATGGGTTACCCAGGGCTGCCTCTGCTTTGTGTCAGTGCATGTGTGAATATTTCATATGGACAGCACAGAATCTTTCACCTAATTTCAGCTGAACAGCTGCAGCTGTGTGGAGCTGTCTGTGCTCTGCAGTCACTTGATCAGCACCATAGTATGTAGAATGAATAATATATATATTCCTGAAGAAAGAGCATTGACTGGGAGAAGACTCAAAGTGAATCTTGAGAGCAAAGGAGTGAATCCTTGGCTGGATCTCATTTTTTCTGAAGCTCCTGAGGCAGTCAGGTGGTGGAACAGGGCTAGGGAGTGTCCAAATGTTGTATTTTGGAGAAATATTTAATGTGGATCTTGCCCCCCATCCCTTCAAACATACAGATGTGTGGAGGGAAAGGAGGGTTAATCTTGTCTGGTATAAATTAGTAAGAGCTGTGCAAAAAGAACTTTTCGAAGACTTGCTCGCTAAATAAATTACTGATCATGTTTTATTTAAAATGCTCGTGCTGCCAGCAGAGAACATAGCAAACAAGCACATTTTCAATTAAAGTAACAGCTAGGATTTTCCTTGTGGAACTCCTGTGACTTCTTGCACTTGTTCAGTTTTATTGCATGTCACAAACAACTGAGCAAATCCCGTGTGCACACGTGCACACATGGCACGGCACAGTCCAGCTGTTTATCCCCTTTCTCTGGCAAATGTCCTTCTGGTAGAGCAGAGCTGGGACCTTCTAACCCCTGTTTGCTTAGGGTCTATAGTGTAGGAGCCCCTCTTGGGCTTTGCCTCATGCTCTGCTTCCCCCAAAATCCAGAGAGGAGCCGATTGCTGTGGTTGGGGCTGTTCCCTGTGTCCACCCACGTGCTGTGGGAGCTGGGGGTGGATTGGTGCCAGGCTGCAGACTGGCAGGGGATGGCTATGGAGGATTTACGTTTCTAACAGGACAGATGTTGGCTTTCTTTTCTCCCCAGCATCTGCTCACATGCTCTATTTTGGGAAGGGGTGAGCACTACTTTAAGGGCGAAGCTGAGGTTACAGGAGTTTGTCAGCCTCGTGCTGTCAGAGGCTGTTGTGGGATTTCTGGCTGTTCTTGGTTTAAGACTAATGGAGGAAATGTGTGGAGTAAATGTTTTCTACTTCAAGGGTGCTGGAACACTTCTGGAAAATTTTTCCAGGACAATTTGCAGCACCCTCCGTAACCCTGGAGGTACAAACCTCTCCTTTGGCTGATGGTCAGGCTTTGGGTTCAGGGATGAACTTCATCACAGGAGAGCATTTGTTCATTTCTATATCAGATTTTTCTTCCTCAGCTACTCTCATGAGACACCCAAAAGGCTCGTTGCCATCAGCATTGGGAAGTGTCTGTGCAGTTTTCAGCAGGTTAAATATAGATTAGGTCTTTGCTGCTTTTACCTTGAGCGTAAAGTTGATCAGTTCATGTCAAAACTTCTTTCTGAAAAATCAAATAAAAGGGCTGGAATGGCTGGAAGGCAGGGGATGGTGTACAGGAATTTCTTAGGAGCTGTGCTGTAGCTGATGATGTGTTTCTCTGTGCCTAAGATGCTTTTTTTAAAGAAACGTCTCCCAAGGGAAGGACAGGAGCCTGAGAAGCTCTCCTGGGCTAAAGGAGCAGCATTTCCAAGTTTGTTGGACTTCATTTGGCACTGATAAAGAACACCTGAATGAGCAAAAGATGAATATCTGGGGCAAAGAGTGCCCCAAATGGTTCTGAAAATTTGGCAGGACATTGACACATACAAGGCATTTAGCATTCAATGCAATGGAAAGAGAGCCACCAATCTGTGAGCACTTTGAGATGGTCAATTGCTATGCTTGAGCCTTTCTTGAGGTGAAAAACAACAGATCACTGGAAAGCAGGAAGTTCTAGATTTATCCCTCCAGTGCCTGTGGAAGGTGGGATCCAGCACAGTGCACACTTAGTACCTTAGAACACCAAATTTACCAAATTTGACCCTCAGAATGGTGACACTCTCTGTAAGATTAGCAAATCTAGAGACACTGTAGTGCATGTTTTAATTGCACATGTTGAGCCAAATCAGAGGTACATGGCCTAGAATTCCATCTGGATTTTTCTCCTAGACTGATTGTGTTCTGTTGATGAGCTGTGTAGAGCAGATCCTTGAACTTCATTCCTCCTTGTTCCACTGGGCATTTCCCTGGGAGCTGGGCTTGGCTCAGGCTCCTCTGCCTCAGAGATGAATTTAAGTGCTGTTCCACAGGGCCATATGATGAGGGAAAAGTGCTCTTTGTGACCAGTCCCTGTTGTTATGAATACCTTCAGGTGCCTTTTATAATTGTTCCAGGGACCACGTTAGCAGCAGTTTCCCAGTGTTTTGGATGTGTTTCACAACCTCAGAAACTGAAAAGGATGTCAGATACAATCATGGCCTGCAGGGTAGGGTGTAGCCATCCACTCATGCTCACTTGTTCAATTAATCAAACATGGAGTTACTCATTTTGTACCCTGCACAGAACAGTTTGGACTAACTTCTGTAAGTTTTTAGCTCGCCAACTTTCAATGTAATCCATCAGAATGAAAGAAGTGTTCTTTTTCCTGTGGAAAGAATCCCAGAGAGGCCACCCAAGCAGCTCTGGGACTTCTGAGGCACAGTAGCACCTAAAGCTTATTCCTCTTCCTCTGTGCTGTGTGAGTAGTCCTGTGCTTAGGGAGTTTCAAGCCAGAGAATTAGAGTTGCTTTTTTGCCTCTTGTGTTGGAAAGTTGCTTTGTTGTGGTCAAATTCGGCCCCTTCTGTTGTTTTTGGTGATAAAAGAACCCAAGTTAAGGGTATATTGATGGAAGTCATTCTCCTGGATTTGAAACCCTCCCAGAGTTGTTACCAAAACCCTTTTGTTTCCAAAAGTTGTTTCCAAATTCAGGCTCTACCAGTTGGGTCCTTAATGCAGTCACTTGGCCAGCAACTCAAGTGAAATGTGTGCTCTTCCAAAGCTTTGTTGTGAATATGAATAAAGCATTTCCTGGTGTTATTAAACCAGGACTAAAGCAATGACAGTGGCAGCATTCAGGGGTGATTTCTGTGTCAGCCTGTCAGCTCAAAAATAACATTACAATAGTGGTAGTTTTGTCTTTTCTTTAATGCAGTAAAAGTTGGAGTTCTCCTTAGGAAGCACAGGCAGATAATTAGATTTACAGAGAGCTATGAAATTACTTTTTGTGCAGGATCTAGCATATGACAGTCCCTTTCTATGCTCCCTATGCTAATAACTAATCCAAAGTGCCACATCAGAGAAGTCGTATGCACAACAAAAAATCTGTGTCCAGCAATCTGTGGTCCTGGCACACATCCTTCAGCAACATCTTTAGTATGTGTTGAGAAAGCCATTCCAAATTTTTGGATGCTTTTTGGATTTTATAAAATTTTTGTGTTATCAGCATTAGGTCCTCTAAGGAAATCACAAGATTGGTTTAAAATGCAAATATGCACATTATATATGTATAGTGCTTTTACAGGGTTTCTGTCTTCAGATTTTTCAGCATTTGGCCATTATCTGAAGGCTCTTCCTGGAAGGTTATTTTTCTTTAAAGAAAATTTAAAAAGAGATTTTTGTATAACCACATGTGCCTGTTAAGATCAAGTTCTGGTTAAATATTTCGGTATTAGCCTTGGTGGTAACTGAATGAACCATACACAATACAGAAGACATCCTGTATTTACAAACAAATAGCTTACAGTCTACTAATTAATCCAGACTTTAATTAGGCAGCACCTCATTAATATTTTTCAAGTTTTTTGTAGTTCCTTGTCTTGTTTTTATGGGGCCCCATTTGAGTTAAAAGCTCCCAGAGCCATTCCAAGATCATGAAGTCATTTGGAAGACAACGTAATTTTAATTACATTTCCAAAGCTCCGGTGCTTTAGTCCCTCCATCCCTTCAGCAGTAAGGAGATTAGGGCCCCTGCCAAGGGACTTGCATCAGCCTCTGCCAGGCTGGGGCTGCCTGGGCTTTAGCAGCTTCACCAGCTGTGATTTCATGGAGGGGCAAGTGCAGAATGAGCAACCTTGCGTAGGTAAAGGTGAAAGAGCCTTTCCTGAGGATCTTGTTAAGGTGTTTGGACATGCAGGGTAGAGCAAAGCTCTGGCTCAAGCCACTGACAGCTAATCTGTCCACCAAAATACTGCCCTGGGGTGGGAGCTGCAGATTGAGCTGATTGTAAAATAGCTCCATGTGTTTGCCAACATCCTTCCCAACCCTGTTTTAGCTCCTCTAGAAGCTTTTCTACTTTGCCAGCATTTCAAGAGCGTGTCTGTATCGTATGGGCAAAATCTGATCCTTTAGTCCAGACAAAAACTGGTAAATATTCATGGCAATTTCTAAGTGTGGTTGTTTTACAGTGTGTATCTGACACATGCAGCTTTGCTAAATAAAGTTGTGATAGCAAACTCACCCTGCTTCCCACTGGACATTTCAGTCTGATATTCAGACTTCTCTTTTACTCTGTATTTAAATTCAATCTCCTGAAGCTTCATTACATCTAACAGCAGTTTTACTTCTAAGTGCTTTTCTATTGCAAGGCCATGTGTAGGTAGGAGTGCTTTACCAAGTTGGGAATGCTTCACTACAGCTTCAATGGTGTTCCCAGAATTAACTCTACACCTGCAAATGTGCACACTGAATTCACTTGAAGACAATGCACCAATGCCTTTTGTTGCACTGCCTTTGGCTGGTGCAGCTGGGCTTGTCAAGGATTTGGGAACCTATTCAATCAACCTGTACAAGCTGAAGAAGTTAAGATGGTTCAAAAAAAAAAAAGGAAAGCCGGAAGAAATGAAGTAATAGAGGAGCATGCACTAAGTACTTGTGAGGGGCATTGAACACGCTGATTAGGGGAGTAAATTCAGTTTTAGATAACAAATAAAGACGAGTCTTTGAAACACCTCTAGAGTATAGCAACACAGCAGTGTACCACTGGCCCAAAAACAAACCCCCTTTGGCCAGGCAAGGGGCAGATGTGTCACAAACACTGCTGTGCACAGACTTTGGTTAGAGAACAAGTAGAGCACAGCACTTTAAACTTTGTTTTCAAGTAATGCTGATTTTAATGCTAGTTCTAATGCTGCAGCTGCCTGCCATGCAGAGGAGATGGAGGTGGCATTTCTCACTGCTGTGGTTTGGAAGGTGTGATTGCCCTTTGTGTAGCCAAATCCATCTGACAGGTAACCACATGTTCCAGTTAATCTTAGCTGGGCTATAAGTAGATCCTGCATCAAATGTAGTGACTCAGTCACTGAGCCTGATGCTTATGTCCCTGACATCTGCTTCAGCCTCTGTGTTCCTTAAAAATGGGTTGGAATCAGGCTTATGGGTGAGTTTGTATTAGGGTAACCCCCAGTTAAATGCTGTAGGTCACACTGGTATCTGGTGCCAGTAGAGGTGCATTAGGATGGATTTGCTCCAATGTGTTTTTTGTTTGTCCATATCCAAGGACACGGCTGCAAAAGATTGGAATGGGTTTTGTGATGCATTAAGAGATGAATCTATTATTTACTGTGGGAAAAGCAGTCTTATTTAATATTAAGTTCTGAATTTCTTTTATGTGTTTACCAGCCACCCAGAAGATTAGGGGCATTAAAATAGTGAATGTTCTTTTTTCATAAATTGTCTTCTGCCTCTCTTAATTTGTAAGTGATTACAAATTGATGGACTCAACCCCTCTGTCCCTCATATAGCACTTACCCAGGACTAGCACACTCTGTTTTTTCAAACAACAGTGAGTCAAAATATAATTTCAGCTGCTTTCACTTCATGGATTCTTTGCTCTGTTAACCAAATTCATGTCCCATTTGCTCTGTCTCACACCTCCTTTTGGACTGGAGTCTTGACTAGTGTGCTTAGTCTGTGTATAACCTGGAGGCTCTCTAGGAAAAACTAAGGATAAATTGGTCAGGAGGTTGCACATTTTGGGCTTTGGGATGATCTAAATAAGACACTGAGACCAGGCCACTCTCCCAGCTCCTCTCTGGTAGTAACCAGCTTGTACCATTTCACTTGGACACTGTCAGCTGCATTGTAACTATGAATTTTCATTGTGACTTGGTTAAAACTGGCTTTCAAAAGCTCGGGGTAGAAAGGGAGAAAATCATGTTCAAACCTCAGGTGCTTGGGAATCTCCTGACACTAGAGCTCTTTGTCCAACTTTTCTGCAGCTTTCAGGTCTCCTGCCAGACTTGTGACTAACCATACAATTGATGCAAACTATTCTTATCTCTAAAATCATGCACAGATAAGATATATATATATATATGTATAGCTACATTACTATAGGTTACATGCTATATGTCTAACACCATCTGTCATGTACATGTGTGGGTTTTAAGGGAAGTTCTTTAAAATCTGAATCATTCTTATCTGAAACCAACTCAAAATGTTAAAATAATTTCAGAAGTGGACTTTGACTAGTGATTCAGTATGTTGGGGAAAATATAGCTTTGCACCCTGGCTTTGATCCCGTTGGAGTTTGATTGGCATCAACATTGAGTATTAAATATACCTTACTAAGCTTCAGGAAAGGCTGTGTAGCTTTAAGAGCTTGGAAAAAAGATCCCCTTGTGCATTTGCCAACATCCTGTTACAGATTTCTCTGCTCCCCTCATTCTTAATGATTTTAGTGGGAAATATGATGGATAACTGAAATAAGATCATTCTGTTTCCAGTGAAAGCTTTACTACATTGATTTCTTTTTTTCTGTGTTGCTGTTTGTCAAAAGCAGCTGATGTACAAAATTCGGGTGTCCCTGGGAATTCAACCTGTCGCTTCTGTTAAATTTTGACTACTGCTTGTACCATGAAAAACTTAACTGCTGTGAAAGGTAATTTATTTTTGCTGTAATGTCTGATCATTAATGGACTCAGTAGAAAACTGCACAGCATTAAAATAAAGCTCCTGTGTATAACTCTAATAACACTCATTTCTATAGTATAATGCTTTGTTGATATAGCAACACTTGGTGCTCGTACCACTTTTTATTGTGGGATCTGAAGCATTAAACAATATTATCCATGCTTCATAACAGCCCAGTAAGTGCTATCACCCTGGCTTATTAGACAGGTAAGATGGAACAAAGACAAGCAGAGATTTGGACAGAGATGTGAGACACTCAGCCTTGCAAAGCCGTGTCTACATGCATAGGCTGAAGCTCGTGCTTAACTCTAGCCCTGTTCAGTCCCTCGGATACTTTACCAAATCTGTATCTATATAACCAAAATTCCTGATCAATTTGATTAACTGTCAGATGATCCTCCCTAAAATTCACGAGAAATCAGTGGGATTTACCTGCCAGGTTATTGCTCAGCTCCAGGTTAGCTGTTCTGCTGGATGGGGGCACAGATGAGGGCATGTCCTTGAAAGCAACTCACAGAGCACTGAGCAGAACACCTGGCTACTCCCATCCTCCTTCTGTCCTTTCAGGCAGCAGCTTTCATGAGCATTAAACTCACCCACTAACAGGGAAATACCTATTTTTGGACTACCTACTGCAGCTGCTGTAGCAAGTTGCCCTCTGGAGCTCCAGCCTGGCAAACAAAGTAAATATTTACCTGTAGGCTGTTGTTAATGGAAAAAAAATCCTTCCATTCATGTTTACACTGGAAATCTCACAGTAATTTGGGTGACAGGGTTTGAATGCTCTTCATTCATTTTACTATAGGAGCTCTGAGTGAATGGCAGCCAAGGCAGTGGGGAACCACGGCCATTCAGAAAAGTGTGGTTAGTTTATTTACCTGCCTTCCTGGAGTGTTGGTTTGCTGGTTTTGTTCTTAAAAAATACTGGAGATCGAGACAATATAAATAATTCAGCATGCAAGTATCGCATTTCTGGGAATGCTAGCGTGAAAATTGCTAAATATGCATTTAATTTAAGCTTGATTAGGCAAGTGATCCTGTTCTAACAGAGTCATAATTAAAATGTAGTCTTGTGAGGTTTAAGCCATTACAGGGACCCTGTGCTCCACGTGTAGCATGGCTAATTAGAGGGGTCCCCTTTGGGCTGGCAGCCTGGATATCTTGGAATGTGAGGCAGCAACTGGTCTCCCAAGTGTGGGGCTTGGAAGGGTGATGGGAGAGTGGCTCATCACAATGGAAGAGCTGAAATATTGCAGATGCAAACGAAGCAGCCCCTCCTGTTCACCTTGTTCCCCTGCAAGTCTACCTGTGGCACATCTGCACATCTCCATGCCCTGCCCTGCTGGGAATTTCTGCTGCCTGCTCAGGCCAGAAGGATGGGGCAAGCAGCTGAAATGACCCTTAGGATGGAGAAGTCTGGTGAGAACTCCGGGCTAGATCCTCTACAATGGCTCCAGCAGATCTCACTAGAGACCCATCAGTGTTATAAATGGAGTGCTGGTGGGAATAGACTAAAGGAAAGCAATTTCCTAAAAATTGCTTGGGCAGAGTCATGGGGTCATGTTGAGGTTCTCCTCTTTTCAAAGGTGTTCTTGCTCTGGAGTTCCTTTTTCCTTTGGGAAATTGTCAGTGGTATTATATTTGATGTGAAGCCAAACTGAAGGTTGTGTCCCGCAACCCCTCCTTGCCTGAGACAGAAGATATGCCCTGGAAATGCAGATAAAATTGCAAAGCTGGGTCACTGAGCTGCTTTTCTGACTGGTAGAAAGGTGAGACCTGCAACCAGAGCTGGTTGTGGGTGAAATCCACCCACGTCCCTTTTGTTTGGCAGTGTCTGGGTGGCTCTGTCCCCGAGATGTGGCAAAAGGGGCCCTGAGTGGGTCTGGCTGGGCAGGGTGGGGACAGGTGTCCTGTGCTGTGTGACACAGCTGGGTATGAGCACAGGATCAACATGAGCCTGTTGCTTTCCAATTCTGGTTTATTCTGCTTTCTTGTTCTTTGGGGTTTTTTTCCCTCTTCCCTCTCTAATCACCAGAGCTCCCTGCTGCCTGCAGTTTGTCTGGGCAGCTCTCCGAGCCACAGTGAACATGTCCGACAAAGCTTAAATCTTGATCTGAGCAAATCTCTTTTAGGCTTTCTCATTTCAACAAAGCTCTTATTCAGCTGCATTTGTTCCAAGGAGTGCCAGGCCACTGCTCAGTCAATTATCTGTTGCCTTTAGCAGACACAGAGAGTTTTGACATATCCCTAATCCATGATGGTGGAGCAAACTCTCTTGGGGCGGGGTGAGAAATTCAGGGTGAGAATGAACATCAAATCCCTGGTGCCCACAAATTCTGCAGGGTCTCCTCTGCATTCGTGGTTCAGCTGCCCTGAATTTCACCCCTTTTCTTTTTTAATGTCTTGTACAACTGGGAACTGGTTGCTGCTTTCTGGAGAGCCCTGCTTTAACTGGGAGAGCTGGTAATGGGACATCTTCCCTTGGCTGTTGTAGAGCTACCTGACTGCAGCATCTTAACCCTTTTCTCTGTGACTGGTACACCCCAGCCAGGGCAGGGATGTTCTCCAGAGAGCCCTGCTGAGCTCAGCAGCTTCTCAGAGCAGGAGATGCACTCTGTCCTTGCTGCTTTTGGGCAAGGATGAAATGAAGCAGGCTTTAGGAAATTAGGTTTGTTTCTCCACGTTCTAGTTGCCTTTTTTTTTTTTTTGTTCCATGGCCTGAAATATTATTTTCTGAGGGCTTGTATATTTAATAACAGGTTTTGCATTCCAGTTTACTGTGAGGCTTTTGTGTGTGTAGATACAAACACCAGATGAAATGCTGAAAGGTAGATTTGTAATTTGAGTTTAGAAGTGGAGTGGGTTGCTTTTCTCTCCCAGAGGTTAATCTGCTTCTGCACATCCACTGCCACATCTTACACAATTTGGAAATGATGTCTTAAAGCAAAGATGTTTTCCTTTGCAGACTGCTTATTGTAACATATTATATCATATAATATCATTCTGTGCAACAACACTCTGTTGCGTTGTGCAAACAGCAGAGAAAAAAAGGAGGGGGGAAGGGGGAATAAATAAGCAGACACACCAGCAGAAATTCTCCTTTGCTGGTACCCGAATTGCTCTCAGGGAAACGGACACATTTGTATTCTGTCACTGCTACCACGACCAAAGAGATCTCCCAGTCCCTGAGCTCCAATTTAGAAAATCTTGCTGTACAGTGCTTTGAAGAAAAAGTGTTTCTCAAGTGAAAAAAACCCAGTGATTGTGGAAATGAATGGCTGATGGCCCTGTGGGGGATCTCTGACACCGCTCTCTGAAGCAGGGTCCAGCGTGGGAGCCCCAGGGCTGGTGCTGAGGGGCAGGGAGGCTTTGGGTGGGTGGCATTTCTGATCCTCAGAGGTGGGAGGGATGGGCTGAGAGGGATGGGCTGAGAGGGATGGGCTGAGCTGGGAGCAGTGGGAGCACCTGGCATGGGCCAGGGGCAGGCTCCAGGCTCTGTGGCTCCAGGGATGCTCCCCTGGGTCAGAGCCTTCCTCTTTGCAGCTGTGTCTGTCTGAGCACAGGAAAACACCAAAGAAGGGCAGTGGCTGCTTTTTCAGGTATAATCCTGCAGCCCCTGCTGAGGTGTCTCTACCCAGCACTGAACCTGTTGGCTGATACTGAGCTGGGTGTCTGGAGCTGGGCTCCTGTGATCTGATATTATCTATTTGGGCACAAGTTCTCCATTTCTCCCCTATCCAGCATTAAAGAATCATATCTTGCTTTAAACTCTGGTCAACCTCCATTCCCCAAGTCTTGTGTTTCAGGCTTACTATAAATTATTTAAACAAGAAGGCAGCTTGACTGTAATGTGGGCAAGTGCTCTTTATGCTGGAGGAATAGATGGCAGTCACGCAGCCTCTAGAATTTAGAGAATTTACATACATTGCTACGTTATTTCTTTTTTTTCCTCTGGAAAGGTGGCATAACTGTGAGTCAGCATTGTGATATGTCTGATCTCAAGGACCTCACATGATGTGCTCTGAGAAGAGGACACTCCAGGTTTATATTTTTCCACTGTTTCAGTGAGTTTTTGAAAGCACACCCCCTGCCAAACAAATTATCCACCGGTTCCTTGGCAGTGCTGAAGCCCTTCCCAGACCTGCTCCAGAGAATGTGCCCCTGCTGTGTGCCAGTGTCAGGCTGAGATTAGAGCTCAGGTGTCCTCATTTCCTGCTCTTGCTAATTGCCAGCAGCTCCCTGCTGTTGTGTAGTGACGAATGGACAATAAGAATTCAATAAACTTAGCAAGACCTAAGCTATTTCACTGAACTTTCTGTTAAATAATGGTAAAAAAGGATGCGAGGATTCAGTGATGTCAGAAAACGTGAAACCAGCCAGCAGCTGCCAGGGAGCCTGAGAATAAGCAATCTCCAGTGGTTTGCAGCATAGCCAGCTCTTTTTTTTGATGGCAAAGAAAGATGAAACACTACAAAGTATTCCCAGGGAGAAAATAGATGTCATACAACATTTAAATAGATCCTTTCAAGAAGGAGAGCTGCAGAAACCCTTATAACTAGCTCATGAGTGTGAACCTGCTGATTTTTTTTTTTTTTAAAAAAGACTGATAGGACAGATAGCAGGCTTTAAATATACAGCTCTGTTGTCTTGATAGCTTGATTCTATTGTCCAGATTTTGCCTGAATGTACCAGCTAATAATAAAAGCAATATGGGAAGCAGGTCCATAACTACAAAATGAGTGTTTAAAAGAGCTTTGTACTCTACAAAGCAAGGCATTTTGAAACAGAGAACTGGTTAAAATGGAAGTTTTAAAGACTGCATAGGGATTCATGGTAATAGAGAGAACACAAGTGGCAAAGAACCTTCTCATGTAGTGGAACTGAAATGTTGATAACTGGGAGATCGGGGGGAATATAGGAAATGGAGAGAACCTAGAGCTGGCAATTTCTTTCCCATAAAGCTGTATGCACTATGGAGCGAAGGCAGCTGTCCACTTCTAAATCAGGAATGATTTAAATTTGATCTGTTTGTATCAAAAGGCAGATCAGTGTCTCTCCATTAGTTTTCAGAAAAATGTAATAGCTGAAAGGACCCCCTGATCCTGAAACGTGTGCACACAGCTTAGGAAACAGCTCTTTAGAGACAGGGTGTCCATTGTTTTTTTTGGTAAAAAACGCTGGCTAAGTGTGTGAAGAAGGGAAGGAACTGGCTGTGAGTTCCCCTCAGTGCTTCCCACCCCATCCCCACTGCAGACCTGCTGCAGTTTGCTCCTTTCCTGTCCATGAGCCCCTGGGGATGGCTCTGCTCTTTGGTGCTCATTGCTCTGGGGGAGCCTGGTCCTGATCCAGGGTTTTTCCCTTCTCTCTCCTCCAGCAGGACCTGAGCTCTCTGCAGGGAGCTGGTTTGGGCCAAATTCAGGGAAACGTCCAAAAGGAACGTCTCCTCAAAGGAAGGCAGGTTATAGCCGCTCCTCCCCCACCCAGGTTCGGGAAAGAAATATTCCTCGGAGGAATGTGAAAGAGAAAATAAAAACTATTTATTTAACAAACACACAGGAAAAGAATAATAATGCTAAATAATGAAATCTCTCGCTGTGGAGAGAAAACCTGAAAGATTTGAGAGTCCTTCTGTGAGTGTGGTCTCTGTCCTCCTCGGAGCTGGGTCAGCGTGGGGCTCCCCTCCAGGCCGGGGGAAGGTCCCCCGGTGGGGTTCTGATGTTCTGAACCAGTCCAGAAGAAGAGAAAAAAAGAATCCGAAGTCCCAGAAAAACAAGGTTTAACTCTCCGTCTCTCCCTGAAGAAACGGAGCTGAAGAAGCTGGCTGGAAAGCAGGAAGGGTGCTTCCTCCACACTTCTCCCCACAGCAGAGAGACGCAGAGGAGTGGTGACCTTGGAGCACAGACTGCTTTGAAAAAGTTCATCTGGCCTTTTTTTTCCTTCTCTTCCCTCTCTTGGGCTCAGTTTAAAGGCACAGAAAGGCACAGGAATCATATCCGGGCATAGAGCGATGATAGGGGATACACATCATAAAGTCACCCCACGACAGCAGGGAGCTCTGCCAGAGTCCTGAGCCCTTCAGTTTTTCTGATTTCCCGGGGGAATGAGGTGCCCTGTTCCTTGCAGCACCATTTCCATGGCTGCTGAGCCTGTCCCAGCTCTGTGCTTCACCCTCATCTTCCTCTCCCTCTGCTGCTCCCTGTGCTCACTCCTCAGAGGCTGCTGCTGCATGGACACATATTGCAGGACACCACTGAGCACAATCCTGCTGGCCAGGAAAGAAAAATCCAGCTGGATTTGATTTGATTTGGCTTGATTTGAAGCAGTTCCACTGGATTTATTGTGGTCTTAGTGTTGAACCCTAATTCATTAGTATGTGCTGATGAATTTGATTGGAGCTGGCCTATGCACTAGAAAATCGGAATATTTTCAGGCTGCAATATGTCTGTGAGTTACAAGGTGATCTGTCTTTATTTATTTATTTCCTGTATTCATCTTGGGAAAAGAAGGGCCAGGTCTAAAGGAGGGTGATCTCAGCTCTGTGTGTTTTAGAGCAGGGGGTGCAGGTGGCCAAATGATTCATCTCCAGAGGTGCTGTCACAGACTGACTTCCTTCAAGTTCCTACACAAATATCATTTATATTCCTCTGCCAAGGTGATTTCAAAGTATCTTCTGACTGGGATGGAAGCAAAAATGTTGTGAATTTAGAATTTTTCCACTGGTCATAAGGAGGAAAAGGAAAGAGGCTTTGATACCATTTTCTAAAATGTTTACTCATAACGCATATTTAAAAGAAAGATATAAACCAAAAGATGCAAAGGAGCTCTTTCCTAAGGTTTTTTTTGGTGAATTCTGTACCCCTGCCTTTTCTGTTTCAGTCACTAAATATGAATATTTGGTAAAAATTATTTAAAACAGGATATTAATTAATGCATCATCAATTTTGGACCCCGTTTGACACAGGCAATGCAAAGTCTATGTCTAGAGCTCAGAGCTGCCTTCTCTTCCCGTTTAATGTTTCCCAAGCATGGATTTTTCCTCAAAGCTTGCACTGACATTGGTGCAGAGTCAGGACTGGCTGATCCTGCACAAAGATAAGGGGGAATTAGGGGTTTGCTCAGAGTTTAGGGGGGTTTAGTTCCAAGATGTTTGTGCTGGCAGCGTGGAACAAAGCAGCCTGGGGATGAGCCACTGGTGGGCACCTGAGGTGTGTCCTTTTTCTGCACGGAGCTCTTGTTTCTGGTCCCATCCTCACAGAAGGGGATGAGGTGCTGAGCTGGAGATCTCTGCACAGGGAGGGCTCCTCTTCTCCCCATCGTGTGTGAGGGAGGGCAGTGCCACTGTCTTTATAAATCAGCCCCTGGGCACCCTGAAGTTGCATTTTAGAATTCTGCAGTGGCTTTTAGAAGCAGAAAGGTCAGTTCTGTGACTGTGAGCACAGCTCTGTTACAGTGGGGCAAATCTTCTGCTGCTGGAGGGACCTGGGGGACAGAGAGCGACTGGTGGCTTGCACTGGTTGTGCTTAAAATACAGCTCTTCTTATTGTAAAGCTGATAAAATTTTGAGAGGTTTCTTGTACTTACAGGCTCAGCTGAGCAGATTAAACATTACATAATGTGCCTCTCAGGGGCACTGCATGATTAATGAATGCTTACAAAGTGCTTTGTTAAATATGACATAGTACTAATGTCTCTCTTGTAACAGAAATACCGAGGAGGAGTCAGGAGAAATTGTGCTCCCTGAAAAGGTATTCTCTAAGTTTTCCTAAAGTAATCTACTGAATGAAGTAAAATATACTTTAAATTCTATGCATAGAATAAAGCAAAGCACCAGATTTCTCTCCTTGTGTTGGAAGAGGCACTTAGCTGCTCAGGAACTCAGCAATGCACTCACACAAACTTCACAAAAGGCAATGTGGAAGCCAGTGATTTAACTGGCAACTTTCCTGTGCCATCAAACATAAGGAAGGAATATAACCTGAAGCTAAAAGGAGACATTTCTGAAATGGTTACTGCTGTGATAGCTGCACTTTGATTTATTTTTATTATTTTGCATTGACAAATGAATCCAAGTGGAGCTCTGACTTTCAGATTTCTCTGCCATAAAAAATACTTTGGACATAATAATTCTAAGGACTCCATTTTGGAAAAGTGGGAACAGTTAATAAAAAATACTCCAAGGTGTGTGTATGTCTCTGTATGAAGCTGGAAGCCAAATTATAGGTCTATTCAATTAAAAATCAATAATTATAAAGAGTCTGCCAGGACTAATGGCATAGGGCTAGGCTGATGGCTGCTGAAAATCAGCATGGATATATTGGCTTTCATTTTTGACAGCTGAAGATCTGGCCTTCAATTTCGCTGCCTCTAATTTAAACTCAGGATAACCTAATATTGGTGTTACACGGGTCTTTCTACACCTTCTCCCAGAGAGAATACTCTCAGTATTGAGAGGAAAAATCAATATAGATTCATGTTTTGTATCTTCATGACACTTCCTTGCAGTGGCTGTCACTGAGAGTAACGGGGGACTGAGATCAGAGGCAGAGGGATGGCAGATTAAGCTCAGTTTTGTTAAGGATTTAAAAAAATTGACCCTGTTCATGAGGATTTGCAGATCTTACCTACTTTCTTCCAAGGAGATCCTAATACTGCTCTGATTTTTCCAGTTGCTTTGTTTTTCAATTACATTACTGATTTTTTTTGGTTGTTTTAAAATGTATTTTCTCTTTCTTTCTTAAAAATAGAAAAGGGGAAATAAAAGTTATTAGACATCTGATAATGGAGATTACAGACACATGTAGGGGTAGGCCTGGAGAGCCCAAGAATTCTTAAATTCTTGGAAGGACAAGCAAAACTCTCAATACTGGCAAAAAAATCTTCACATGGCCACATTTTCAGCAATGAGGACGTTTTCTGACTTTGGAGTTTGCAAGTTTCAGGCCATAAGAATTCTTTATGGTTTATATGCTACGAGCACAAGTTTCTATGGTACCTCATTTCATATCATTTATTATTGCCCTGAATGCTAAGCAGTATTTCTTATTGCCTGTATAAACTATACAACTGCAATGATTTATTTCTTGAGACAGTACCAAAATTTTATTTGATTAAAAAGCCCCACAAATCCCTTGAAATTATCGAGTACATATTTTGTGACATATTTTTTAAAAAAAAATTTAATGTTCCTGAATATTTCATCTTTTAGTAATGTCATATATAAAGTCAAGTAGTTAACTGACATTTGGATTATGATTATGAAATGCTGTACAGTATAAAAAAAATGTGGTGTTGTTTTTGGAATACTGTACCCGGGTATATAAAACTGCTGTAGGACCCTAATGCCCCTTCATAAATTTTGTGGGACTGAAACATTAATAACTAAAATTAGTTAGTGATTTTGTTGCTAATGCTTTCAAAATGAAAAAGGGCTTAATGCTGCTTCGCTTGGAGGTATTAATGGCCACTGTTACGGGGGCTGGGTGTTTTTGTTTCTTTGCAGTGCTGCTTAGCAGTGATGGATATACTCACCTCTTTCATTTATGGTAAATACAAAGACCAATTAGGTGCTCCTTTTTGTGGGGTGATGGATGGAACAAAAGCCAGCTGGGACCCGAGGCAATGAGCTGTGCAAAACTGATGAGCAACGGAGCCAAACGGACTCGGGTTTTCCCGTGGATTAATTGCATGCTCTGGTTTGACTGGGTAATGGTTCATCCTTCTGTATTTTTGAGAAGTAAAAAAATTAAGGATAAACACTGCAAAAAGAGAGAGGGAGGCAGTGCTTAGCCCAGGAGAAAGCCAAGGGCAAGAGCTCCTGGTGGGAACAGTGCTCGCTGGGAAGGTAATCTTGGATTTCTGGAAAGAAAACATTATTGTTTGGGGTTTTTTTTACCTGTGTGTCAAGAAAGCAGCATTGTGCTATACCTCTTTTTTTTCTTTTGTGGTAAATAAGCAGAACTGCACCCAAGAAACACTTGATTTATCTCATTTTGTTTTCTTTCTGTTGGGAATCAAGTGGGCTACTGAGACCTGCCCCCACCTTGGGAGCAACCCCTAGGGAGAAAAGGGAGCACTGCAAGGAAATGAGAAATGTTTTGCTTTTCCTTTGTATTCCACGTGTCACAACACAGACCAGACTTCTGCATGGTGGGAATCAGGAGGGATATCAAAGGTGAGGGTGTTTATGGTTGTATTTAAAGCCCTAAACCCAAAATTGCTTGGTTAGCTTATCTGCAGGAGTTATGAGCAACACCAATGAGCTGGAAGAGGAGCCTGAGTGCAGCTGGTGACTTGATTCATGCAGGGCTCAGCAGGCACATTAAAATTCTCTACTATAGCATTTTAATGTTTTTATTTTTTACCGATACTGCTTAAAAAAGAGATTCAAGGATCTCTAGGTTGAGAATGCAAAGGTTTGTCTGCAGGGGGAAAAATTCTCCAGGGATTTTTTTTTTCTGACATTGATGAGAGCAAGTTGGACACTTGGGATTTATGGTAACCTCTGACAGCAAGATAATGCCTTGGGGAGGTGGGCTAAAAATTGCCAGCACACTCTTTGCTAAAGAATACTGGGCTGTGTGAGTCACTGGGAAGGAAATACGAGAGAATATTCATTCTCAGCCCACCAAACAAGCTTAATGTTTAACCTATTGTAAAATTGTCTTCTTTACTCATGGATTTGAGAACATCTTGTTCACTACAACTTAGTCACAAATGTGTCCAACATTTAGGTACGGTGACTGCAAAAGTCCAGTTGGAAGAGCTGGTGGCTGTATCTATTGAAATTCATGTCACAGCATGGTTTTTATTTTTTATAGGAGTCATTGTGCTGAAGCCTTAAGCACTTGTGAGAGGCTGTTCTTATTTATTCCTTCAAAATGTCAGTGCTGGGGCAAATTGTTGTTTGGAAGTGTATCATAGTCTGCTTTTTCTAAGGAGTAGTCTGCCTTGACTGGTGTATTAATTGTATCTTAGGGGTTTGATTGTGACAATATAGAGTTATATAGAGCGCTGTGGCAATCTTTTCTTTGTGTGATTTCCCTTGATTTCTATTTATATAATTCTATATCTCTATGATTTCTCTTCAACTTTTAGTGGACAGACACCAAAACTTCAGGTGAACAAATCAGAGAGGCCTGAACCTGGGGGTAAAACTCTCGGAAGAAAACGTTGTCTTGTGTTGCTAATAATGAAATGGAGAAAGAGCTGCTTTCATCTGACAGCTGGTAAAGATTTTTGTTTAGAATAAGGAAAACGCTGTTCTGCTCAAGGGTCCTGCCCCTTTCTCAGGACAAGGGAATTGCAGAGTAGGAAAACCTTCTTGTGAATGGAGAGGAAAAGCAACCTGCTGCTAAGCAGCTCACATAGCCCTGGTATGCACTTTGTGTTTAAAGGCTCTCAGTTCACCTCACCAGAGGTTTCAACTCACCTTTACAACAACACTTGAGGACAAACTGATTCAGGATACTGGGTGGGAACTGGGAGAAACAAAAGAAGCAGTGTTTCTGTAATTGCTGGCTTTGTTCAGAAAGCAAATAAATACTACTTCTAGAGAATACTGGATTTCTTCCCTTTTAATGGAAACAACATCAGCCTGTCTTGCCTCCCTTCCTGTGCCTGCATTTGCCTGTACTTTCTGTATGAATTTACACCTCAGCCCTGTTCCCTGAACCCTACAGACCACACGTGGCTCCCAGGGCTGCAGGCAGCAGGGATGGGTCCCCACCCTGGATTGAAGCCCCTTGGACACCAGCTCTGCCCTACGAGGAGATCAAGGCTCCAGATTCCTGCAGCCCTGGGCAGAGCAGGTTTGCTTTGAGCTCTGCCTTGTAGGGAGGGATTTTCATTGCCAGGCTACAAGAAGCCTTCTGAATCTTTTCAAGAAGAACAGCCCTCAAGGCAGATACTCCAAAAGGCAGTCACCTGCTGCAGAGATGCTCTTTTGGGTTCTCATCCTCCTTGTATATACTCTGAATTACCTCTCCAATACATAACATTTAGGTCTGACTTCCTTAAGCTGGAGACCAAGCTGAGGCCATAGGCCAAAAATCCCATCTGGTCACTTGGCCCTGGCTGGGCTGCAGTGAGGAGCTGGCAGGGCTGGACTGTGAGGAACTGCAGGCTGGGTGGGTTTTGCATGGACGTGGAGCAGATCTGGTCTCTGCCCGTGCCCCTGTGGTTTCACAGGGTCTCTCAGTGGGTTAAATGACTCTGTGTTTTGGCTTAGGGGCTTCTGGGGTCAACCTGTGTTAATGTGTTTTGGCTGTGAGGTGGCATCCCAGGCAGAGAGGGCGGAGGAACTGCTGCTGAAAATTTAAATTGTACCTGAGGAGGCTCTAAGATTCGAGTGAGATTTCACAGGTGACAGCCATTGCTCAGTACATATTCCTGCTTCTGGGGGCTTGGAATAAATTCCCCCATCCTCCACAGAACCTTCATATAGATAGACATAGTGCCTGCAATTGCAGCTAAATATTCAGAGATAAATATTCCTCAGCAGAGCATCGAGGAGGTGAAGAACAAAAAATTTCAGATTTGGAAGGAATTTTTTGCCTTCCTAGCTTGAACTGTGTCTGTTCAAGGACCGTGGAATGTGACCCTTCTTTCCCCGTGGTGTCACCTCACATGGTCTGCACCTGTGTGATGTATTATGAAGTGTCTTTCCTGAAGCACGAAATCGAGTCAATACGTGAGAATCTCGCCTTTGGTTTCACAGAGAGAGGGGAAGAGAGGAGGTGGGAGGGAAAAGCGTGCCTTTCAACCAGCTCAAAATAACGACCAGAAAACCAATAAAAAAAAAAAAAAATCCCACAGACTTAATATTTTTAAAACTATGTGACTTTTTAAGCCAGCCACCTGACTTTGGGGAGGGGAAGGGGTTGGGGGGGCTGACTCATAATATTTGAATACTACAGATTGGCAATGCCCAGCCTCGAAGTTTTCCGGGCGGGTGTAATTACTGCAAGAGAGTGAATCGCCTCCCTCGGATCTTGGAAAGGAGTAGTAGAGCAGAGGAGTAGCTGTGACTCAGACGTGGGGATGTGTGTGAGTCACAGTGACTCTTGCTTGGTAATTGCTTGCTTAGAGCAGCACTTAAAAACCTCCCGGTCCATCCCCATGGAAAGCTGGATATTTGCAGCACGTACAACTTTAAAAGAAATGCTGCTGCTGGCTCAGAAAAAAGAATGAGCCGTGACATTTTGCTGTCTTACAGGTGAATTAGAATCTAAATGGAAATGCTTTGATTCCCTCCCCATCACATAGGCTGGTTTCAGGATTTGCACAAATTCTAACCCCTAAATGCTTCAGAGCTCCGGGTGTTTGTGAAGCAGACACCAACACAAAGTTTGAACAGTGATGGCAGCTTGATGACTTGAGATTTTTATTGTTACTTTCGTTGCTTTTATAAAGTATTTGTCAGTCATGTCTGCAGAGCAGGAATTCTAATGAGTAATTGGCATTGCTATTGTTTATTGCTTTCATGTGAAGTCTATTTTATTTATTTGTTTGGATTTCAGCCCAGAAGTGGATTATTGTTTTTATCTATATCGAGTTTAAAATATTTGATTTAAGCTTTCAGCATGCAAATTAATCTTCCTGTATTTGTAGATGTAGAAACTGTGCAGGCTTCTATTTATATGATATTAAAGATAAGGGACAAGGAGCAATGAAAATGGAACCAAATATTTACAGCTGGGAAAAAGAGAAACAACAACATCTGAAATTGTACTCTACATGTACCAAATGGGAGAAAAAAGGCCTGTAAGAATGTAAAAGTAGTTGTCTTTGCTGCCTCTAGGAGATTTCTGTAGATGTTGCAGAATTGAAGTGGTTGGTCTTCACTTCTGTAGTATCTGGGTTTGCCTTGGCCCCCAAAGGAAGGCAGAGCTTGGAGCATCTGATGTGTTTATTCCTGAACTTTCAGAAAAAAAATGAGCTGCTGGGCTTCAAGGACATCCTGGATGGCTACAAAACTCCTGGATAAGCCTGGCCATCTCCCCAGGTTTTATTTCAGTGACATTTCACATTTCACTTCTATGTGTGTCTGAAATGGGGTCGAAAGCCAGAGACTTGAATGTCATTTTGTGGAGGAAATTGCACAGCTCTTAATTTGAGTAGCCCTGAGAGGAGCTTTCCTGGTGGCCTGGGCTGGCAGAGCTCAGGGCTGTACCACAGCAGATCCCTCAAGTCCCACTCCCATCACCACCAACAAAGGGAGGATTTTTTTCCACATCCAAAGAGACCAGGATGAGGAGGGGGCATCTCCTGATCTGTACTTCCCCCTCCTTGATTAGGAGTATTTCAGTTGTTACAAATCCTTGGTGAAATCACTGTCATGCTCAATGAAATTGTTGTGATATTGGTCCATCCTCAAGTGTTCCAATGGTGCTTCAAGAAGGTACTTGGGGGAATTTAGAGGGGATTTACTATCAAAGGGATTCTGAGATTTATAAAAGTTCTATTCTTTAAAAGCAGTTAGAAAACAAACTTTCATACAAATGCTTTTTCGTAAGATTGCTTGGCTTATGGTTGAAAGGAATGAGATAGAGAGGAAAATTTGTACATTTGGAACACAGAAGATAGAGAGTACCTTGTTCCTCATTGTTCTTAGAGTCTATATTCTCTTATTTTCAGTAGAAATACCAGTTTTCTCCTAGGTGAGATTTCACAGTTACTGTAGTGCAAGTGACACTGAGGGGAGAAAAGGTTTCTGTTTTCTTCCACACCTTTTAATTTTGAGAGGTCTAAGAATAGGGTTTTTTTCCAAAAGGCTTGGGTGCTCCTCTTCCTTTTTCCCCCCTATTTTTCTGTCCTTTTGTATATTTTAACAGCATAGTATTGGGCTTGTTTCTTCATGGTGTCTTCATGCTGTACTTGGCATAATTAAAATGAGCTATGTAGATATTTTATTATTGCTTGTACACAGGGACTCTCTGTGTCTAGTTATCCATAGCCAAATGTGCTTATTCAGTGGCCCTAAGGTAAAATCCTTTTTAACATTAAATTCAAATCAGTGCCCTCGTGGAGTTCAGTGGCCTGGCATTTAATTTCACCAGAAGAGAAATATGACAGCAACTGCTGATCCCATCAATGCTCTGCTTTTCCCTAAATTGGTGATAAATATGGGCTGTGGATAACCTTTGAAACAAAAACTCCTGAGTCCTTTGGCATCTTGCACATGGGTTAAAACTCTGATTATTAATATTGGCACCTCCACTGTCCTCAGCCATGTCGATAAGGGCTGACACCAGAGCTGTGAGAACGAAGTGTCTCAGAAAACTGAGTTTCAAGTATTTTCCTGTCTTGAGGTTTTGTTCATTTCTTGGTCACTCTTGTCCCAGTGAGCTCCAAATCCCATTACATCAGGTTTTGTAGGAGCTGAGTGAAGCCCTCGTGTCTGGAGCCAAATTAGTCCTGGAGCACGTTGCTAACTCTGAATTGCACTTTGGAACCTCTGCTGGATTGTGCTTAATGAAATTTTTAATGTGTTTAACAGTGCTTGGCCAGAACTTAATAGTATCCAAACAAATAAGTGCTGTCCTATACAGTAATAAGTTTAGTTAAAATCAGTGCAGTAAATATGGACATTACCATTAATTGCTTTTCTCCTCTACACTTTAAAAGTACACTTTAAAAATAAAAATGTTTTGCTGGTTGATGCCTGTCCTTTGCTTTGCCATTTTGAGGGTGACCCTGCTCTGGTTTGACACTCGAGAGCTTAGATTTTACTCTGGAGTAAAATCAACTTTTATAGGCAATATTGTTTTAGAGTTTTGCCTTTTATTTGAGCTGAGCTGGGCTGCCTTTCCTGAGGCAGCTGCCTGATGCTCAGTGACACCACCAAGCCATTGTAAAGAGGATGAGCCTTGCCAGGAATACACCTACCAGTGTCAGCTGGAGCAGACCTAATGGCACTTCAGTTAATACAATTTCTTAATTAGTGCATTCAAAATGCATTGTTGCTGGACACTGCCTTAGTTTTCTTTCCTGTGTCCCAGTTTACTGTATTGATGCATTTTCACATCTAAAAATATCCAGGCTGTTTCCATGATACACTGCACTTCAGTCTGCACAGAAAACAAGTCTCTGTTTGACAAAGGAGTGTCTGAATTATATCCCCTAGCAGAGAGAGCCTCTGGTACCTTCACTGGATATTTGTGATTGAGGAGGGCATTTGGTGTGAGAGGTCCTCACCTCGTGGCAAGCTGCAGTCTGGGAAAAATGAGTTATGAAGGAAGTTGTGCCTGTGACATTCAGCTTGACTCCAGCTCACAGGGTTCATTCCCCTTTCTCCTTCCAGGCTGGGACAGGCTTGGTCCTGTTCTGCACTCTCCTTGTGCTCCCTTATTTCCATTTCATGTGGGTGCCTCACTGGAACAGGTGATTCAGAAAATACTCAAAAGGAAAATATATTCTTGAAGACCAATATAAATTTTTAAGGGTTTGGAGAGTTTCCTAATGACTTTTGTAGGGTGCACCTTGAGCTCTGGCAGCAGAGGTGGGGAATTTTTCCTCTCCCTTGGGCAGCAGGAGGAGGTGATCAGCTCATGCACAGAGCTTGCAGCCTCCAGGATGAAATGCTTCTCTTGGGTGTCATGTAGCAGGTCAATAATAAACAGGCTGCTGCTCCTCAGGTGAGCTGATTTCAAAACCCAGCTCCCCTGCACTCCTGTTCCCAGTAAGCCCCATCTGGAGGCTCATGAAACTGGGGGGAAGAGGAGATCTGGTGAGGTCTCCTCCTCTCAAACAGAGCGTGGTTCATGGCCCCAGTGTGTGGGCAAAGTGGCTGTGCAGAGATGAAGAGGAAGCATTGACAGGTGGCAAGGAGCACGTGGGCTTTTTTTTTGGTTTACTGCTTTTTTATTTACTTTTAAATGCTGTACCCCCATGACCCCAGGAATGTGGTAAGCCTGGGAGAGCACGTGCTGCTCCAAGGGCCCCCAACTGCTGGATCTCAGCCTTGGGTCTGCTGTGCTTGGCATGAGGTCCCTGAAACTCTCCCTGCACTGTCACAGGTCTGCAACAAATCAAGCTGAGTTTAGTGGAATTAATTTGAGTCTGCTCCAGGATAGTTGGCAGGATAATTTGGTCTACAATAGCATCATTATTACCACCTATGGTACAGCTTATTGGATGTAGTGCTTAATTTTAGGAGTTTAATATGGAGCTGAGTAGGAAAGGGTTTTCCTGTCCCGAAAACTCATTGTGATTTCCATCCCTCTCCCAATATACTTCTTTGATTAGACTCTTAGAGGGCTTTTCTGGGAGCACTGGGGAGCACCTGAGAGCAGCAGAAGGGTGAGACATCACCAAGCAGGGAAATGCAGGTGTGAGGCTTGGTCCAAGTATGTTCCTTGCCTCCATCCAGTGTTCAAGTCTATCTGTTGTTGCAGGGTTGTTGCTCAGACTTCACCATCCCACTTGAAATTACTGACTCACCCAGGATACAACAAATATTTCCTAATGGAGAGTTCTAAAAACTGCTATCAGTCCTACTGAAAAAAATGTAGCAAGTTGACATGTCTAATGGAGGTAAAAAAACCCCATCAGAAACTTTCTGCCATCTGTGGTTTGTTATTCTGACATAAAATGTATATTAGCTACTTGTTTACTTCTGGTGTTTTGGGATTTATAATGAAAAGTGATGGCAGCACCTTGGCCCTTTATAACCAGAGGCTGATTGTCAGCAATAGCAGCTTGATCCAGGATTTCAGGTACCTTTAATGCTACTTAGAGTTGTAATTTATGACCAGCATTCTTCTGTTGGTTCATGCAGGGCTGCAGATAAAAAAATACCAACTTAAATATTTATGTAGGTAGCACATCTTTGTGAATATTTCTTCGTGGTAAGGAAATGCTGTTTAAAGAGCAATACATTTCATTACAGTGGGAATGACTGTGTGAAAGCTGTCAATGTTTTGAACAAAATCTGTGGATGCCATAAAGTGTTAGGATTACTCATTCGCCAAAGCTGTGCTTTGGAAGGGAGCAAAATGTGTTTGTTAATGATACTTCAGTAGTGGCAAAGAATTTGTCTCGAAAATTGGCCCATCAATTGAGAATATCTGGTTATGGAGCTTAAGCATTAGGGGCTAAGTGTTTCTTCAGTGCATGAATTAAATTGAGCTGAGGGGACAGAAGTTGTGCATAAAGCTTGAATCAGAACCAGGCAACGACAACTCACCTTGCCTTCACATGAAATTGGAGATCTGATGGGGCTCGACTTTCCTCACTTGCCAAATCTGACAATTACAATTGCAAGTGTCTTTGCAGAAGCTCTCGTTTCATTCCTGCTGACTGACAGCTGCCCAGTGCTTTTGCATGCATAAATCCATTTTGCAAGGAAGCACCTCAGATGAAGAAGAAACTTATTTCTGCAGAAATTTTGGATCTGCAGCATGGCAAGAATTGCAAGAGTTGATTTGTATCTCTGCTCTCTCTGGCCCCTCTTACCATGAAAATAGCAAGCAAAAAGAGGGGAATACAGTTTAATAAAGTCTTGTGAAAAAAGTAAGAACAAAATTAATCTGGAAAATTATATTCCTGGCATAGGTTTTATTAGCATTTTATTTTTAAAGACAGTGAATTACTACCTACTGATTGCGTAATATTAAAGTTTAAGAATACATTAAAATTTAATGAAAACGTCTTAAATATCAAGCTGAAGAGCCGATGCTACCTCATTTTTTTTTGTGCCTGATGAACCTACAGCTGAAATCTCTGCGAGTCCTTCCCTTGTCTTTAATAGCTATCAGAGCAGGCTTTTAAAGGAGTAGGTCTATTTACAAAAGGTCAGACACATTTGTAATGAAAATTCCATTCATCAAGATGCATTCAGATTGTGAAAACAGCTTATTGCTTCGGAATGGGTTTTCTCCCCTCTGTGGATAAAACAAACACCCCTGAGAAGAACGATGGATACATTTCTCATGGCACTCAAAGGTCAGCTCACAATATAACAGCCCTCAGGGCTTACTCAGCTGCATGAGGAAGCTGTGCTCTTGCCAAGTGCCAATAAACACAGAGCTGTGTGGGCATTAATATCTGTTTGAAATAATCCATCAAAGCTGCTGTTCATGGGTTTCGTAGGAAAATGAACCTGTTGCTGAAGAACCTTGTGGAGAAAAGCTTCACGCTGGTGAATTGTCTGCTTTGAGGGATTGAGGTGGTCTGGCCTTGGCTCTCTTGGTGTCTGCAGGATCATATAATTTTTGGTTTCTCCTTGGAAATGGGTTTGCTGAGTTTCTAGAAAGGTTAATTTTTAAATTTTCCACTCCCTTCCCTCTCCCTCCCCCTCCATAAATACTGCTTGTTGTGTTTTGATTTAAGCAAATAAAGAAAAAAAATTAAAAATCAAAGCTCCTGGACAGCTGTTGAAGCCTGCCTGAGTTCAAAGAGCATCTGGATGATGCTCTTAGCCATGAGGTTTAGTTTCAGATCATCCTGGATCTGATATGATGATCAGCAGCAGGATATGATCATCCTTACAGGCCCTTTTGACTTGAGATATTGGATGATGATTCTAACTCCCAGAATAGTTCAGCAAAACCCTGAAATCCCTCAAAGGACTTGCAGATGGGGCTTTTTTTTTTTTCCTTTGAAATTTCTGTTACTGCCTCACTCCTCACAGTCCTTTTGCATGCTCTCTCTCCAGCTGGTGGAAATGGGATGGACTGGGGAAGATGCAGTCAAAGGAAGGGACGTGGTTTTTAGGGTAGAATTAATGAGTTAAGTTCCCATTACAGCTACTCCATGCAGTAATGGTATCTCTAAATTAATTTATTTGATAGTCACAATTGTAGTGCAGCTACTGGAGATGAAACAGAGGGGTTTCAGCAGTGGAGCTGATGGGGCTGGGGAAAATGAACCCAATCTCCACTTTCCTCACACTAAGCCATTTTTAAGGAAGGTGGGGTATTTCCAAGCTGTGCTGTCCTTGCCACTCTCCCTGTCCCCTCTGCTGCTGCCTGGGGTGCCCAGCCCTGCCCTGGCCTTTGCTAACAGAGCATCTCATCCATTCTAATGGCTTCAGCCTTGTTCCTACCCCCAGTATTGCCTGGAGAGGTGATGCTATGGGACAGCCAAAGCCTGTCCCAAGAGGATCCTGCCTCTGCCTGGTGTGAGCTGGGTGAAGTCTGTGCTGTTTTTATAAACACTTATTTTGTGTGGATTTGGAACATCCTTCCCTGCACACACAGCTGCCCCTCCTTCCTTTGGGTGCCTGTGCTGCACAGTGAAAGCAAGAGCTGGTGCTGCACGGAAGAGTTTGAAAGCAAACCCTCAGCTCAGGTCCCAGGGATGTCCCCTCCCTCCTGCTGGTGGCTCCACCATGGCAGGGTCAGTCCCTGTGTGAGGGCATGGACAAGGCAGGGTGTGGGATGTGCAGCTTTCACAGAGCCTCGTGCCTCTTCCTCATGAGCATCCCACACAGGAGAGCTGCTGCCTTCTGTCCCCTGGTGAATGATGCTCCAGGCCAGGGCTGAGCCTGCCCGTGCTGAGGCAGGAGGGGAGCCCAGGGAATTGGCCACTTCAAAGCTCTCTGAGATGGTGCCCACCGAGGGCGTTGGTGCTGGTGGTAACTGGAGCTCTTTGTTTTAATGCGTCTTGAAACGCACTCCTCCCCCTTGTAAAGAGAATATTTGTTATGCGTTTTGTATCTCAGGCATGGCCATCTGCTAATATAGTCAAGTAGACACAATAAAGGAGGTTTATATCTTTTTAGGTTCTGTTACTTCAGGTTCTATTTTTGCTGCAGTAGGAGCCAGCACAGCTGAGCTGAAAGACTCTCAGGAACACGCCATGCATTTTATAGTGGATGTGACTAAAGAAAATTTGCTGAAGGACTGGAATTAAAGGTGGCACGTAACAGAGAATTAGGAATTGCTACTGTCCTGCCAGGGGTAGTTTAGAAACTCTTTTTAATGTTAAGAGACTCGAGACACTTTTATTCTGGCATTGTGCAGCCTGTGAGGTGAAAGTCTGTGTGTGAACTGCACTGAGGTGTGAATGGTCAGTACCTGCACATCTTTCACCTGTAGAGCTATGAAAAGCTTTTAATCAGTGTCTGGAGGAGGGTCTGTCATCTTCAATTTGTCTCCTGACACTTGGTGGATTACACCTGCATTAAATAAATAAATTAATAAAGCACACCCCTTAATTTTGTGTGTAATTAAAGCTTCAGCTGACCAGGGTTCAGTTTCTTGCCTTTACTCTGGGGTAATCCCTTGTCAAAATCAGGAGCTGAGGGCTGGGAAGGACTCTCAGATAAATGAGCTGGGAGTGCTGCTCTTGCAAGCAGCCACACTGTTTATTCTTTGTCTACATTGCCTTTGAATTTGAAGTGGTTTTCACTTTCCAGAGAGCTTGCAGGGAATTTACTCCAACTCAGCCCAATGTGGGACAGGTCAGTGGGAATGTGGCTCCTTCCAGAGGTGTTTTGGGCTGGGCAAAGCAGTGCAGTGATCCATGTGCCTCCTTGGCTGAGTGGCTCTCAGTGGATTTTCTCCCATCTCTGCCATTGCTGCCTAATGCCCTTTTTTTGGTTTTGTTTTTTAAAATTATTTTTATTTTATTTTAACCTCCCAACCTGCATGCCAGAAGATGTTTAGTTACTTGTTTTAAAGCCTCTTGCAAGATCTGATTCAGACTGACTTTGTGCAGTTCTCTTGTGTAACTCTACACTTCTTGACCCTCTGTAAGACATCATTATCTTCAGCTGATTTTCTCCTTCCAACCCACAACATGCACTAAGTTGTTTCTGAAATGCCTTTTCTTTTTAAATGTGATTATTCAGTAGGGAATTTGGAAGTGCTCTCTTAATCTACGAAGTCATTAGGACTTGGGCCAACACCAAAATCTAAGAGCTGAAGCTGAACTTTCCAGATTGTCTGGGGAAAAGTTGTGGAAGATGAGCAAAAATTCACCTGCTGAGAGCTGTAACTTCAGAGCGCAATTTTCATTCATTTTTCATCTTTGCTCTAAATTGTCACAATTCAAAATCTCATGCTACCTCGACACCTCTCCAATATGTTTGCCTGTTTTACAGACGCTCTTCCACCTTCTTTTGTTGCTAATTTGGGTGGGTGACAGCACCCAGAGAGCCATTCCTAGCCTGATAACCTCGCACAGAACGTGTTGTTCCCGAGGTAAACTTCATCAGCGATGGCAGGTTCTGCTGTTCATTTGTTTGCTTTCTTCACCTTTCAACCTGTGTTCCAGAGCACTTCACTTGTTTTACAGTCTCTGGCAAGTGTGATTTGGTCTGGCTTTTTTGCAGTTCTCTCCTGCAGAGGAAGTGGCTGCAGTGGGGTGGTGCCCTGCTGCTTTCTTTGGTGCACTTTGGGGATGAGAACTCCCAGCTCAGCCCTCTCAGGTGCTATGAATTTCATGTTCATTACCTGTGACTGCTCTCCCTGCCATGTTTCTAACTAGCTCTGGTTTATGCCAAGCCTTTACCTGCCTTAAGCCTTCTCTGCTGCTGTTTTGAGATTTGTCTAAAGACCAAAATGGATGAGTTGGTGTATCTTGTGATATCTGCTTTACTGCATGATTTGTTTTCATTTCCCTCACCCCCTGAACAGTACAGGGAGGAAGCGGGGCTCTGAACGAGGAATGGCAAAAAAAGATGAGCACAGAAAATTGTCTTCTCCTTTCTGATGCTCTTTCAGGATTTCTGCATGCTTGGGACAGGTCCTCATTTACCTCACTTTCTTGTTTTTCTCACTGTTTTCTACAAGAAATTGGGCTTTTTTTCCTGAATTCTACATACATCTACATGATAGATTTGTGCAATCCTCTAGTATTAATTTGTCATTTTATCCCGTGGTTTTCATCTTCATGCAGCTTTTGCTTTCAACTGTGTGGTTATAAAAATTTTCTTTAGCATTTGATGTCTTGTTCCACAGCAGTTACATGATTAGATAGCAAATGTTTAATTAGATTTTGGCTAGTTGGCTACATATCTTGGTATCTGTAATACCTGTCTGGCCACAATTAATAAAAGGGAATACACCCCCGTAATTACATAATCTTGCTTAAATATCCATGACCTTGAGCAACAGCAATAAGTAGGTAAATAAGAGTATTGGAGTGTTACCTCTGTGGGTGGAGGGATCTTCTTGGAATTATGCTGAACATTTTGGCATTAATAGCATAGCAGGTGATTCTGCAGTGAAAATTTCATAGAGTAATTTTGTCTATTTGCTCTTTTTAGCTAATGCATTTTACAGCCAGTGCAAGAAATACTTGCAATTTACAACAAACTTTTGGGAGAAAATCTCTGGTAATGGAAACTGTTCCATTATCATGTGCTTCAGATATTTTTGATATCTCCTCACAAGGCATTTTACTGAAGTCACAGCATAAACAAATGACCAGGGTGAAACCAAAAATAACATGAGTGTACTCAGATGATGCTGTAGCCCCCTCCAGTATCAGTAATTCCTTCAGCTACCACCATGCACAGAAACAGCTGTTGAAAAAGCAACTATTTTGGCCTTAGAAGAATTATACTGTGCTGACAGTCTGTGGAGACATCTCAGAATGGTTTCCCCTCTGCCTTCTCTCTCCCATTTCCCTTGAAGGCATCCCAAAGCACCCTCAGATGCAGTCATTGCTTTCTTGAGTAGCATCTATGTCTTGGAAAGCTCCTAAAATGTATGAGCCTTGCCAGGAGTGTTGCTAAATGAAAGGACAATTATTGTAACTTCTGTTCTGGTGAGAGGTGTGTGAATATATGAATGAGAGTGGTCACTAAAGGACAAGAAACTTGAATGAATTCGTGTCTGAGTCCAAAGGGAACCTGTATCCAAACCTGCCTGACCTTGTGATTTCCATTCCCCCATTACCTGAGAAAACTTCATTTCACAGGTGTGAGGAGAAGAGTTTTGGAGGGCAGGTGAGAACAGGGGCTGTTTAAAAAAAATCTGAGATTTCATGTGGAATAGGGAAAGTGTCTGTTCCAGGGGGCTCAATTGCTTTATTATTAGGAGCACGTGATTGGGGTGAGTGTAATCCTGGCAGCAGAGCTGACTGCAAAAGCTCTGTTTCATTGGAGCCCGAGTTGTGGGGATTTCTTAATGAGTTTAACTACTTTGACATTTTTTTCCTGAGGGAAGAAAATTATCCAAACAGAGCATAGTTGAAATAGCATTAAATACTGGCTTGAAGAATTCAGCCTACATTCTATCCTGGAGGTATGAGATAGCTCTGATTTCTGTCTCTGAGGAAGAAAATGGGCCCCAAATTATTTTCTACAGGTGATCAGTTAAGATTCATGGGGAAACTGCATGATGCAGTCAGAGGGTCTGTCAAGGGGAGATGGCTTTGGTGAGAGACAGACCCAGGGATCATGAGGCTTTAGGAAAGGTGAGGGGGAAAAAGAGCAAAAAGAAAATTGCACAGGGAAGTGTATGTTGTGGTGAAAAAATAGGAGATAAAAAGTTGTGCTGTGGTTTCTCTTGCAGTGGTACTCTTGATGTAACTTTTTTCCTGTTGGATGTGCACAGGGACAAGGCATAGATCTGTCATTCATCTCAGAGCCCTGGCTCTGCTCTGCAATCCCTCCTTTTCAGATTTTGGTGCAACTGCATCACTCTTACAGAAATGCAATTGCCACATGTACCATACATGTATTTCTGTAAAAGTAAATGTCAAGTGCACACCGTTAACTTTGTGGCTAATGAAAGAAAAATGAAATCATCTTTGTGTGTCTAAAGTGAATTTAAATTGAAAACTCTGCTGGAATAGTTCAGCTTCAAAAGGAAAATATTTACCAGGTTGGGATTGGGTTTTTTCTTTAAAACCCCCATTTTTATTTTTGTAAGTAGCAGCTCTGGTACTCCAGAGAGCTGGGCTGGGCTCTCATGTCTCCACCTTGCTTCATCACCTTTGCATGGATTCTCGGGGTCTTGTAAAGGATGCAAAGGCACTTTGTGGCATGCTGAGCTCTTCCAGCCAAGGTCTCTGCCTTGAAAAGGTTCTCTCTGGCTGTCTGCAGATCATTCCCAGCCTTGAAATCCACCTGGGTATTTTCCTCCCACTCAGAGCTGTGCATCCTCACATCCTCTGTTCCTGTCTCATTGTTTCAGATCTTCCTGGGGGAGTTCTCTGCCTCTTTCTGTAGATGTTTTTTCATTTTGTTTTGCATTAATAATACTGGAAGAGGTTGGAGGGGCAGGGGGGAAGGAAGCTTCAAGTCTGCTGGAGTTTTTCCAAGTTGGTTCATCATCATTAATCTTCCAATGTTATTTCCCTCCCTTAAAGCTTCTTGGTTCATTATTGCCATGAAAAAAAAAAGGAACCCTTTGTTCAGTAACAAGGGAATTTATGTCTGTCAAGGCAGCAGCTTTTTGCTCCAAATTCCATATCTAATTTTGCAGAAAAATACTGTCAGCAAATTGCTTGAGGTATTGCAGTGAAACACAGGGCTTATGTTACCAGCAAACATTCATGCTATTATGTAAATCTTTGCAGAGCTATACATCAGAAAAATAAATAAATGGAGTGACCAGAAAATGTACCTGAAATCAGGATGCAATGGGCAGCAAGAAGAGCTGACTGGTGACACCATAAAACAATTAGCCATCTGCTTAAATGACACTTCCATTTCATTATACGCAGACAATCTAGCTTTATTCATTAATTATTGAAAAATAACTTTGAGCAGGAGAATAATGCTTTCCTCGTATGTGGAATCTGTGCTTGCAAATCACAAAATCCCAGCGGTCCGAAATGGAAATGTGTTTGTTGGCAACCTCAGCAGCTCTCCCCTGCCAATGTGTGAGTACTCAGCGTCTGATTTTCTACATCTGGGCTTCCCAGCTCCTTTTGCTGGGGAAGCACCAGCAGTGGTGGATGCAGCAGCACCTCACTGGGTGCTTGTGGCTCTCCAGGTGCTCTCACAGAGGCTGGTGCAGTGGTACCTCAGTGGCACTCACAGAGAGCCCTGGGCAGCCTTGCTCTGGGATTCATTGAGCCAGGGCTGAGGCACGGGGACTCCAAGGTGTCTGGTTTCTACCTGGAGGCCAGCAAGTGCAAAACATTATTTTTGGTTGCACAGAGATAAATACCACTCTTCCGAAATTCACCTTTTCTCCTGCTTCTGGAAAATAATTCTGTGACCACCTCTCTGTTCCAGACGTTGTTATGTTTATCAAAATTGGTTTTATACTTAGAAACTGGGTTGTCGTGTTCTAGCATTTTGAACTGTTTGTCTTCAAGTCCTTTGGAGTATTGCACAGATCCTTGAAAAGACCTGGATCTAGAAAAAGGAGTAAAAAAATCGCCAAACATCGCTTCTGTACCACCAAAGCTCCAAAAAAAAATATAGTTTGAGTTCCACTTGGGTTCTTCTCCAATTATTTCTTACTGGATGGGGCCCAAAGAGCCTAATGTCCTGAGGACTTCACAAATGCAGTAAAATACTCACTCAGCCCAGCCCACGTGCTACCAACTGCCTCCCCCAGACATATGGTGATGTTTTTTGCCTATCACTATATAAGGTTGGAGCAGGGCAGAAATGCTCCCCCTCCTGCTCAGCGGAATAAGTGTGATAGTTTTTCTAAATTAAAACAAAACAACTTCTACTCGGGAGCGTGACTAATGCCGTGTAACCCAAGTGACTTAGGAGATACACCAGGGGAGCAGAGGCTTCTGTGGCTCCACTGGGTTTTGCAGCTGCTGACTGTGACCTGCATTTTCTCTGTGGCTCAGACACCTCTAAAAACTCAGACACATCTAAAAAGACACATCAAAGGTCGATGTCTCAGAGCACACGACCAGACTTGACCTTGTAAGATGGAGACTGGACATCACAACTCTTGAAAATCAGTGCTGAGTTTTCAGTACAGGTTGCTGTTGCCTGGGATGGAACCCTCTTATCTCCTCCAGCAGTGACATCCCTCCAACAGCTGCCAGTCACACGGGGTGGCAGAACCAGAGACATGGCAAGGATGGTGCTTAAAGTACAATTTTTATACTGTTTTTCTCCTTACAGACACTTCTTTGCTCTGGTCTTTCCTCCAGTAGTCTCATATGCTTCAGAAATGCTCTATATAGAGATTATCACTGCAGCCATTTCAGTGCTTTTGCTGCTGGAAATTAAAAGGACAATTGCAATAACTCTGCTGCATCATGGGCAGAAAAATATTGTCTGAGGATTCAGCTGCTGCTGGGAGATGGGAGGGGGTTAAGGGCAGGGCAGAAGGGGCCTTGCTGCCTTGTGAATAAATAAAAATTGTAGGAGAAGGTTGAGCCTGCCTTCAGAGCTGCTGCTGCTGCCCCAGACAGGGAGTGGAACCCTCCTCTGCAGGTTTCATGACTTCAGCAGTATTTCAGATATTTGGGGGTTTTAGAGCTACTGGTCAAGCTTATTCTTGCAAGCTTTTGGGAACAAAATGTTTGGAGATGGGCAGTGCTATGGTTAAGAGGATTTAGGACTGCTTTTGAAGATTTGCATTCTCCTTCAGTCAGAGTATTCCTGTGCAAGCTACAGAGTGTCCTTTGATCTCCCTCTGCCTTGATCCACCTTTGTGAAAACCAGATACCAGCCCCTTTTCTTTTATATAAGTATGTAGATTGTAGGTATATGATAAGGATATAGACTTAATGCATGTAAATACCCAGTGATGCAGAACAGAACTTTTGGTTGCTACTGTCCTACAAATAAGGAACAGGAAGGCAGCTTCTCTATAATGAGATTGCAAATGTCATTTCCATAAGAAAGCATTTTGGGGTTCAGATCTATTTGTTGCATGCTGGTCATTTAGGATGATACTGATTTCTAGTCAGTGCTGTCCTACTTGAGTTTTGAAAACATATTCATTGGGGGCTGGGTGGGAGGAGAGGAAGAGAAATTTAAAACTTTTATACTTAATTGGTCATCTATAAATCTCATAGGTTTTACTCAAAACTCATCACTGGTTTTCATAGATCTGCTTAACAAGTGTTGGTCTGAAATGCCTTAGGGTAATTAATGCTAATTCTTACATGGCCTTGACACTTCTGCAAAAATTCCTTCTAAAGGAAATAATCAAGGGATAAGTTATTATTTTAGCATATATAATGATGCATTTCAGGAAATATCATGTTAGAAACTAGATAACTAAGTTGAGAGAGTTTTTTATTAGATTAAAGCACTTGTGAATGAAAGTTCCCAGATGTCTTTCTAACTAACCTTACAAAAATATAATGTGACCAGAATCTACTCTCATATTCAGCCCAGAGAGCAAAGTAAAGATGTTTGAAAGAAAATATCTGGTTCCCTTTCCTATCACTGGTAAATATGGGCCAAATTAGGAAAACATTGAAGTGTACACTTAGAGAAATGCTTAAGTGTTTTCATCAGGGCCTAAGTAGTGAATTAGAGCAACTCTCTTACCCTTGTTCAAACCACACTGATGTCAGTAGAAAGACTCTCATTAACCTCTGAGGATTTTGCATTAGATCTGTGGGTAAAATTCTGGTTCCTTTGAAGTTAGTGGCAAAGTTTCCATTAACCTGTGCCTGGGACTTCATTTATTCTGCAGGAGGAATGTTCTCGGCATAAAACACATGATCATGTCCTGATAAATATAAAGAAAATTGATGCTATTCATTTAGGAATATCCAGCACTAGCAATTAGTAGGAAGTATGAATACAGGAAAAAAAACCCCTAATCTAATTATGTGAAAATCCTTGCTGTGTAATAAAACTGAAGTGGTTTCTGCATGTCTCACCACAAATGAGAGAGATCAGTATTCAGAAACAGGTCTGAATTTATTTTCATATGTATTGAAAATACTTTTTGCTTTCAAACTGCTTGGTAACCATTATAGTCTGCCAGCCATAAAGCTTCATTTACCTCACAGGCTTTACTTGTTTCTCTGTCCCCAGTAATGTTTTGGAGACCTGTTCATATTTTGAAAGGTGTTATATTGAAACCTGGAAGTTCTGTTCATTCTGTGCTTCTGAGTCATTTTATTTGAAAACCTGTGAAAAAGAAAAGGAGTCTGAGACATTGAGGACAGATAAAATTGGTCTTCAAAAGTTCAAGAAGAGTAATTGCATCAATCTGGAAGAACATGTTTAGGGCTAGAACTCACAAATACAGACTGAAGGAATTGAGTGTGTTTAGCATAAAGAAGCCCCAGTGAAGTGATGAAATGGCACCCTGAGCTATCCTTTTTCTTCTGAGGTGAAAAAACCCCAACTAAATACCAGTAAAACAATAGAACATGTATCAAGGGCTATAAAATATTACATAGTGAATAGAAAATCTTTCTAAAATTAGTCTAGAAAGTGGCTAAATTATGGGCATGTTTGCTAAATTGTACTATAGGCAAACCAAAGTGTGAATATTCCATATTTATTTTAAACTGTATTCAACTTATTTCCTTAATGGAGATAATGCTATTTCATCTAAGAAGTTGAATTAAAAAAGAAAAAAAAAAAACCACTCACAATAAAACTAGCCAACCCTCAGAGATGAGCAGTTTCCACTACAAACAGTGCACCTAGAGGATGAGATTTTTTGAGAGCCTGTAAAGCTTTGGTAATGCTAAACACAAAAATAAATGGAGCTTAATATTCCAAAGGGCTTGTACCCAGTGTTTGCAAGAGGAAGTCTGAGGGCAGCCCGCAGAGATCTCTAAGGGTGGGGTTTGAGGAGATTTACAGCACTGCCCTCTCACCTGGGGGATGTTTGTGGGAGAAGGTGGGGTCTGTGCTGGGAGCAGCTCTGCATCCCCTGCAGGGGCAAATCCATACAGCAGCTTGGCTGTGAGCATCTGCCTTCAAGAGAACAAATTTGATAGAGCAGGCAGTCACATCAAGTGCTGGCATGCTTTGGGCCATTTTTACAAACCCTGTTTCAAACAGGAGGAGGCACTTTGCAGGAGACTCACCAGAGCAGTTGCTGAACTGGAAAACTCAGTCGCTGTGTCCTATGAGCTGCACCCCCTGAGCTCTGGGGGCTGCCAGGTGTCCTAAGCTGAATGTTTTAGGAATTTAGGGTACTCAACAACCCCTGAGATCATGACAGGGTCATCTGAGGTGAACTGATTTTGGTGGAGTGGCTGCATGACAAATTCTGTGGTAGTGACTGTCACTGCCAGCTCTGCACTCCCTCACAGCTGCAGGTGGGAAACCTGCATCCAAACAGGTGACATCACCTGTGACATCACCTGTGACATCACATGTTGGAAAACATTGCTGTGAAATAGTACATGTTCTTTAGAGATGATGAGCATTATCTCCCTGCATGAACTGGAACCTTTTTTATGGAGACATCTCCCTGTAACCCTTCCCCACATGTCCAATAAACTCACATCCAAAGTAATAAATACAGGTGTTGAGAGGAGCCAAACGACTAAAACCAAACAGCCAATTAATCTGGAAGCACATTTCCCAGTTAATGAAGTGTTCCTGAGTTCTTGAGTGCAGACAAGGAATCTGTATTGGGAAGTGTGTTTTACTCCAAGGCATTCATTTGCAACAGAAGCCTTGAATGGCAGCAGTGCTAAAGAACTGCTCAGGCACCCTCTGGTTCAGTGGAATAGTGCTCACAGCAAATTTTCTTGACCAGGCTACAGGAAATATATCTAGGCTGTGCTTCCCAGGGTTGCTTATGAGCTGTCAAGTAGAATAACAAAAAGAAAAGCCAGAGAAAATGAAATTACCTTTGCTTCACGTATTTGTTCTTCGCAAATCCACGTTGGCTCTTACTCATCTTCGCGTCATCTTCTGGTTTCCTACAGGTTTTATATTTCAGTATTTCCCTGCATATTGAAAGATGTGTAAATCCCTAGGCCCTCTCTTGCTTATTTTCTAACAACTCGGATTCTCACCTGTCTCAACTTCTGCTCCAAAAGCTGTGCTAGTTCCCTCAGTACCCCTTTGATTTTTTTCCCCTGAAAAACAGACATAAAACCTTCCAACTTAGCCAAGTATTTTTCAAACTCTTTTGATTTTTTTCATAGCTGGTAAGCTAATCTCTCCGTGCCAGCATCAATTTTGTTATTCATCTGATCACAATTAACCTTTTCAGTGAGGACTGAGGCAGAAGGGAGAGTAAATGCTTTGGTCTGCTCGGCATCATTTATTGGGCCATCCTTTCCTGTTGAGGAGCAGACTAACTTTGTTTGACCTTCCCCTTCCTACCCACATAGCCTGTTGGCTTGTTTCATTTTGTATCTTGTTAGCTGTGCCTTTGTTTGCTGTTTTACTTTTTTTTCCTCTTTACGTGCTGCAGCAGTTCTTGGACACAGTCTTAGAAATTAGATGAGTAAATTGTATGTTTTCTGATACCTCTTGAAAGGACTCGGTGTTTGCAGAACTCCAGAAATCCTCCAACTGCAGCTTTACCCATAGTCTGCTGTAAAATCTTATGCATTAACATTTAGAAGGAATAATAATCAGAGGATCAAGTAGCATTAGATAACTCTTCTGTGGAATGTTTGCTGTAATTGTTAGGGTACAATAACTGGAACTTTCTAGTCCACTAAAGGACTATCCTCTCCTGGATTTCTAAGCAGTATTTATAATTCAAGAGAGATGCTTATTATATCTGAATATATATGAGGCTTACCAAAAGAATATTCTAGCTTGTAGAGGTGTTTTTTTGGTTTTGTTTGTTTTGCTGACAGATTTCACTGACTGGTAGAATTTTGAATACATTGACATTTTAGTCTGATTTTTATCCTTTCTTTATCCTTCCATTAATGCTGTGCTTGCAAAAGCCTCTTTAATTTTTGTCTGTCACCATTATTTTGTTTTTATAATGAGCATTGTAAAGCCACAAAGTGAGTGTGTTATTACAACAGAAATAATCATTTTTGTGTATGTACAAACACTAAAAATTCTCTTCCTAAAACTGACACCATCTTGATGATCTGGTAATTGGCAACTGTAGAACCAAACCCTGTGTAACTGAATAGCACAAAGTCTCTATGCCCCCATGGGCTGATGAAAATTAAAGATAATATAATTTTTGTGTTTTATTGCCTGTGATATGAGGGGCTTGGAACTTTTTCATAGGTGATCAGTTGTGGTTAAAAGCTGAGTGCACCATTTCTACAGCCACTGAAAGTGGTAACAGGAGTTAGTGCCCAAATCCTACTGAAACTCATCTGATATTCCTCGGTGGTAATGAAGAAAATCTCTTCCTCCTAAGCAGAAATACTGATGAGGGTATAATGAAATAATATTTACTTTATTCTGATTGAGGTTTTGAAGACTTGGAAAAGTGCTGTGAGACCAGCCAGTATCCGTGGAGTAAAACCTACTAAACTGAAGTATAGGGGTGTCTGTGAAGAATTGCTTTGGGAAAGAGCCAGTGATGTTTGCTGAGAATGTGGTTATGTGGCATTACTGACACAATCCTCTTTGCAAGAGCCTGCACAGGTCTGGGGTGGGCTCTGTTCCAGCACCTGCATGGTTTGGACTGGAGTATTTAACTCCTGCCTCCCAAAACCAACCCAACCCAACCCAACCTAAAAAAAACCCGCTAAACCAAACCCAACGACAGCAAAAAACCCCAAACCAGAAAAGCCCCAACCAAACTCGAACAAAAAAAGCAACCCCCCCCAAAAAATAAAAACCAACCAACCAAAAAAAACCCAAAACCCAACAAACAAAAAGAAAAGGAAAGAAAAATAAGGGAGAAAAAAAAGGAATCAAGAATCTAGGACCGAATCCAGCAGAAATAATCACCTCCATGAAAATGAGAGCCCCCAGGTACTTTTTTGACTGCTGTTGAAAGGATGATGGCTTTGGGTAATAAAAACCATGGTGCTCTTTCCCCCCTCCTGTTGCCACCCCACTGCTGACATTTAATGCACGGAGCAGGGCCCGTGCCGTGGTGAAATATCACTCCTGTCACTCTGGAAGTGACACGAGCGGCGCCGGGGGACGGCGGGCTGTGAAAGCACCGGGCAGGAGGAGTCATCCTTCACAGCTGACGAAAGATAACTTAAAAGGGGATGCATAATTGCTGAAAGAGGCTTCTCGGGGACCAGAGGTGGAAAGAGCGACAAAGGAAGAGCTGGTGTTGAAAGGCGCGCGGAGCGATGAGCGTGGCCCGACGCGACAGCGCGGCTCTTTCACGGCTCTCACGCATCCCTCTGCTCGGGTAGGGTCCCTGTAGCTGGAATCAGGCCCCTCTCCACTCATCAGAGGCTCTGTGCTGATTTTAATAGGCAAGATGAAACAGAAGACAGCTCAGTATGGGTTTAGATTGAGTCACGGTTATTGAATTTGTCCAAGGTACAAAGGTGCTGTTTGCAGCAAAATGAAATAAGTGATAAAAAAAAAAAAAATCCACGAAGAACAAAGGGACTGGAGAGTAATATTTGTCACACTCTCAAGAGTCTTCTGTTTGGTATATGAGAGGAAAAAAGAGTAAGGAACATGCTGCAAACTTGCAGCAGTGAAGTGCCTGAAAAGAAAAATGTTTAATGAAAGTGAGCATAGTTTTTTCTCAACAATACAAAAGTTTGGGTGGGGGTGGTACTGAAAAAACCTCACAAATAACAAAGTTACGAAAAAGGAAAAATGAGGGACTGTGGAGGAGCCTTCAGAGTCCCCATGTGGAAATCTTATAGATGCACTTGCTGTGTTCCCCTGGCCTCAGTGCCTGGCTCTGTCCTTGTCCTGTGAGTGCCTGTGTAATGCTGAACTTGGAGTTGCACTTCCAGACACGAGGCTCCTTCCCACCTACTTGTGCACACCTCTGAACCTCTGCTGCATTTTGATTCACAAAGAAACGTGGTTGTGTGAGTACTTAAGCATCTGAGGTTTGGGCTGTCTCTTTTGGCTCTTAAAGACAGGAATAGTTTTCTTTGTCTGTGATGATAAATAGGTGATAGGCAAATAGGGGCTGTGGTAAGGGGAGAAGGGTGAGTAGGTGCTTCCATGGTAAGGTGTTGTGATGGGTTGAGGACATAAGTGCAGCAGGACTTGCAGGTAGAAATGTCTTGCAGGAAGTATTCTGTATAGTTACTTTATATGAGTACTCATATAAAGGGTTTCTGTGCACAGGCTGCCCTTAATTTGGCCCTTATGTAGGTGATTTAATCTTTTATAAAGCACTTACGTCAGTAGGAAATGACAATATTGAAACAAATTGGGAAGGAACTCAAATGAGAGGTACTTGTAGAGGAACCCTTTGCCCTCTCTTCTTTAAATGGGTCTGTAATCAACCTCTGCTGACCTTTACCACTCGATTTCCCAGCTGTGGCTTCTTTTCCAGAAGAAAGCAGCCGTAGGTAGAAGACTCTTGGGCAGATGTGTGCCTTTGCTTTGTGTGAGTGTGGCATCTCTGGAGTGACCCATCAGGCTGCTGGCATCCCTACGTGTCATTGCTGCCATTCTGCAACTCCAGCTTTTGTCTCAGCTGCTGTCTGGAGTTGGTAGAAATGAATAAACCCGATCAGGAAGGAGCAGGAGGAGGAAAATCCAGGTGCAGGGAGAAAAACTTTTGTTCTCCCGGTGTCTGTCCTCTCCCAGGTGCAGTGCTGCCCTCCCTCATTAGTGCTCAGGCTGCCCCAGGGCCGAGCTGCTCCCGGCGCCGTTGCCAAAGCTACGGAATCAGATGCTCTGGCTGTGGATGAAAGAGAACAGCCTCTACTTTCCTCAGAATTTACAATGGCTTTGCTTCCATGGTCCAGGCACCACGGCTGAATCCTGATTGGATCAGTTCTTTCTGACTCTATCAATTCTGATTTATTTCCCCTCTCCAGAATCCCCCACCAGCATTTGTGGTCATCAGGGGTGGGTTTATTCCTTGTCCCACAGCTCTGTAAACACCATGTCCTGAGGAGGGTTGTTGGGAGAGAGGGAGCTCGTAGAGGAGACAGCAGTGATGACCTCTGGGAATTGCTCTGGGCTGTGCAGGAGCTGCATTACCTTGACAGATCTGCTCTTGACAGTGAGGAGACTCATTCAGTTGTCCCGATGCTCCTCTACTTCTGCATTTCCATTTTTCCCGGGGGCTGCTCAGTCCTTCTGGTTCAGCACAGTCCTCCAGCACTTTGTGCTCAGACACATTTGCACCAAAGCACTTGCAGAGGGTTTTCTGTTGTTGTTTTGGTGTGAGTTGTATGCATTTCATTTCAGAGGAAAGCTTTGATGTTCAGATTGAACTAATGCAATTTTTTACTGATAGAAATTAGAGGCTAATCACTCATTTTCCAGAATAACTCTCTGTATCTTGGACTGCTTCAGAGTAGCAGGAATATAAAACTAGTCCTGTTGTTATAGCACCATTTTTGTCAGTAAATCAGCAGCAACTGTGCTTCTGTCTGCTCTATTATTTTTATTCCAATATTATAGATCTGAAGTTCTCTGTTCTTACTCCAGGGAAGCAAATAACAATTCTGCTATGCCATAACTTTTAGCTAAGTCTTTTCCTACTGAGCCATCACGCTGTTGCTCACTGGTTAAATGTGCTTAGTGAGACATTTGCTGTGGGCATTTTTCAAGTTGTCATCACTTAATGCAAAACAAGGCTTGGAAAAACAAGGTAGTATAGTTCTGCTCTTTTGCACAGTTTTAATTTTTATGTCCTGACCCTTGTAAAAGAGCAGACTTGGGTTACATTTTCTGCCTGTGTTGTTGTACCATCACTGTGCTGCTGTGGTGGCCAAGAGGAGCCTGGCATTCCCATCTTCATCAGCCTCACAGTGGTAGTAGAGGGGGTGAATAAAAAATAACTTGAGAAGCATTTTGGGTGAAATTTCATCTACCAATATTGATTTCCTTGTAAAATACAGGATCTGGGTTATTTGGAAATAGATTTTGCCAGACAAAAAGAGGGGAAAAGTCTGAATGTTTTCTTTTGGTATTTTAAAATGCTGGTTTTATTTCTGTCTAGGTAAACAAGTGATTAGAATTGCAAGGATTTATCTGTAAAAGAAATGTCTCCAATGAAATTAGTGTGAGAATGGTGGAAGAGCTGACATAATTATAAATGTCTGTAACTGAAGATGAAACAACTCTTTCTTTATCTTGGGTTTGCTCTGGAGGGTTTTTATGGGGATATTACAAAGGGAATTTATCCATGACCCTTCAGAGATTTAATTTGGCTTGATGGTCTCAACTATACATTTATAATTAGTTCTTAGAACGAATGAAGCTTCTAAGCAGCTTGAGTATGAACAACTTCAATCTCTACTGGGTCTTTCGAAGAAGTGTTTGGGGATTTTTTTGTGTGTAAGAACAGCACAGAGTGAAAAAAGAGAACAAGATTCCCGTCAGCCTCTCAGCCAGAGTAGATTTGTAAGTTGACAGCTCTCTCTGGAGTCTTGGGCTTTTCTTACTTCCCAGTAATTAAATTTTCCAGGTTCAAGTCAGATTTCAGACTGTGTCTTAAGTGACGAGAATCTACAAATACATTCCACTTACAAAAACTTCCTAAAAAATCCTCAATGTAAATAAGAGATGTATTGGAAATTCGTATTATGACCTAAAATTCCTCTTGGTTGACTCTCACAATTTTTGCTGGCTTTCTGTTACTTTGTTCAAGCAGGGGAGAGAAGCCTGTACAAGGAGGCCAATGAGCTCTCTCCAGCACAAGGACACCTGAGTACCTGGCTGCTGTGCTGGGGTCTGAATTTGCTCTTCCAGTTACCATTTGAAGATGGGCTGCACGACACTCACCCAAAAACTGTGATGGACACAAAATTCCTTTTCTCCTACCTATTAGCAGTGCCTTTCTAGCAGAAATTTCTTACAAAATTAAGGTTTAATTATTCTTACGAAATGCAATGTAATACATTAGTTTTTATCATGGGAGGTATTATCACACTGTAAATAATTGAAGAAACCATAAGTTAGAGTTGACGATCTAAATGAAGGAAGCACATTTTCTGATGATCTTTTTCTATGAGTTTCCTTGCTGAATGCTGCAAATTAGCAAGTAATTTGTAATGCTTATCCTGAACATTATGTGAATTAGTGAGAGTCCATTGTAATTAGATTTTTTAAAAACCAATTAGCAAGTGAGAATGGTCTCATCGTTTATTTAGAATTACTCAGAAAAAAAAAGGAGCATAATTTTATTTGTACTGTATTTTTTCACGATTTTAATGCTTTCATTTCCTCCTAATAAAAGAAGTATCGTGAGGGCACAGAGAAGAGGGATGATAAAATCCAAAGTTACCTCCATTCCTGCTGGATATGTAGGTTCCTCCTATTTTCAAAGGTTTCTGAATCTGACCCAACGTGATAAACGCAGCATTCTATAGAGCAGGGAATTAATTCTCTTTTCTGCAGATGCAGTCTAATGCCTTCACTTTGAGATCATTTTTTCTATATGTCTTTGCACACATCATGCTAGAATATTTTTAATTTCCATTTTAGCAGAAGTGGAACAACTCCTTCGCTTCTTTTTCATTTAGCAGTAAATGAATTGCAATAGAAACACAATTTCATGAGTTTTCAACCCTGTCCATAGAAATCTCTGGTTTTGTTCTATTTTTCTATGAAGAACTTTATCATAAGAGCCTTGTTTTCCTTTGCTGTTGCCTCATGATGTCAAAGTGAAAAGGATTTGGCTGCTGTGTATTCACGAATTGCTATAGGAGGTTGGATGAGGTACTTGGCAGAGATTCATGGAACAGCTGAGATGTTGACTTCTTGGCTACTGCAGGAATAAGATGGACACTACAGCAGTTTGCACAGCAGGGCTGCAGTCATCAGCACCAAGAAGAAGTGTTTTCTCTGGGTTCAGAGCAGGGGGATCAGTCCTTTCCTCCTGTCACATCGCCGTGCACCAGCACAGCGGGTGATAATTGGAATCTCCGGGCGATGAAGGACTGGTGATCCTTGGTGTGAAAGATGCGACCTGAGTGTGAGGTTCAGAGCAGGGAAGATTTTCAGGCGGTGCCTCTGTTTGCACTGGAAGGCCAAGGCCAGCTGAGGGATCTGGTTATTCCTTGATGAGCCCCTCCGTGGATTTAAGTCTCAGCTGCATTGCAGCGCCAAAGCTTCTTTTTTCCCTTTCCAGTCTGATCTAATTTCCCAAGATCCATGATGAGATGAAGTCCTAGGGATTTTTCGTGCATTATTCAGCTGCAGAAGTATTCTCCTTTTCTCCTTTAAGCAAGGTATTTTGTTTCTTTTTCTATTTATCCAGTGCGAAAGAAATGTTTTGTAGTTTAAGTGTACTCGTGTGGTCTGTGTGTGTCCTCTTCTGCACTGCTTTTTGCCTGCTTCTTCTCCTCTTGGTTTTCTTACCATCCTCAGCAAATCAGTGGAAGAGTCCAGAACTGAGATGCTCAAGGATTTAGAAGCAGTTTAGTTTATTGATGGGACCAAGCTTAGAAAAACTCAATTAATAACCAAAGTAAGCGTTTCTTGGGTAGAGGTCAGCAGGAGTGGAGAGAGCCTGGCTGTTGCTGGAAGCACTCAGGGCTTCCCTGGACCAATTTCAGCCCCTGCCCAGAGCTCTGTGGCTGTGAAGCACAGCTCCTGATAGCTGTGATTCTGGTGGTGTGATTCAGGCAGTGTAACTCACCTGCTAATTCTGACTTTAAAATTCTAGAAACCGAAGACAGCTGTGGAAAAGCTTTCCTTCCCCAGTCAGAGTGTCCGTAAGAATAGGCATTAATTGACAACAGAGAAAATCACAGGAGGCTGCACAGAATTGTGGAATAGGGCAGATGCATATAAAAAAATTAACCTGTGCTAGAACAAATTGAAGCACGACTGCTGTAGCATTTATTGTTTCATTACGAGCTGACTTACTGACAGCTTCTTTGCTTGAGACTCCTCTGATGGTGACACTTAACTGGCTGCCTCTGAACACCTCACACATTTTTAATAGTTTTAATAGTTTGTTTCGTTGGGTTTTTTTAACAACTGAGCTTTCCTTGTGTTATACAGATACTGCTTTTCTTTTTCTGCTGTACTTTGAAATGCTCATCAAGAATTCTGGGTAGTTTTGGTGGTGGAAAAGAAGTTTGCTGAGAACATCTGCCATGGTTATATCTGAAAGTCTTGCTCAGATTTGGGAGGGAAGAACAGGTGGGCTTGAAGATAGATAATTGTGTGACATATACAGTATCTGGCAGAAAATTCCAGTAATTTTCTGCTCTGATAGACACTTATGAATAGATATATCTTCTAGTCAACCAGCTGTGGACCTCTTCTTGCTCTGCATAGAGGTGACATCTGACTTAAATAAGAGGAGGGGAAAAGAAGGAACAAATTATCAATGAAGTGATATTTATGTCCTCCCATTTTCCAGAATAGAAGCTTTCACAGGTTGTTTAAATTGAATGGCAGGTACTTAAAAGGCTTCTTTCTGAAACATGAGTTTTAAAAATCTAAGTAATGCATGAAAATTTTAAAGGCAGGAAAAGAATTTCAGCTCTGATTCTGAGCTCCAAATTACTCCTGATTCTTAGAAGGAAAAAAAAACCAGCCCACCCCTTGATAACAACAGTAGGATGTGTGTCCCCTGGTACCTCTAAGCAAACCAAGAGATTTCACATTACATTAATTTGCATGGTTTGCAAATATTTCTGAAGTAGCCTCTTGATTAGGTTTCCTCTTACTGAGTAACAGCATCTTTGCAGGGCCCTTAAGAAATGTGTTATTGAGAATAATACCTTAAATTATTTGCTTAGCAGATGAAGGGAATTATTGAGAGAATATGGATGTAATGTAAATATCAGCTGTGCATATATGGGTAGGAATTTGTGTGTGAGAACAGGACTGCTCCATGCTCACTGCTCTCAAAAAGAGATTTGTGTGTCTCATGTTGCATTGATAATAGTGGCAGCCTCTTCCTTCCTCTCAGCAGGAACAGCTATCAAAGATGAAAGCATCTTCGTAGGCCAGCAGGAACTGATTTCCTCAGTCCTGTGCATGATAATATTTTAATTAGGCAGCTCCTTGTGGTGGTGAGGAACTTTTCAATTAACCATTTTTAAAAAGCGTTCTCACTTTCTCTAATTCAGCAATTTCTCTAATTTAATTTAAACCTTTTCTTAGTGAAGCAATAAATCTCAACGGACAGGAATTCATTCACCTGGATTTTTTGTGTGCTAGAAAGCTGGTGGAAAATCCAGAAAGCAATATGCAGTGGATAAAATATTCATGACTACTCTGTTTCTTATGCGAGTTATTTGTGATTAGGAAAACGGGTGATGCAGAGTGTGATGCGTGGAATTTCTTGCTCTTTAGAAGACTGAAACATGAGACATTTCTTATGATTGGAAAAATGCCTATTCCTTAGACCACCATTAGTTGTCAGTTCAGACCTTGAAGAACTGAATTATTTCCCGATCAGTGGAATCAAACCTAATATGGAAGAAGTCAAAAAGTTTACCTGAAGATCCTTTCATCAGTTTTTTTAATTAACATTTTTCAGCAGAGTTTATGGGGGTTAATAAGTCACTAAGAGATGCTACAGGTGTCCCAACATGTCACATATGCAGTCAAGTGCTTGGACCATTATAGATGGACATTACAGATGTTGTAGAGGACTATAAATGAATGAAAATGCTTATTTTATATCTAAATGTCTTTTGTTACAGTTTCTATGTAAATTATAGACAAATGAAAGTGCTTCGACACTGTAGTGACTACTTTCTCACAAATCTATGAAACACACATTTTATAAGCTGTTTAAGTACAATTTTAACTGCTCCTCTTCTAATTCTGCCAAATGAAGTATTTCAGTTGTTTCTGCCTTCTGATATACGTAGCAGCTTAATTACTCTTTTGAAACCCATGAGCATTTCAGAGGAGATGAAATTAAAAGCAGGAATTCTTATCCCACTGGTTAGTGGGCCTTTTAGTAGTGAAGAAACTGCCCACTGATGAGAAAAATCTCCTCAAGCAGATTCAGAAACAATTGAGTGAGGCTCAGCTATTCTTTATATAAGGAAAAAACCCTGGAGATATTCAGATGATTATTAGTTCATGGTTTTCCAAAGAGCCAGGATCTAACTCACACTGGCCATAACTAGAGTCTAATTTTTTTTTTTTTTTTTAATTTAAACCTTTAGTTGTCATAATTGCTTCTGAAAGATATGAAATATAGTTTGTCTTTTTTAGAAGTTGTAATAGGGAGAGTGGGGACCTGGTAACAGGATACCCAAACTAAAGCTAGTTGGAAATGTTTAATGGAACAGTTTTTCCACTACAAAATAAAGCTTGAAGGGTGGGGATCAGGATTTAATATTAGTTAGAACATGTTGACGTTTGACCAAGAAATCTGATAAGGAAAAACCAGAATAAATATTAATAATTTTTTTATTTTCTTGTTTTCATGCATTTCTAGCCCAATTTATATTATAAATTATATGCTGTATAATTTGAACAGCATTGTTATTTTATAAAGTTTTTTCACTTTTGAAATATTTATAGTTGTTAACAAATTATTTTATCAGAATTCTCATTCTGCAGGTAAATTAAAATTTTGATTTTATATTCCAATTCAAAAGAAAACCAGATTTTGAAATGGCAGCTTTTCCTGCAGAAAGAAAATCTGTCTTTCTAAGCAGATGTACGTTTGTGTTAATATAATTTGAGTATCACAAATATTTTCACTGCATTTGACTGACATTAATTGGAGGGGACAGGTGGTGGTGGCAGTGGGGAGGAAATCTCTCCAGCATTGTGTAGAATTGATAACAGGATATACAGGACTAGAGCTGGTGAAAAATGCATAAATATCACTTGTTCAAGAAATTGATTAATTGAGATTTAAAAAAAGAGGAAGAATTGCAGTATAAATGTAAAGTAACAGCAATAAGAAAGATATTTTTCTGTTGTCTTCATGAAGAATCCCTCGAAGTTGGCTCTTGTCCCCCTGTAGTGGTGGGGTCACTCCTCGAGAGCTGTGTCCAGTTGTGGCTCCCTCACTTTAAGAAAGGTGAACCTCACCTTCCCAGAGGTGTTGGAGCAAACCCAGAGAAGGGCGATGAAGCTGAGGAAGGGTCTGGAGGGTAAATCCTGTGAGGAGCAGCTGAGGGAGCTGGGGGTGCTTTTACTTTGTGGTCCACTGGTTTTGCCAAAGGAGAAGGTGATCTGCTGAGTTCTCAGGCTTGTAAACCAATGGGGTTGATTCAACAGAAACGAAGTTGATACTGATAAAAAGCCATGGTAATTAGCTTTCAAAAGTTAATATTTATTACCAGAAATCAGATCGTGTTATTGTTGGTGTTTAAGTCTCGTAAAACAAGACGCAGTTGAAAATTTTCAAAATACTGAGATTTTTTTTCATGCTAGAAATATTTGTTTCTAGAGAACTTAAAAAAGAAATAGAGAAGAAAACTGTGTAAAGTTGCATGAGGAACCCAAACAAAAGTGCAGTGGCCTAGAAACAGAGAATGGTTGTTTGATGCCCCACAGCTTGGAAAACAACTGCTTTCTAAACACGAGACTCTGCTTCCCCTCCCATAATCACTGTCTTTCCTCCAGGCACTTGCTCAAAGTGAATCAGCTCAAGGATTAATACTTCTGCACAGGGCTTTTGACAAAGTGTGTGACATCAGACTGAAAGAGTTTGAGCATTGCTGAGAAAGGGATTTTGCAGAGGAGCAATAATGTACCTCTGAGCACCTGTGTGAGCCACAGAAATACTTCAGACTCTTTGACAAACAGCTCTGGAAACAGAAATGATGTCTCTGCCTGAAATATTGGAGAGGAGGGCAAAGAGAAAGGGTAAAACCAGTTTCCAGCAGTGGCTTCTCAGTTTTCTGAGCTTCTCCCACTTTTGGCGATGCTGCTGAGATTGGACTTGGTGTGTCTGTGGTTTCCTGCAATAACAAAGCTGAATAGCCACTTGCTGGTGGTGATCTGGAGTGATTTGGGTTTGCTAGGGCCAGTTCCCAGTTGTGATGTGTGTAGGTGGAACAGATGTAGCCATTTGAATGACTCTGAGCCTACATTTTGACCCTGTTGGCTCTTTTGGGGTGAGACATGGCTAAATCTCATGGTGAAAGTGGTCTGTAGGAGCCTGGCTGTGGTGAGGAGAGACTTTCCATTCCCCCAGGGATCCCTGCTGAAAAGGGCTGCCCTGCAGTGAGCCCACGGTCAGATCCCTTAATTTATTGGACTTTTGTTTGGCAGCTGGGCCAGGTTGAGGGCTCAGGTGCAGGCAAGGCAGGAAGGAGCCTGGTGCAGGGCCCTGCTGCAGTTATTGATCACCCCTGCTCAGAACCTGCAGCACTGAAGCAACATCATTACTGACTTATCTAGGGATTGTGTGGTTAGAATGCTTCCTTTTTCTGCACTGCAAATGAGAAGCTGATAGGAAAAAGAGAAGGGTGCAATGGGCTTTCCAGAGCAGAACTGACAGACTGCTGTTCCTGCAGGGGTACATCTCCCAGTGGCAGCTTCCCAGTGCATATGGAAGAGACGATGATCCATCAGTGACTCACTCAATTCTTTTCACTTCTTCATAGCAAATTATTAAAAAAAAAAAAAAAAAGGAGACAGAAAAGAAATAATACAATTTCCATGCCCTTATAAATGCAGTAGGAGCCTGTGATTAGAAACAAGAAGCTTAGCATGTGGAGGGTAAGAGCATGGCAGAGGTAGCAGCATGTTGGATGTTATTGCTGTTATTGAACGGAGCACCGGGGTGACCACACTTTACAAGAGCTTTATTGGTTCACTCTAGTAAAAATGAATCACACCTCTCTCCCTCAGCTCCTCATCTTTTTCCCTCAAAAGACTGATAGGAGAAAGGATGATTAAAAACCTCCAACATGAAAAAAGTTCAACTTTACACGTCAGTGCTGTGTACAGATGGATGATTCACCAGGATCCAGCTCTGTGTTTTTAAGCTGGTTTTTTGTTTGAAGTGTTAGCATGTCAGACTTTATAGAGATTCCGGGTTTGAGCCTCTGCTAGTACCTGCTTTTATCAGGTAAAATGTAATGTGGTGGCACAGAAGGGACTCCTGCTGAAAAGTGCTCCCCTTTGCTAGTTTGATGGAAAAATAAAGAGAAATCTACGTGGAGTCTCCGTTTCTCTGCTCTGAGGGATTATTTCCATGGAGGTTTATACTGGGCACTTAAATGGCATCTAGAGGTGCTTTTCAATATCACATACCATCCTCTGCAGCATTGGAGGGGGTGAACTAGACAATTTTCCAACTCTGAATCAATTTTTTGACTTTCCAGTCTCTGTTAAGCAGCTTTTAACTTTTGTTACCATTACAGTCTTGGGAGTTACAGGCAGCAGAAGGCTCAGCTATACACCATTCACCAGGCAAGAGGCTTCGTGCCAAGGAGCACAGGGGCTGAAAGCCATTATTCAGGAACCCATATCATAAAAGTACTTTTAGATGTAAAAAAAGGATGGGGCACCAACCTGCAGGCAGCAAAGAAAAATTGAGTTTATAGTCCTGTCATATGTGCATATAAACTGAGTTTATCATTGTTGCTACTTGCAACAAAACTGTACCAGTCAATGTTCAGCTGCAGCAGCGCCGCTTGCCAAAGCAAAGCCATCCTGTCTGTGACAGGAACACGTCTGTAGTGCCTGGCATCTGACAGTCCTGAAGCATTTTGCAGTACAAATGTTAATTAAGCTTTACAGCAGCTTTGTAAGGTAGGTAAATGCCATCAAGAGACATTTCAGCTAAGGCACCGGGCTCCCTCTCCTATGGAAGGGTAGCAGGGTGTGAGAGGAGGCATGTTGGGTGGGTAGCCCAGTGTGTGGGGCCAGATTTGTGCTCAAGAGAATAAGTCTTCAATTGCTGCATGACCTTTTGTGCTAGGAAATTGGGACCTCTGCTATGGTTACGGCAGGAAAACTCAATACGGTAATAGAAATGTTCCCCAGACTGGAGTAGCACAGTGGTCTGCCTGCCAGGGAATTATTTTGGATTTCCCCCCAAATGCGACTATAATTCAGCTTTTGATATGCATCACAGCTCCTCTTGTTCCCATGAAGCCCTTACTTGTCCCAGCAGTGTGAGCCTGTACCTGGGCTGTGATGCTGTGTTGTGTGGGCTGGCTCTGCACAGCTCTCCAAGAGCGGCCACGTGCCCTCTGCTCAGGTGTGAGCCTTCATTTCATCCCCACACTGCTGCATTGTTAGCAGCCTGTGTGCAGCCTGTCAGCCCTTCATGTCCTCCCTTCAGTGCTCTCAGTTTCCTGGCAGGAGGAGAAAATGCCCCTGGCTTGTAGCTGGAGCCCTTTGCTGTCACATGTCCTTGCCAGAACCTCTCATCCGAAGGGCGAGTGCTGTGTCCGACAGCCCAACCCTGAGCTCCAGTCTGACATCCAAGGCTTGTGCTGGGTGTTATTCAGACCCATCTGAGTCTTACGTGTAAACACTGCAGAATTTCATGGCAAAAGGGTGGGAGGGAGGAGGAGGAGGAGGCAGACAAAGTGCCCAGTGCCCTACTTAGCAAACGCCTAAAGCCTGGCCTGCTGCGTTGCCTTGTCAGACTCTGCATGCTGCAGAACTGATTAAACAAAAACCCAACGTGTTGGGGCCAGAAATTGCCCGGTTCAATGTTAACATTGTGTAAACACTCTCCAACTGACTAAATTCTAGCAGATCCGAAAGTTGCCAGGAGCATTTTCATGCTTTCCCTCTCTGCTGAAGCTAAGCCTGCAGCTCCAGCTCCCTGGGTCTCCCTGGGACTCATTAGCATGGCACCGCCGTCGCTGCTGGCAAAGGCGGCCACGGGGGACAGTGGCACACGTGCAGAGAGTGGCAACCTTCACACAGGAGCAAACAGTGAAGAGAAACTGTGGTGGAGGGGAAGGATCATGCTTAATAATATGCAAATCAATGTAGCATCTCACAAAGATTTGATTTGCGTTTCGAGGCAGCTGCTAAAAATGTTGTTTTAACCCCTCTCGGGAGCGTAAATATATCCACTAGACTCAGACTAGATGGAGGGTGATTACATTTTCTAATAACTTTAATTTTACAAGGTAGAACATTTGAAAGCTGACATGTCTTGCATCCTTGGACCGAGTGTGTTGGGGAGATGCCCGTGTCAGGGTAATTGCATCAGCATTAATACAGCACGACCCTGCCAACCGCACAAAGAAATGCCCTGCAGATTTGTCAGGACGCGAGGAAGTTTTGCTACACATAATGAAATGTGAAATATCATTTTCGATGCACAAAGGACATGCTTTCCTCCTTGCTTTTTATTGTTTCATCACAGGCAGCCCAATGCTCAGTGGTGCTACCTTGGGCTCAGTCATTACGTCTTGAGGCTGAGCATCCGCCTGGCTCCGTCGAGTGCTTGCCTACTAACTCAGGAAAGCCAGTGAAGCCTACGTGTTTTCCCATTTATGAGGGCAAATGATTTGGGTCCTTTGCCTTCCTGTAACCAATTCCACACGTTGTTAAGTTTGTGTAACTCGGGTGGCTTTTTATTGCCTGTGCCTTGCAGAAAGCAGCTCTAGACTTAATGCAGTTGTTTCCACATGACACAGCTGTAAGAAAGAGCAATATTATGGCCCAGTGATGGTGAGAGGCAGAGAGGTGCCTCTGGAGGCAGAGACCTACGCAAGGGCTGAGGCCCTTGAGCCAGGAAATGAATAAATGAGCAGCACACTGCTGTGCTAGCACTTGGGGAAGGGTTGTTTGTGTCCTGCTCTGCTGAGTTATTGTTCAGGAGATAGAAAATTGGTATTTCTGTGGCTTGGATCCATTTTGATTTGTTTTCCTGTATTCAAATCATCTGCCTCCAGCTGCTTTCTTGGACTGAGTTTGAGAGAGATGAACAAATTGTCTCGTGGCTCATCATCTTCTAAAGAAGATCTGTAATTCTCCTGCCTTTAGTTTTTGTTTGGGGCATTTGTGGTAGCAATGTTACTGGAAGGGGCCAGGATTCCCTGGCCTGTTTGCTCTGCAAACACAAAACCAAGAGGCAAAGGGCTCAGGGAGTCTCCAGGCTCCACTTTTTTAGAAACATGTTGTTGATTGCAAATACAAAGGTATTGGTGGGCTTCATTGTACCTCAGTGCTGCCCTTGACAAAATTTTCTTAACAGTTGGAATGAGGCCCTGTTGAACGAGAAAAGGGCTGCCCAAAGGTTGTGTCGTACTCAGGCAATGTTTGCATCAATCAGCCAGGAGCCCACTTCATTTCAGCCATGCAGGTCTTGTCTCCTCCTCAGCCACCCGCGGGGCAGGGAGCAGTTGTGCGGAGCTGCAGGATTTGTGCTGCTCTTTGGCTGACACTTGGTGTCTTCAGCATGTCTCCATCACAGGAGGGAGGAAGGAAGGCGGGGAAGGAGATTGTATCACCCTGAAACAATCTACTGTTTCCCTGATATTTGCTCAAACATTTAATTATTCTTTATAACGGTGGAACTGTTTTGAATTAGCCTCGTCTCATCATTTGAAGGAACCTTTTATTAACAACTGTTCCCCTTTTCTGCCTCTCCTTCTCTGAGGTCCCCATACACTGCAAACCAGGCAGCTCTTGGTCTCTGGTTTGGGCTCTCAGTCTTACAAAACCAGGCATGTTCTCTTATCCTCTGGTTTGCATTTTGCTGCTTCTCAAGGTTATCTTTTAAAATTGAGGTACTGGGGGATTATAGAACAATCATCATCAGTCCCACAAGTGCTGCAAATGGAAGTATATTTACCTCCCTATTTGTCACTTACTTGTTCATACATCTAAGGATCATTTTCTAGGGTGCAGTCCCTTATTCTGTACCTGTGCCTAAGTACACTTCTTGTTCCTAGACACACAACCACAAATCTGGCTTTAAATGAACCTGGTGAATATGAATGGATTTCACTGAGATATCAAGGTTTATTAAAAATTAAAAATATCTAACTCTTCTCCAGCTCCTCTGTGCAGACTCTCCTTAACTGGCTTAAGATGTTTATTCCTAAACCTTTATTATCCTCCTTAGTTACTCAAGGATTGGAAAACAATTAATTTTCCTACTGCCCTTTTCATATATGGAATAGAAGTATGTTCTGAACATTTTACCTCTTCTGCATTTTATTGAAAACTTTGCTGGCTGTGTAGCTGCTGTGCTGCTGAAGTTCCTTTGCTCTGTGTAAGTTCTGTCCTTGGCCAGGCCTGAGATGACTTTTTCCTCTGTCATTTTTAGTTTTCCTAATAAATATTTCATCTTTTCTAATATTGTTTACAGCAATTCCTATTGATTTCCTCCTTCTCAGTCATTTTATATTGGCTTTTTGTTCCTAATTGCCTCCTTTACTTTTCATCAAATGAGAATTTACTTTTAGCCAAACTTGAGGGTTTTTTTTAATTGTGGTATTGTGTCTCTTTGTACATCTCATGATTTTTCCCTAAGAACTCCCCAGTCTCATCCTGTCTACTTTTTCAGTCAGTTTTCAGGCATTTAATGTTCTTCAGTTTTTGAGCAACAGTTCTTTTGAGGCCTCAGCTGTAAAATTGTGTATGTCACATTTACCCTTCCCCTTTCTCTTTTGTCCTCATTTTGTAATATCTTTTTTTTTTTGGTCACTTTTTTCATAGTTAATATTAAATGGCAATATCCAGATCAACAACAGTCTTACCTATATGTTTGAATAGCACTTGGAAAATCATGTCCTACGTTTTTGTGGTCCGGAATCTTTGGACTGTTTCCTGTTCTATCCTTTTCTTAGTGCAGTGGAGTTGGACTCCAAGGAATTTTGTTGTCAGTTTGTTTTTTCCTTTCAGCCCTGAAGAAGTACCCACTCAGGTTCTTCAGGCCATAACTGTTATTTTTCTACATACATCACTTGGAATAATAAAATATATTCCTCCTTGTACAAACCTTGCTTGCATCCTTACTTTCCTACAGCTACACTGTTGGAAAATGGGATTTGGTTATAATCCTTTTTAGCAGACTGCACTGAACAAGGTTTCCTGACAGTAGGAATATACTTCTGCAAATGGTAATTTTATAAGTGGAAGAGACTATCCCAGGGATAAAACCTCTTGTTGGAGGGGCTGAGTTATGAGACCTGTTACTGTGAGATGCTGAGGGCTGGCATAAAACCAACATTTGCTCACAGACCCGCATCCAAAGCCACTGCTGCATCAACTGCTATGAAATAATTTGCTCCTGTCATGGCAGTCTTTTGGGGTAATATCTGTCAGGCCAAGCTGCCAGAATGATCTTGTTCTTGTTGCATGGCTGTCCAGTGAGCTGTGCAGCAAGCTGTAAAGCCAGGCACTCACTGCTTTGCAAGGACATGGCAACTGGAGTTTGCATTCCTGAGCACGGCCTTGCTGAGTCACCTTGCCTTGTCATAGCTGAGTCACTGACACTTCACTGATGGAAACTTTTTTCTTACACAACAGATGTCAGGCCTTGCACAGAGGTCTGGTGAATGATCCTGGGCTCCAGGACTGATTGGGAAGGTTCTTCAAGTCAAACAAATCTACACAGAGAGAGCTTTACTTCCCCCCTACTGCACCTAGCCATGCACCCTAAAGGGTGCTCTTGTGGCTGAGCATGGTCGCATTGAACACCATAATCAAAATTTCCTGCACCAGTCTCTCCAGAAGTATCTTTCTTGAAGAAATTCTCTGGGATTTGAGAGGGCATAATGATTTTTCATGTGACAGAGGACATCTGGTAGCTCCCAAGATGTGAGTGAGGTCACTGTGCTGTGTTGCACGAGCCATACACCTACCTAGAAGAGATCCTGAAGCACAACCAGGCCGCATCTGAGAGGCTGATAACAGCCAGCTCAGGCTTACAGAGCATTCACAATGTGGTTTTCAATACCTGGGAGAGCTCTGACTTTCACAGAAAATTTTTTAGAGCCCCAGACTTGATGAGTGTCCCTAACTAAGGTCCACTGCCACTGAGCTTCTCCTCTCCCCCTTTCCTACTCCACAGCTGTAACTGGAAAGGTAGAATCTGGCCCTAAGTGTCCACGGTGATGTGTTCTCATTGGCCTTTATGCAATATCTCTCCCTGCTTTTTTCCCTCCCTCAAAACACGAGTCCCTAGACATCTAAACACGTCCTACCAAGAGCACTCAGTGAGCACGGAGCAGATTGACTGCAAGCCCTTCTGACGCTGAATTCAGCTGACAATCAGCTCCTAATGCCAGCAGCTATTCCTGTTTTGTATCCTCTTCCTTCAATCTGATGCCGACAAGGTCAAGCTTAGAAACTTGTAACAAATGTTACTTTCTCATTAACAGACAGACTGTTGGGTGGCAGCTTCTGTGTTGCGTGTGCCAGTTGCCGTTTTAATCAGTTCTGTTCTGCAAGCTTTGTGTTTGAAGAGCTGGTAACGCCAGAGCGGTGAGCGGCGTAAGTGCCAGCGGGTGCCTCTACACGTGTTCAGCTCTCCACGGTTTTTGTAGGAATTTGTATTTGAATCCCATTCTCCCAGTGAACCCGACTGTTCTCTGCTCTTTGAGAAAGAAGGGATGATGTGGAAGAGCAGGGGACATCAGGGAAGGGAGGAAGGGGAGGCTGGTTGGCTGGAGAGCATCATGAACAAGTTGCAACTGGTCCACAGAGGTGTGTCGTTACAGTGAAACTTCTTCCATGTGGAGGAGTCCTGGTTTAGGATTCCATAATTCCCATTTTCCTATACTGCCCCTTCAGCATCCTCCACTAATCCACCATAAGGGCCATTGAAGTTTGCATGGGACTCCAGCTCAGCTGAGTATCTCAAAGTTGTGCATCCTGCAGAGTGAGGAGAATAAACTCCCTGGTGTATTGGTTTTGTATAATAGGCTGAAGAGCCCTGCTTTATTGGGACCTGGTTGATGTCTGTTCTCACCTAATGATCACAGTGATCTCTAACCTAGTGCTGCAGGCTTGGCTTTGGATATGCACCCATAGCAACTATATAAGTGAATAAATCAAATGTATATATAAAAGATATAGGGTGATTTAAAATTATATTGTGAAGATATATATGGAGACTTACAGTTTTAATCAAACCCATTTTAGGTATTTGGGAATATTTCCACTGCTGCCATAGAATCTTGGAATCATTGTAGTTGGAAAAGATCTCTGAGATCATAGACTCCAAGTGTTGGTAGCCTTTGGCTTGGCTTCCTAATGATTTGTCTTTGTCACTGGAAGTTATCCAGAGGCCGTTTTCCCATGAGTAGTTCAAGGCTGTCAGGGTGGTGGATGCTCTGCTGGGATGATGGTCCTGGAAGCGAACATCTGTTGGTGGTGCAGGAAGGTGGGTGAGATTGGTCTTTCAGCCTTGATGAGGAGCAGTCTGGGCTGTTTAAGGATGAGTGAGGGTGGAATGAGTTTCCACAGACTGGAAAGAACATCTCCAGAACAATGTTCTTATCCAATATGCTTTGGAATTGATACCCACCATCAGCTGCAATGAAATGGCCTCTCATCAACGCTAATGGCACTTGCCTCTTACTTTCCTATTAGATAATGAACATAGTTAAGTCCTGGAAAGCCTGCTCTCCCTTTTTCTGCTGTGACAGCATTAGATTGTTGTGATTTATGCTTTTCATATAGGTAGTAATATGATTATTCAGTTAATCTATTATTCATTTCACTCATGATCTATTCTTTTCACATTCTTATTCTGTGAGTCAATTTCTCTCTCTGCTATTTTAATAGAGTAGCATTTTAAATTGTGTGAACACCGCATTAAACATGTATAAGATTTAATCTAATTTAAAATGCTTTCTTCTAGCAGGATATGCCTAATAAGCATAAAACTAATAATGTTCAAAATGCTATGGCATATTAACACGACACATTGTGAAGGATGCATTTTTCAAATAAAGCTAAGCACTAATTAATGAATATCTAAACCACTTTCTTATTCCTTATCCTGAAGCTGTATGATTGACATGGAAAAAGACCTTTTGACAGAATAACGTTGCATCCAAGCTGCCTTGAAGTTTACAAATATTTTTTCTTGCTGTCTAATATGATACCTTTAACACAAAACCAGTGATATCTCGCAATATTAATGTTACATGGACACTGAAATACTTGGGAATCATTGATCTGCACTTGACTTAGTGCTGGATGTATGTGTGGGACCCACTGGATGGAATGGATTTTATGTTTCCTCTCTGCATCTTTCTGCAGAGATCATGAGTCTGTTCCAGCCTGCAGTGGCACAGCCTGGCTGTCACACTCTACACTTATAGTTTTAGAGAGTTTTGTAAGAGTTTAATAATCTGGGCAATAATTATTTTTGCTTAGAAGTTGTTCTACAGAAAAATGACGTTTTGGTTTGAATGTAGACGTGTTTGAAGCAAATTCAGTCTTCTACCTGCTTCTGCTGCCTGAGAACTGAATAATTTTGGTTTATGTTAAATATTTTTGTTTCCTGATTTGAAATCGTGCTTCCTTTTAGAAGTTAAGTCAATGCATTCTTGTGAAAATATAAAACCTACCCAGAAGCAAAAAAATACATTTTAGTATCAATCGAACAGATACTTATTCTAAGTAAAATAGAATTGCCTATTTTGTTTGTTTGTTTCACTGTTTTCATGACCCCATTTAACACTCAGTTTTTGACTACGTAAAGACAGAGAAAACAGTAAACCCCTGATCCTACAGAAAAAATGATGGTCAAACTCAGGGTTTATTTTGTCTGCACTGGCTGACAGGAACCTGTTTTTCCTTTCTGGGCCAAGCACAGCAGAGGGCAGGGAAGCAGCAGAGCCTGGTCCCATGCTATGACACTGGATTGTGGCCACGAGTCCCCACTGTGCAGGTTTGGAAGCCTCCTCAGCTCTGCTGATTTTGACAGAGCCAGTGGAAGCTTCTTTGTAACACCCAGTGGGAAAACTCATATAATTAAGCACGTCTTTATGTCTCTGCAGTTCCTGAATCTGCTTTGTAAATCTCCTCTTCGTTATCGTTGTATCATTTTAATTATAGATTTTCAGCAGAGGCTGACATGCAACAGGAGGGCAAATTGTGCATTCTGTTTCCAGGATTGCTCATTCCCAGCAGGTAACTCCAGGCACATATGGTGGGATTAGCCATGTGCTCTCACTGCTGACCTTCTGCCCGTGCAGGATCCCGGCGGCTGCGAGCCGCTGCACTCCCACACTGTCACAAGGGTGAGTCTGAAGTGATGCAAAAGGAGACTTGGACAGGCAGATGATGATCATTGAGACAGCTCACTGCAAGCTCTGCCTCTAATGATGTAGGGAAGTGACTAATGCTGCAAGTTCCAGAACACAAACTCCAGAGATATCAGGAGTGCTAAAAAAAAGTACTTCCTGACAAAGAGGTCAGGAGGATATTGGTTCTGAGTGTGGCTTGGATACAGCAGTGTTTTGCCTTAAGCATGTTTAAGTTCTTGTAAGGTCAGAGCTTTGCTGAATATTTGTATTTATTATTTGTGTCTTGCTAGTTGCTATGTACTGAAGTTAGAGTACAGGATCTGTTGTGCTGGTGGTGTTCGAACATGAGAGAAAAATGAGAGTATATTTGAAGAATGTATTAGGAGTGTACTTAACCCTACATTATCTCCGCCCTGGAACTTGCATGAAGTAAACTTCTGTGGGAAAATAACTTTTCTGAGCATTACAAAGCCAATATTTGAGTGTGTATTTATGACATTTTTTTAAACTGAGGAGGTAGAACTCCCATTTGTAATTCTTTGTCCCAGGAGACACTTAAAGAAGCTGAATTACAGGGGTTTGAGAAACCCAGACTGAGGTGCTGGGACTCCAGTGATGCTTCCTGGTGTGCTGGAGAGACTGATGGGGAAGCTGTGGTCATTCTTGCAGACATACAAAGTTAAAGCAATCATCACTTTCAAACTGGGAAGGAATTTTTCCTGTGTATTCCCCAAGTGCTGTTAGGTGCTGCAAATCCTAATGCTGCCCACCCCATTGTTTCTCTACCCTGCGATCCCAGTGAATTTAGGGGAAAAAAACCATTGGGTAGATGATTCAGCTTTCTGTGCCTGCAGGTGAAATGGCATCACTTGATCTTAGGCCTTCTGCCACCTGGACTATGATTCTATTTGCAATTACATCTGCACCTCTACAGCACTAGAAAACAAGGTCAGCAGCAGATCTCCTCTGCCCTTTGCTCTTTGCAACATGCCCCAAAATCCACCCAGAAACTTCCAGCAGTGGAAAAAACTGTTTTAAAGCATTGATTGGTTTTACAAAATACTGCCTCATGGGTGACACCCTCCAGACAATGAAAAGAATTGGCTTTGGTATATAAAGCTCTTCCTATTTAGGATCCTGGATGCCTGGGCACCGACTCATCTCAAGTTGACAGTTGGCGTCAATGACTATTTGAGAAACTTAGGCCTTGGGTACACAAAGATGCAGCACTTTTGTTTTTCATGTCTCCTTCTCCTCACATCTATCCATCTTAACAGTGATGTTATTTCTGGCCTTCATTGTTTTGTTTCTGCTTTCAGCAAATAACATAAGAGAAAGGTCTGTGACAATTTTAGGAAGCTTTAGAGAAGGAGGTTATTGATGGCTGCTACTTCTTCCACGGGCACTTGGAGAAATCCTTGAAATGATGTTTTCTGGCTTTGTGAAATGAATTATTACTATGGTAACAGCTGCTGAAATGTTATAGGAAAGTTTATCTCTACTTTTCCTCTTTTTGTTTTTATGCTGACACGAAATCTTGTAGCCTTATTGCCAAGATGGTGGCATATTTGTTATGCAGCTCAAAAAAAGGGAAAGGAGCGAGCTTGTCAAAATCTCCATATTCAGGATCTGAGCAGCAGCATAAATAAACACCCTCCTACCTAAATAAACTAAGAAATGGGGAAGAAGGATCTATGCTCATCGACTGGAGGAATCTTATTTTAAATGCTAGTGATTTTTAAAATTAAAGTATTATTTCATATGGGATTGATATAGCAATTCTACAGCTATAGTTGTGCTTGAGTTACAAAATAAATTGCTTTTACAGTAGAATTTCATCTTCCTCCCAGCAGGGCCAAATCTGCTGTTTGGTCTGTGGGTAAGTCGTAGAGAAAGAAGAGCTGAATGCCCTGCCTGCTCATCCTGGGGCTGATTTGGCACAAAATGCCACATCCTCCTTGCTGGAATAAATGGCCCTAAATTATCAAAAGTGTGAATGTCTGCATGACCACACAAGACACAAGAAATTAAGCTCTGGGCCTCTGAGTGTAGAAGTCTCAGTTTAGTTATCACAGTGGACACTAAAGGACATGAAGCGTGGAAGTTCACACCAAAAGTTAATAAAAATTTATTTCAGCCTTTCTTAAGTGGGAAGAAAGGGTTTCCTTGTTCAGTTCTAGCATGTAAATGATGAGGACATTGAAGAGTCACCAGTGGTTGACAGTGGAGGTGGACACAAAGAAGTAAATGGGCTGTTCTCAACCTCCAGATGTATTGTCCATCATGGATAGACACCCCAGCCCTGGCAACTCATCCTGTTGTAGGGGTGAAAGGAGCCCTGCCAAGACAGTTCATTTATCTGCTGTGAAGTAGAGTCTGCACTTGTGTACATCCTCTGGACTTGGGAAAATTCAGCACCAACTCAATTATCAAAGTAGCTTGAGAAATGTGGAGCTGTTTTTCCATAGGAGATTGGAGAAGATTTGTAATGAAAAAAATGACCCACTGTGCTGGGTACATTGCAGGCTCTGCACGGTGGTTTTCAATACTCATTCTGAAAGAGAAGTCAAATCCAAGTCAAGGGCAGGAGCTCTTTTTAGCACAGAGTTTGCTGATGCTGGTGCTCATGACCAAAAGAAGGTGCCAGTCTCTTAGGTTTTCTCCAGGACACTTGAATTATTATATATTGTGTTGCAGGAAACAAACTTATGCATCTGAAGAAGGAGGAACATCACAGTCTCTGGGTTTTAAAACTCAAAGGTGGGGCCAGTCCAAATGTTGCAGGTGATACCAACCCAGGAGCCTTTGTCCAGGTGTTACCAGCCTTGGAGCCCCAAAGTTTTGGGACCACATGAAACCCTTTCAGAGCATGTCCAGGCTGTGTATCACTGCACAGCTGCTGTGGGAGTGTAAAGCCTGCCATGTGTAGCAGGATGTGTAATGACAGTCCAACTTCTTTGCTTTCCTTATTTTTTACTGGTATTTTTGGATCAGGACAATGTCAGGAAGATGTTTTCGAAGACACAACAATCTCATGAGAGCTGAGGGCAGCTCTAACTGTAGTCAGTGTGAGCACAGTCCTGCTGCTTAAACATGGACGTGGGGAAAACCCTGAAAAAGCACATGGTTTAAGGATCTAAACCCAGATTTGAGACAGATATTTATCATGGCAATGGGGAGAGAGGCAAACTGGAGAATGCTCCCTGGAGTGTTCTCTTGGAGTGTTTCCTGGAGTGTTTGGGCAAGCTGATGCACAACTTCACATCTTTTGAGGGTCAACCTTGGCTTCAGTGGCCTGACCCTGACATGTTAAAAAGTTATTGAGGTGTTTTATCATTTAACTTCTCTCTGAAATTCCAGCCAGACTTACTGTATATGCAAGTACCAGACAGGTAGAGGCCTTCATCTCAAGGAACGACTTCTGCTCTGTCCTTTCCAAAATCCTGTCTTCAGTGTGCTTTTTGAAGTTAAAACTTTTGTGATGGTTAAGGTGATAGGCTTTGTCCTAAGCCACAATCACTTAGAAATATTTGATTGTATATGACACTTAGCAAACTTTGGGATATTACTGGCAGCTTTACTCCATTATTTGGGATCTCAGTCCTTCTGCAGCACCACAGCACTTCAAGTAATTTTGCTTCGTGTAGCAAAGGCTGCTTGGGGCTGTCTGGCTACTGCTAATTTAAGCAATGGATTGAGGAACTTTGTGCAGGGAAAATGAAAAGCTACAAGTGGATCAGACAGTAGGAGGAAAAGTGGGTTTGTGTTTGGAAACACCCACACAGCCCCAAAGCACTGGCACCAGAGACATTTTTTGGCAAATCCTGAATCTTATCCCCTATAAATCTGTGGCAATTAGGAGCAACTCCACTGAATTGAATGGGATTATTCATGTAAATACAGATGAGATCATATTTATGCTTCTGTTCAACCAGTCTTAGCAAGGAGTGGTTCCTAAACAAAACTAAGACTCGGGTTTGAATGCATTTTAACAATCCTTCCCATCACTCCTGCCCCTTTAAATCCAAAATAAAATATTGCATGGAGTGCTTTCATAAATAATTTACATTCTGCCTGACACCAGTCAGGGAGGCATAAAGCTTTCTGTGTGTGCATGCTGCTTCCAGAGCTCAGCAGTAACTAGATCTGAATTTAAAACAAAAAATCTGAAGATTTTTGTTTTTCTATGAGGATGGAAGAGGTTCAGGGACTTTGAAAGAGTCAATTCAGGCCCCACCACATCAAACACTCTCTGTGGTGTTTGAAAAAGCACTGTTCATTCATCCTGACCCCCCAGATGGGAGAGGGATGACGTGAGGAGAACTGGCCTTGTGGTCAAGGAACTGGGTGGAACTCCTGGGATTTTGGCTCAAGCCTCTGCTCTGCTCTAGGTGATGTTGGCCAGACACAATGAACTCCTGTGCTGAGATTTCCAGGCTACTTCCAAACAAGCTGAGAAGCAGAACAGTTGCATTGATAAGTTGTATTCAGGCAAAGGTACCTGCTGCCCATTGAGGTTTAGGTATCACAACAGGTGTGTCTTGTTTTCCCAAATGACCTTGCCAGATTGCTAAATTTCCACGTTTCAGAGGGAGAGTAATTACTGGGCAAGTTGTGGAGTTGGGAGCCCTTTTTTCAGAAGTCTTTCATGACCTTGGTCAAAGCACTTAGGCAGAAATTTAGTGAAGTATTAAAGCATTTCAGTCCTATTGAGGGCTTATCTCTGGTTCATTTCAGTGGGATTTAGGGTTCCACTTTCTACTTAAGCACCTAAATCTTTTTGTGATCCATAAAAATCTTAAAGTTTCTCTTTGGGAAAAAAGGGAATCATAAAATATCTTGTCTCACAGGGTGTTTTGAGAAGAAATTAAAGATTGTGTAAAAACAAAAAAAAGTTCACTATGTAGATGTGATAGAATGATCATGTATTCCCTAAAACAAATCCTGGACCATGGTCTTGGCATGAGAGTTGTACAAGTGTTTCCATGCTGGCAAGAGCACCCAGCTCACAGTGCACAAAGCTCATCCTACAATTTACAGCAAACCTCTGGAAAAATATTTCTTTCACTTAAAAACTCCAAAAAACTCTGCCTGTGGCGTGGCATCTGGAACATGATTAGCAAGCAGCAGGAGCTCTTTATAATTCATCAAAAAGGCCACACAGATAATGAAACAAGGTTCCTCACTGTAGCTAAATATTTCTTCCCAATGCTGCTTCAAAACAAAACATACCAAGGCAGTGGGGAAGCCTTGCTCCAGCCCCGGAGTCTGGTGTGTCCCAGGCAGGAGCAGTGCTCAGAGCTGCACTCGTGTCTGGGGGCACCATTTGTCCCTGCACTCCAGGGATGCTCCAGCACAAAGCACCAAACCATAAACCTCTCCTGCCTGACTCTGGCACAGAATTTGGGCTAAAGTGCCCAAGCTGAGGCTAAATGAGCTTCAAAAAGCTGTCAGGGCTGTCTTGGGAGCTCTACTACTGCCCTCTGCCACCTCCGTGCTTTCAGCTGGGCTGGGGTGGGAGAGTTTTCTGGCTCCAGACAGACCCAGAAAATGTTGTTGGAAGAGAGGGCAAGCTGGATTTGGGCTTGTTTTGTTTCTAGATGACACTGTGGACAGGGTTGAGCTGAGCCTGCCTATGACCCTGGGGAAAAAAAATGTCTGTGGGAAACGATTCTTTCATTTGGCACCATTTCCAGTGGGAATCAGTAAGGATTTCAAAGATGTTCCCCCGATGTGCTAAAGCTTTGCTTAAAAAACCAGAGAGATGAAAGGGCAGCCTCCTCTGGCGTGCAATGAGATGTGGCAGGGAGAGCTGCTGCTGCACGGAGCTGTAATGAGTTCCTGTAAGGGCAGTCACAAGCACTAAAAAGTCAAATGAACAGGAACAACTGTGTGCAGGGTGATTCCAGCAGTGCCAGGGCTGCCTGTGCACATGGTGCCTTCAGTCCTGCTCCTTTGTGTGGCTCTGTAATTCCATGGAGCTTGGGGGGGCCTCTGAGGTGTCAGGAAAGAGAGGGAGAAAGGGAAAATTGCTGCACCACTTAGGCTTGCTCTGCATTTTGGCCACCTTCCCTCGCTGTTTGTTCGGTGTTTTTTCTTTGTCTTTAAAGGTAAACCGCAGAGACTTTGATACTGTAACAGGAGAGTGAGGTGCCTGTACTCCACTGAAAAGCTGTTAGGTTATTTCCTAGTCTTACAGCTGTCTTTTCCAGTCTGTGGCTGAAGCTGTAATGCAGAGATAGGGGATTTTCCATCATGTTGTGTGACTCTAGGAGGGCTGTGAGGCTCTTTAATTCTGCAAACTTTTAGAAGCACAATCTCTTCGTGGGGTTTTGGGTCTGTGTTCTCCCACCTGTATTGTGGCAAACTTGTAGGTGTAATGTGTGTTTATATCAATGTGTTTATGGTTTCCTTCTTCTTTTTCTCCTGTTTAGTTTCATGAATCTGTTAGAAATTAGTAAGGAAGACTAGGAAATTGCCCCATCCCTCTGTCTGTGGGATACAACATCAAATGGAAGAGGGCACCAAAGGAGAAAATAGAACAATGAGGAGTATGAGGGCACAGAAGTGCTTCCACTGCTCTACCTTCCCTGCATAAGCTCTGCATCTAATTGTAGACTGAAGAATGAGAGAAGCAACGTTAGAGAGGGGTGTATGAATGATTTGCTAACAGCTGTAAGCAGAGGTTTCCCTTTCTCATTCAGTTTGGAGCATGCCTTATGGTCTCAATAACACTGACTGATGTGCACTTCTGCCTTGGGGATGATAAATGGCTCTCAGTGATTAGGAATGGGACTACCTTCATCTCTGGGATTAGCAACCAAACGAACTCTGCACACAGTGGGGATATAGGAGTTATTGTGGCAATAACCTGTTGAGTCACTGCTTTTTATTGTACAATTATTTGTGTTCAGGTCTGATGCCTAAATAATGTGCAATGCTGAAACGTTGCAAAAAAAGGAAATGAATGCAGAGAGCATTGCTCCACATGTCAGAATGTCCCTGCTGAATAAAATCTATAGCTATTTCCCTTAAGCTCTAGTTAATAAGGTTCAAAAAATGATGGCTGGACTCCTTAGGGGCTGACATCTGAGTGCAGTTCAGAGGAGTAGCCCAAAGTTCAGACACTTCTCTGAAGCCTCTCTCATCCATTTGAATGTCATAGGGTCTTCTAATCTGGGCTGAAACCCCTGTGAGGACACACTGGAGGTTCCCCCTGGAGCACAGCAGTGCAAAGGCCCACAGAACTCATGCCATTTCAAGCCTGAAAACAGAAGTTTGTGATGCATTGGTAATAGGCAGAGATTTAGAGTGGAGGAGCATCTTAATGACTGGTTTCAAACAATGGAAAATCTCACCTTTGTTTCAAGTATGGAGTGTGCAAGACCTCTTAATAACAAATGAGGGAGGGCTTTGCAACCTGTCTCTATTTACTCAGTGTTCATCTGGCTTATTCCATATCTGTCCAGGGTAGACTGGTTACCATAGCCCAGCCCAATGTCAGCACCCTAACACAAAGACAAAACACACTCCCGTGTTTGAACTGCTGGGATTTCTCTAGGAGCTCAAATAGCACAGGCACGTCCTTTGGCACACAGAGCCCCAGGGCCCAGTGCTTTTACATGGACTGAGAAACAGGCAGGGCTCTCCTCCAGGGCAGCAACATCCACACCCCTTGGATGTGGTGCACACACGCCTGCAGGACGTGACCAGGTCACATACAGATCTAAGCTGTGGCTCTCCAAAAGGCAGCACCCTTAGGAGACGTGGCAGGTTCCCATAACAGATCCGGTTTCAGTAGGAACCTTCTATTCTGAAGAGAAATACTCTTTTTTGTGTGAGAGAGTGAGTGAGCGAGCAAGCCACACAGAGCCTAGCAACTCTGGATTTCTGGATTGCATTCCTCAGCACAAGAGCTGGCAGCCTGTCAAAGACAGCCTTTAAGTATGCACATATATTTTTGCAAATTGGACACTAAGTGTTTTAGCAGAAACCTGGTACGAACGGGAGATGTTTCCAATCAAAAGTCAACAGCTGCTGATCCAGCTCATGGCAGTATCTTGCCCTTGGGGAGGCAAGATGTTCAAGTACCTGGCTGCCATGAGATGACATAAAGGAACCGAGGTTAGGGACCATTACTTGTTGTCTCATGTGCCTCTCAAGCTGCTGTGGTTCCTGCACCAGCACTGCAGCTCACTGTTCAAAATACCAGCTTTATCCTCTTTCTCATCCCTGGTTTACCTTACTGACCTCCAGTCTCCTGTTCTTGGAGTCCTCTGACATTACTGTGAGTTCTGAAAAATGTGACTGTCTGAAACATTATTTAGATTATTTAGAAATTGTGTGACTACAGTTGCGTGACTGTGTCACATCTGTGAATGTTGTCTGGGGCTTTGAAAGAAAGTACATATGAAGGAGCGAGGAGGAAGAGTATGAAAATCCTCGAGTTGGGTTTAAACAATGATGACTAAGGATTGTCTATGCAGGAGTTTCCTGTGCAGCAAAGTAGGTTTGGAAGTGCTTTACTTAGCTGCCACTTCCATCTGCAATGTCTGGATCTATCCCTCCCATGGGTTTCTGAGGTAGGAGCATAGCTGAATTTTCTAGGGACGAGAGAGTGGCACCTGAAATGCTGTTAATGGAGACATTGCACAGAGTGTACAGAAAACTGGAAATTCATATTCTTGCTTAGAGGTCTGTGTTATTTATGGTATTGCCGAAAATCTGTGTTCTTTTGAATATTAGAACAGAGACTAGGAGAGTTCCATAAGCTAGGAGAGCTTATGGAGTAGTCAGAGACATGTGGAATGCACTCCTTACCATGTGTTTGGATTCACATATATGTTTACTGTGTGTCTGTAGAGCTTTGTATTCTAAGAGCATCTTTGCTGCTTGCCCTGAGTTCCTGAAAGATATGCAGTGCTTCCAAATACCTGAGAATGCACAGCTAGCATGGTACTCTGACAAACATTTTTAATAACATAAAAGTCCCAAAAATGACAAAGAACTGCAAAGGTGCATTCAAAATAAGTGAAATTCTGCAGTTCTGGGTTGTATATTTCATAAAAGCCATCTTGATAAGCAGGAAAGTAGAAGGACAACTTTCCAAAGCAGAGGTAGGGTTGTTCCTGGCATGACCCCTCCTGCTTTGCTGGCTTTTAGGACCGCCCATGGCCTTACCAGCTCTCTGGGCTTCTGAAAATGTCCAGGCACTATTGACACAATTTTGTGATAAAAGATAGAAATGCTTTATTATGTGCACTTTCCTCTCAACCCTCTAAAACAAAGCCCCTTTTTTGTTTTGTTTTCTTGTCAGATTGTTTACGTGACAGTCGTCTTTCAGGCTGTGATGTGAAATGCTGTATTCAGGTATTAGAGAGAGGAGGATAATGCCAACAGTAGCTATCAGTACTTCAGCTTTCAGAATGTTCTGAGGGCTCTCAGGCAAACTGAATTCAAGGTGTTGGAATGTGAGGACCATTGTTTTCCTCCCTCCCCTCATGGTGTCTCTGATTCCTCCAGAGCACCAGAGCTCATCCTCCTCGAATCCACGGAGAGTAGGCGAGGTGTTGTTTCAGTGCACCTTCCTGGATCCTTGATGCACTCTTGAAGGCTCTTTGATTGCAGTGTTATTTCCTCTCAGAGCTGATGTGATTCCCTCTGTGCCACAATAAAACTTAACAATCTTTCTTTCCTTCCAAGAGAAAGGAAGCAATTTTAAAAAATATACAGCCACATATATCCCCAGCATTTCTAGGCTAAAAAATATATCACATTTTAAAAGTTGTGGCTTTGGCTCTGCAGGCTCTCCCACATCTGAACAATGCAGTGTCATGCTCCAAAACTTCATGACTTATAAGATTCAATGCTGGGTTGGTAACTTATATGTTGTATTTTTTGAAATGTTGCCGTGTTGTATATCATTGGAAAGAAAAAATTCTTATTTGTCCTCTGATATTGAGCACTGATTAGTAGCCATGTCAAAACTGAATTAGAAATTTTTTAAATTGTGGCACTCACCAGCATATAAAAGTATATTAGATTATCTTAGAATGTTTTTATGGCTCCATGTGAGTAATTCGACAGATGGTACAAAGGCACTTGGTTATAATGTTAAAGGAATGTAAAAAATTGTCTTGTTTAAAATAAGAAAGTAAATTCTCAGAAAATTCTACAACAGTTTCACAAGTGTGCCATGTGCCGCATAGATAAAGGAGTGAATGCGAATCCTTAATGCCATGCCTGCCTTAAAAACCCAAGCAAAATCTCTTGAAAGTAGTAATGTTGTCCCACACGTACACTGAGAAAACATTTGCATTCCGTGATTCCGTATCTGTCTTGAAGATCAATGTGCATATGCAGGTACAGGCCGTGTTCAGAGAGTACATGAATTAGAGAAACATATCCAGCTGCTGTGAAATCAGGCTAAATTTGCAGCACAAATTAGGTGGAAATTTTCCAGATTTGTATTTAAAACCAGCATACTCAAGAGCTTTGGAACTAAACAAGCCCCATCTGTTTTGAAAATTATACAGCACTATGAACCAGCCGCAATATACATCAAAATTTGGGATGTTGTATAAGAAACAGCAATTTCTCGGGTAGAAAGAAGATTTCCAAAAAATGATTTTGTATGTCTCTTCTTGAAGCAGTTGATTAAATGCACTCATTGCTTAAAACAATATACTAAGTTTTTTTTGTGTTAACTGAGAACTATTTCCAAGTCTGATTCTCTGATGGAAGTGCTCCATCACTTCTTCTGGCTGAGCTGTATTAGCTGCTAGGTCCTGCTCAGCTAGGAGAGGGCTGTGTCTGGCACCAGCCAACCCGTGCTTGGTGCTGAATGGGAATTTCCCATGATATGAGTGTTTTCCACAGTCTGTGCATCAGGTAACTGTTCTTCCTGTGGACACAAGGAGGAGCAGGTGGTCAGGAGCAGTCAGCACAGATTGAGGAAATAGGCCTGCCTGACCTGATTGCCTTCAGTGATGAATCAACAGCATTTGTGGGTGGGTGAAGAACCTCTCTGTCATTTACCTTGACTTCAGAAAGGCTTTCATCAGTCTCCCAGATAGTGCTCTGTCTAGTGTGGGACATTACATTCTGGATGGACAGAGAACTCAACCAGATGATTTAGCTCATTGATCCCAGGCACACTCATAGGCATATAACAAGTGCAGTACTCCAGCATCTGTTTTGGGACCTGTCCTGTTTGTGACCTTTACCAGTGACCTGGAGGAGGGGATGCAGCATGCTTTTGTCAAGCTTTCAGGTGACACCAATTTCCAGGTGCTATCTGTCTGTAGCTTGAGGGCAGACCAGCCACTCAGAGGGACCTTGAAAGGCTGGCAGGAGCCATATGAAATTCAATAAGGATCAATACCAACTCTTCATTTGGGAGGAAAAAGCCCTGTAACAGTAAAGGCTCCAAAAGGCAGAGCCAGACTCTTCACTGAAAGTGGTGGAAGGATCAGAGACAGCAGAGATAAACTGTACAAGAGAGATTCATACTGAGTGTAAGGAAAACTGTTTCCCCTAGAATGACTCTCAAGCAGTGGAGCAGGCTGCCAGCAGGGCTGTGAAGTTTCCATTCTGGGAAGCTTTTAGGACCTGACTGGACAAAGCTCTGAGCCACCTGGTCCGACCTCAGGCTGGCACTGCTTTGAGCAGCAGGTTGCATATGGAGATTTCCTGGGCTGCCCTCCAACCTGAATTACCCTGTGTGATCCTCTGACGGTTTAACATTTTGGGATTGAATATTTTTGAGACTCGCAGATGATGTAAACCAGAGCTGACCCCAGGGGAGTCAGACCTACATATATTAGCCTGGGATTTGGTATTTCAACTCTCCCAAAGAGTCTGTGACGTAACAGAAGATGCAGCTCTGTAAGATGACAAACCTGCCGTACATTTATTGATTGAGTGTAACAGGCCTGCTCAGCTTGGTTTGCTTTCAATTAGCTTTGCTGGCTCAAATGCTGGAACATGTTACTGTAATAAACAGCAGAATAGTGGCCACTCATCTGGGGTTTGCAGGGGGACATCTGTATGTTCCTTGTATCCAGGAGACACTGTATTGCCTGAATTACTGATAGCAGACTTGCTGTTCCAGGGAGAGAGGGAAGAAAACAGAAAAGGTGACTCAAAGCTCATGTAAACAATTAGTAGCAAGTAAACCAGGGTGTGAACTGAGAGCACATCAGCTAACGCCCTGAATTCCTCTGTGTGAAGCAGCTGACGTCACTCAGAAGGTGCAGTGAGGCCCTGGACAGGTGCTCCTCTGCAGGTTCAGCTGAGCAGACAGAAGATGCTACAGATGCAGGTGTTCCTCAGTGCCCCTGTGCCAGAGGCTGCTGCCCCTTCCTCTTGCTGGAAGAAGGGGTTTGCCCAAGCACGGACACCTTTGGTCAGGCAACATCAGCAGAGCTGGCACAAACTGGCTGTGTGGTGGGTGTGAGCTGGTCCCAGGGGATTGCTGATGTGAATTAGGGAATGCTCCCATGGGCTGCTCAATGTGGCAGATCCAGTGCAGGGGCAGGTGCCAACAGCACCTCACATGGAGGAGCATCTACCTGAAAAAGGAGTGCCGAGGAACAGATGAGGTGTGAATTCACACCCCTCTCGCTGTGCATTGGCTTTGTCGCTTCCAGAGGGTGATTAGGTTGCTGTGTCACTGTCAGTGAACAACAGCACCCATCCACCTTTTCTGAAAACTCCATATTATGTTATACACAGGCTTTGATTATTGTTGTCTTCCTCATTGACTCTCAGGAGTATGAATGTTTTACAGAAGCACAGATGTTACCCAGAAAATTCCGAAGTTGTAGAATTGCCTCATACTGCTAATGCTTTTAGCTTCACTTTGATATTTCCCTGAAGGATGCAATGCCTTCTTACATCTCTTTCTGGACAGAAAGTCCCTTTGTAATGTCCTTATACTGCAGAATTTTGTTTCCTTTTTTTTTTAAATTTAAAAGCTTGCTTTGGGAGTTGTTTCACCTTCCATGACAGTCAGTCCCCAGGAATTATTTTGCTTTTACATAATGTGCACATCTGTGTTCTGTCTGTGGTGTGAAAACCAGCAGAATGCTGGCTGTTAATAACAACCATATATCCACTGCTTTCCTGTTGCCCCTGTGACCCTCCCCAAAGTCTTTGGCAATTCATCATCTTATAGTAACTCCTAATGAGCAGTGTGCAAGGGGTGAATTCCTGACGGTTTACTGTGGCTGTTAAGTGTCCTCATTGCCCCTTATGTCCTGAAAAATTCTGGACTCTAGAGGACAGTTTCAGTTCACCTGTCACCAAACTGTGACCACCTCTGCAACAGGCATGGCAAGTATTGAACAGGCTCCATTTGATCAAAAGTAAGCTCAAAGGGTAGAATTTGTTGATGACTGTTTGCGGCAGACATTTGCCTGTCCTGCAATGACATGGGAGAACAGCTCCTTAAATCACAGGACTGTCAGCAGCTGCAAACATCTGTGGATGTGGGATCTGTAATCTCTCCTCTCAGACCTTGACATTGCTGTTTAATCTCTGCTATTTGTGACTACAGTTTTGTTTTTATTTTATTTTTTTATCGGAGTCACATAAAATCCACTGCAGGAAGAAATCGCTGCACATTTCTCATTTGAATGGCAGTAGATATTGCAGGAATACATGTATATGCCTGTATGTGTGTATCTATCCACACACACAAATATATGTGTGTGTGTGTAAATAAAACCACAGGGAGCTCTAATGCAAACATTACCACATACTGTGAAGCTAAATGGAGGCAACAGATGTGGAGGCATGGGAAGGAGGTGTTGAGTTTTCAGGTGGTACAATAATGAAAAGTAAACGTGCCTTGGTGTCCTGCTGGTGACACCCATGAGAGCCCAACACATACCTCAAGGACAACACACCCAGAGAGGTGTAATCGTTCCCTATTAAAGTGCTCGTTGTTTTGGCACCGAGGATTTCCTTTACTGATCAAAGATCTGCCTTTGATTAATCAGTTTTGAAATGAATGAATTTCTAAGTTCTTATTTTTCGCTTTTCTTAGGGGAAATATTTCAAAAGCCTTTTGATCTTTGGTGATAGGCATTTAGTAAAAGGCAGGTACGCTTTTACAAAACGAACCCTGGAAGTCTTGTTGTAAAGGGTAACGTGTATCAGAAAACACTCAGAACATGTTCAGCAGGTCTACTGGCTTCAGCAGGGCCCTGCACACTCACAGAGTTGCTCTTGTGCTCATTCTTTAACAGGAGCAACGGTTTTAAAAGGTAAAATCAGGCTGCTGGTCTGTGAAAAAAAAGGGCAATATCTACTGCAAAGGTCAGAAAATATTAATGTGGCATCTTACACTAACAGAGTACAGGCAGCACAAATCTCTACAAATAGGCATCCTGCTGGTAACCAATTGAAATGTAGGAGGTAGTTAATGTCTTTCAATTGTAAGTGTCATTTGATCCCCAGGGAGACATTTAATGGATGGTATTTTCCTACTGAGAGTCCTGTCTTTTCTTTCTGTACTTCATTAGTAGTAGTTCAGGGTTCTCATGTTCATAAAAAATGTATGCACTGCTTACCTGATTTTTCACATTTCACACACTGTATTAGGAAAATTGATGTTGTTCCTACAGAATTAAATAGAATACTTTGCCTTTAATTATACAGTGTCTTCCTGTCTCCAAGCAGGTTTTCCCCACTACTTATTACCAAGCCAAAGAGAAGGAAAGAACAGAATAGAAAATATATCAGTACTGGAATAAAATAATGGCTGTTTGTCAAATCCACTTGCTGTGAAATTTCCCCCCCTCCCCATCCAAGCTGTGTGGTCTGGATCAGTCCTGGGGATCCTTCAGAAAGCAGGTCCTAGCTGAGGTATCTATGGGAAACGGATGCCTCATTCCTTCTGTGGAGGTGGACCTGTGATATGAAACACTCATTTACTGAGTATGAATAATTTTATCCATAAGTGGAATCTTGCAGTTGTTTGACAGGGTAGAGCATTAATACCCTAGTGCTGCTAGAGGGAAAAAACCCCCAAAACACTCAAAGAACTCAAAATTCCACAAGTAGAGCTATCTGGAGTAATTTCAGATTCAAAACTCAAGGTGTTTTCCTCAAGTGTTTCCCTGGTGGCTCAGGGAGACTGTACTGACCCATCTCTCTTCCCCAGGAGCAGGGACTGGCATTAATTTTTTGATACCATCTTGGGTGACTGCTCTCGTGTTTTCTCACAATGTTTTAACTGGAACTTACTTTCTGGTAATCTTTATGAACTCCCCAATAAGCAGATAACTTAGTAATAGAAATACCTTTCTTTAAATTTGAATTAAATTTATTAAATACCTTTCTTTAAATTTAAATTTAAATACAAAAAACCACTCTAACATGTAAATATAGAGCCTCCCAGGAATTGCTCTGTGTTGCTGGGGTTCATTTCAGAAATGCATCTCTCTCTGCCTTTGTGGCTGCAGTGTTTCTGCATGGGGCACTTGCCTGGGATGGGAGAGAACAGGCCATGCTGCCTGTTGTAAGCCAGACCCCTGTAACCCACTAAAATACTCTGGATGCCTTGGAAGTGAATTCACTAAGAGTGGAAAAAATCTGATAGTAGCTAAAAAGTGCTTTTGTGCATTAGACATGAGCTCTGCAGGTGCAGGAGCTCGCTGCACCACCAGCAAGGAGCTGTTCCTCCTGTGTTTGTACTTATACACGTGTTTGAGTGCTCTGCTGAAGCAGAATCAAGCGACCAGTTTCAATATTGACTTGTTTTTGTAAAGTTGAGCATGTTGTGTTTTGTTACATAGCTTGCGGTGGTGAGAGAAATCCATTAAACTTGAAGTTAATTAGTATGGGAAGACTGTAATTTATTGAGATTGCCTGAATGGAAGTAAGGGCATTGCTTTTTAATTAGCAAGCGCATTTGGATTTTTAGATTATTTTTTCCTTTTTGATTTTATTCAAAATATTGTAAGTGCTTTGCATATAATGAAAGAAGACTAGATTAAGGACAGGCGACTGAAAAGACATTAAAAACCTATGGCATAATATTAATTTTTTTGCTATTAAGTGTGTGCTTTTGATCAGATAAAAGATCTTTTATTGCTGTGGTCTATCCTCATTTTGTATCTTAATTATGCCTGAAAAGATTCTTTAAATGACAAAGTCCTAATTTATATTACCACAAAGGACCAATCTTACAGAGTTATTAAACCGGAACGTGCCTGTTCATTGCTTCTCCTGCTTCCCTGTTTCTGAGACCTTCCACTGAAGTCATGGATACCTTCAGCTGATTTCCAGAAATGTTTACACTCAGCTGTGTTTCATACAGTGGGCTGCCTTCTTTGTTTTCCTTAATTTAAGATAAGTCATTGTAGATTGAAACTTCATTAACATCACCACTTCCCCAAATTAACAAGTGATAGGACAAGAGGAAATGGCCTCAAGTTGCACCAGAGGAGGTTTGAATTGGATATTAGGGAAAATTTCTTCAGCAAAAACGTTGTCAATCACCGGATAAGGCTGCCCAGGGAGGCAGTGGAGTCACCAACCCTGGCGGGATTTTAAAAGATAGATGAATGTGGCATTTGGGGATGTGGTTCATTGGTGGCCTTGGAGGTGCTGGGGGAATGGTTGGACACGATGATCTTGCTTCCAAAGTAAGCGGTTCTATAATTCACAGCTACTCTCCTCCGTGGAGAGTGAAGCTGCTGCTGCTCACAGGATGGGCCTTGTCCCTCCAGTTCCTAATCCTGCAGCATGTCCCAGTAAGGGACAGTGGGATGGGGCATGGCCATGCCAAGTGCACTGAATACAGTAGAGAAAATTCTCTCTGAGGAGCGCTCAACACGCTCGGTCCATCCACCGCCTCCCAGCGAGGGCCACAAGACTTGCCCTGAACAGGACGGCATTTAGGCACAGGGATGACCCCGACCTTCGGGGCGGTGATGACCCCGCGTGGCGTCTCACGATTGCATGGGGCTCCCCCAGACCCTCGGCCCTAGAGCTGCTTTTAGGGGACGCGGCCGCCTCTCAGCCCGTCCCGTCCCGTCCCGTCCCGTCCCGTCCCGTCCCGTCCCGTCCCTTCGGCGCGGGGCTGGCGCGCCCATGGCGCTGAGGGCGGCTGAGGGACATCCCCGTGCGGCGGGCGCCCCCTGCCGGCCGCCTGTGCCCCGCGGGGCCCGGCCTGGGCTCCCCGGGCCGCAGGAAACCCCCGGGCCGGGATGGACAGAGCCTCAAATACCGCCTTTTTAAACCCTCCGGGATGGACAGAGCCTCAAATACCGCCTTTTTAAACCCTCCGGGATGGACAGAGCCTTCAACACCGCCTTTTTAAACCCTCCGGGATGGACAGAGCCTCTAACACCTCCTTTTTAAACCCTCCGGAATAGACAGAGCCTCTAACACCGCCTATTTAAACCCTCCGGGATGGACAGAGCCTCAAATACCGCCTTTTTAAACTCTCTGGGATGGACAGAACCTCTAACACCGCCTTTTTAAACTCTCNCTCTAACACCACCTTTTAAAACTCTCTGGGATGGACAGAGCCTCTAACACCTCCTTTTTAAACCCTCCGGAATAGACAGAGCCTCTAACACCGCCTATTTAAATCCTCCGGGATACACAGAGCCTCTAACACTGCCTTTTTAAACTCTCTGGGATGGACAGAGCCTCTAACACCGCCTATTTAAACCCTCCGGGGTGGACAAAGCCTCTAACACCACCTTTTAAAACTCTCTGGGATGGACAGAGCCTCTAACACCTCCTTTTTAAACCCTCCGGAATAGACAGAGCCTCTAACACCGCCTATTTAAATCCTCCGGGATACACAGAGCCTCTAACACTGCCTTTTTAAACTCTCTGGGATGGACAGAGCCTCTAACACCGCCTATTTAAACCCTCCGGGGTGGACAAAGCCTCTAACACCACCTTTTAAAACTCTCTGGGATGGACAGAGCCTCTAACACCTCCTTTTTAAACCCTCCGGAATAGACAGAGCCTCTAACACCGCCTATTTAAATCCTCCGGGATACACAGAGCCTCTAACACTGCCTTTTTAAACTCTCTGGGATGGACAGAGCCTCTAACACCGCCTTTTAAAACTCTCTGGGTTGGACAGAGCCTCTAACACCTCCTTTTCAAACCCTCCGGGGTGGACAAAGCCTCTAACACCACCTTTTTAAACTTTCTGGGGTGGACAAAGCTCTAACACCGCCTTTTAGTGCTAGCGAGCAAGGTGTTACTCTGTTCTTGCTCAAGAAGTGTGTGTCTGTGTGGCCAGCAAAATTTTCTACCCTCTACACAAGATGCTGATACAAAACTTCTTCACTTGTTTATGTATTTTTAGCAAACAAAGAAATTAATGTTCACTGATTCTAAATTACACAATTCTTTTGTTAATTAGTATTCTGTCCTCTCTTGGTTATGGATTTCTCTCTGTTCCTGCTAATTTGTGTTTTTAGTCTTTTTAGTATCTTTTTTCCTCTGGCAGGGACTTTCCAACACTCCTATACTGAGTTAGCTTCTTCTTTACCTTCTGGTTCCTGCAAAACATCTTTGTAGTCCCTAAATTCTTCACTTCTTGTATCCAATTTCAACAATACATCACTTTTTCCCAGGCCTTACTCATTGAAACATATCAAAGTTAGCTTAGCAAAACTTAAAGCTTCTGTAATTTTCCCAAGCTGTAGTCCCACAATACCTGCTCATGCTAAATTCTGCTAAATGCTGGCTAAAAGTGATTTAAGATTAACCCACTGCTTGTAATTAATATACTGGTTATGATTAAATAAAACCAATTAATTAAAATTAATTAAACCCATTAATTGAAAAATTAGAAAAGTTATATAATTTCCAAGAGAAGGACAAGGATTTGGTAGATGGTCATAATCTTTTTAATCTCGAATTTTCTGCAGATATTTGCAGCTGCCTCTGTATGAGCAAGCTCCACATCCCTACATGGCTCCCTTCTGCCTCCTGTGAGAAATGATAATATCACTTCCCTGCCTCCCAAGACTGCTGTGAGTAAATGCATTACAAAATTATTTGGCTTGGGTAGTCTTTCCCTAAAGCTCTATTATGATTTGCTCCTGTTGCTGTGACAGTTGTACAACTGCAGTATTTTATAAAACACCCAGATAGAGGGAGGGGATTGTGCCCCTGCCCTGCTCAGGTGAGACCCCACCTGCAGAGCTGCTTCCAGCTCTGGGGGCCCAGCATGGGAAGGACATGGAGCTGTTGGATGAGTCCAGAGGAGATCCCCAAAGTGATCAGAAGAATGGAACAACTCTGCTATGAAGAAAGGCTGAGAGAATTGGGATTGTTCAGACTGGAAAAGAGAAGGCTTTGGAGTGACCTGATTCCATTACCTGAAGGGAGATGACGAGAAAGGGGGAGAGAGACTTTTTACAAGAACATGTAGTGACAGGGCAAAGTGAAACGGCTTCAAACTGGCAGAGAGGAGGTTTAATTTAGATACCAGAAGAAAATTGTTTACTGTGAGGGTGTTGATGCCCTGGCACAGGATGCCCTGTCCCTGGAAATGTTCGAGACCAGGTTGGATGGGACTTGGAGCAACCTGGTCTAGTGAAAGGTGTCCCTGCCCATGGCAGGGTGGTGGAAGGAAATGATCTGTAAGGTCCCTTCCAACCCAAGCCATTCTTTGATTTTAGGATTCTGTGATCTGCTGCATCTACTCTCTTTGTGCACGTTGCTGTAGGAATTACAGATGCTGGCAATGAGTGTACCTGCCTCTGAAAGGAGCTTCTGGAACTTCTGTGTTCCCCACTTTCATGGCTGCAATTTAAAAATCCACATTTTTAGTGCACGCTGTGCTGTCAAAGCTGAGATCTGCAGGATCTGAAGAATTTTGTGACAGCTGCAGGATGGCATTTCAGTTTCCATGGAAACTGGCACAAAAATCAAGGTGAAGTGTTGGCTGATTATCTAATAATAAAGCTGAGCACTTAAATATGAAGTTCTTCACCTTCCTTTTGCTGAGAGAACTTCCATTCCTACAGCACCCAGCAAACTCAATAGAGGCCTTGTGTCTTCAAACTGTGGTCACAGCTCGGGCTGTGTAATTTCCTTTCCAGAGATGAAAGACAAAATTCAGCCTTGACCCATTCAGCCACGGAGCCTTATGCTCTGCTTTTAAGATAAAAGGCTGATTTGTCCCCACAATTACTGCACAAACCAACACCATTGTTTATATGACAAATTACCGAGTAACAGAAGTTCTTTTGCTTTACTGTGTGTTTTTCTACTATGCTTTTCCAGAACCTTTTCGTGCTCAAATGCATTTCCTTGTAAATAATTCTCATTGCATACACTTTTTTATCCGCCCACACTCTTGCTTATCACCTGAATTTAATGGCTCTTTGGCTTTGCACTCACTGGACTCTTGTTTTGAATCAGTGAGTTTGATCGTTTTGCTGAACATTCCTTTTCTCAGGTCATTGATTTCTAAGGTTAAAAAACGAATCCTCCTACCGATCCTTGCTACGTCCCACTAATCTCTTTGCTATATCCTGAACTGCTCAATTACCTTTTGTCTTCAATTTCAGACGCATTTATCAAACCCACAGATCAGTCTTTTGTGCAGGAAGCAGTTTCATATTGGATTCAAGAACATATTCGTGTGAATATTTCTCATAGTTATATCTCAATTTACTAAGGCTGTTTAAATTTCCTTGCTTAATTTGTTTCTTGACATACCCTTTTAAGTGTACTTTTCCCACGGCTTATTTTTTGCCAGAGATATCTTTCTTTCTAACCTCTATTCTTTTCTGCTCTTGGTGTCTTCCAGTATTTGATAGTGTTGACTTTCTACTTTGCAGCACTTTACCTTTTCTACCCTCCTGAATCATTTGACTCCTTCACCATCCTTTGTTCACTCTAGGCAGAGAGTAAGAGCTAATATTCTTCTGAAGGACATTTGCTCTGTTTTTCTCAACAGGTAATTGGGGATTTTCTTGGGCCTGTCTTTTGTATCTGTAACTCCATGTCCCACTCTTTTTGACGGGGGGTTGATACCTGCTTTGCCAGGTTTGGCATGATCAGTCGTATCTTGGCTCGGACATAGGGAGAACACAAAGGCAAAAACCCAAAGCAGTGAAGTCCATGGCCTAACACCCCTATAATATGCTTTGAATCACCTGGGTATTTGTTCAAATGGGGGCCAAGCATAAGTCTTACTCCTTTGATACGATCTGTTTCAAATCCAGACAATCCCAGTCTCATGTGTCTATAACTGAGTCTGCTCTCACAGATATTGTCTTTGCTAGGAGTGCAATATGGAGGAGAAAGGGCTTTTTCCACATTCATTAGCATGTCAAGGAGTTGTCTTTAAGTGTATTACAACAGCAAGGGCCACGTGTCTTTCACAAATGTAATAAAAGAAGCCCAGACTAAATTCTGACTGCAGAAACTCCTCTGCAGTCTGTCTAGGGCTCTGTCACTCTGAGCTGCACTTTGCATATCAGAAGTCTCTTCTTTCCAGTGCCCAAGGACCGTGTAGCCATTTACAAACCCCACTGGCATCCCAGAACAAGCCGCTGCCTTTGGCAGTGGTTCAGAGGGCTGGGATCTCAGGAATGAACAATAAAACTGAAGCTCTCAGGCACAGTAGCTTCTTTGCTAAAGAGAGGCACATTCTTAGCAGTAACTGAATATGGCTGAAGATAAGAGTTTGATACCAGAGCACTGAGAAAGAATACAAAGGTCACCACTCTTAATCGATGAGCTTGCATAGAAATACTGTTTCTCTTTGGAAGAAAGGCCAAAAGAAGTTCTGCTTTGGAAGGTACCTTTTGACAAAAACATGGGTTTATAGGATTTGTTATCTTAGATAATCCTATTCTATTTTAAATGTATTCAGTTAATTAAGGGTCATGTAATTTCTTTCACAGAAGGACTGAAGCTCTGGGCTTCTCTGAGGAAACACAGTTGAACATGTGAAATGAGTACCCCAAAGACTTCATGGTAAGTCCCCTCACATTCAGACAATTATCTTCCAATCATTTGAGAAACTATGAAAAACCCCAATCCCACAATACCCATACACTTTAAGCAGAGGTGGGGAGGGTGTGTCACGTTTAAAAAAAATAAGTGTACACAAAGGTATTTCTGTTTAAAAGCCTCCAGGGTACTCTGAAATGCCAGCAGGCAAAGCCTGGCTGAGCTGGAAGCTGATAGCAGATGATAATCTACAACAGGCATGGAGTTTGCACTGCCTTGAACATTGATTAGGAATTGGAATTGAATATGTTTTGCCGAGTAGCTTTGAGCTACTGGTTGTTGCATTTTTTGGAAGAGGACCTTTGATGACTGGTTGGGGAGCAAAATGAGAAAAAAAAGAATGAATAGCCTAAAAAAAAAAGCTACTTATACAGATTAGAGTGGTGTTCTATTTTAGGAAGTGGTGGACATGTGGAGGTTTCTGCAGGACCAAAATACTGCTAGAAGGTGAGTAGGTCACCAGCACCGCAGTCAGACAGAAGTCCATTAGCTTAAAAATGGGTCTTTTAAGACAGGAAAAAGGACAGCATAATTAGGTAGTCTGGTTCACTGGAAACACCCCCTATGTTTTCAACCTGGACACATCAGTTCTTTGAAAGAAGAAACACACATTCAACAGCATTTTGTGTGGCTTCCATTTCCAGTAATATTGTTGTACATAGGAAAGGAGGTATGTTTGTCTTAGGCATTTTCTTCTTTGAAACAGACAGCAGAAGGAACAGAGAAATTACAAGAGGTAGTGAATTCAGCAAACCTGCACATAAAACAATTGTAAGAATAAAATGCTGCATTTACAGCTGTAAATGTACACACCCGTATAAGTTAAAAATACAAAGATACTTTCACTGTGTTCTTTTTAAATTCAGAGAATGAAGTACTGAAGTGCTGGACTTAGAGTGGTGAACCTCATTGGGCTGGCAAAACCAAACCATTCATGCAGCACCGGGCTTTCAACTGATCCTAAGTGAGAAAGTTAGACAGTTAGTGCAACCAAAGTGCAGTTGTGTTCTTCACAGTGTGTACATTTTGACTGGCTTGTAAAGTGAGTGTAGAAGTTCATGACTCTCCCAGGCAGCTTCTTTTGATGGTTGACGATAACATGATCTGCAACATACTAGACCACAGCCTGACTTGGAGTGATTAGACCGGTGTTCGTCAGATAGTGGAGAAAAGTCAAAGTCAGCTACCTGGAAAAGGAACATCAAAAAGATCATTTTTAGTTCAGTTCCCACTGGCTCAAGTCCAGCAAGAATACACTGGGCTACAAATGGCACTTGGTCCTCAACCGTTTTCAGTCAGTCACTAACTTCAAATAGACTTCTGATTTATACCTTCTGTGCACGTGGCTTATGGACAGTGCCTCTAGAGGTGTATAATTTATATCGTGGCACAGTGGAGAGGGTGTTGGGTACTTTCCAAAGTACCATGAAAGCTACTTTTGATTTAAGAACTCATGCTTATTGCAAACACCTTTTGTAGCAAGTGAAAGGTATATTAGAAATGGAAGGGAGCTGGGGAGAGGAAGGCCACATATGAAGGGTAGGTAACAATTTATGGTTGAACAATTTAGGGCTGCTTTAGGTAACACACCCCTCCTTTTTTATTATCCTGTATCCTCTCCCACTATCTCCTTGCTTTCTTTCATGTAACTACTCTGAGGCAGATCCTCTGAAAGGGATACTTCAATGCAAGCAGCTGCTGGGGAATATTAACAAACTGCCCATGATTATTCTGGCAATTTAGAGTTCTCTGCAACAAGCCAGAAGCATGTCTGTTGCTTCATTTGCCTGCACTGCTTGGATTTTTTGGTGGAACAGATCACACATACCAGGGAAATGCTCCCTCCCACTCTGTTTGTCTGGGGATTAAAGAACTTTTCATATCAGATACCTTTCATGGCTGAAAGATACCTGATTACTGTCCCAGCTCAAAGTAAGAGTAACTGAATACCTCCACGAGATCTTTTTGTTGTGTGTTACTTCGAAAGGTCGTGTACAACACCAGAACCAGCATCACTGAAACCAGAGTAGTGCAGAGCAGGACGAAGAAAGCTGGGTGGATTCCTAGGAAAAAGCACAAGGACACATTCTTGGGGTGACACAATACCCCAAAAAGAGGCAACAGTGAGAAGGAAGCAATGAAGAAATTCTAGGAATATTTTTAGAAAAAAGGAGATGTGTGTAAGAGGGAATAAACTTTTCAGCCCGGATCATTCCAGGATTTTCTGAAATCTCAGGAGTGGGAGAGGGGATTGTAAGAGTCTTTGCCTTTATGCCCTCTCTTCTCTTGAAGAGCCTAAAAACCTCCACCCAGTTACATATATTAGCCCCTGACTCCCCAGGGTGTTTGTACCTCTGTGGTACCCCAAGAGGACAGGAAGGACTCTCACCTCCACAGCAGCTGAGAGCCTCCAGCACAGAGGGACAGAGACTTGTAATGAAATGAAGGCCTAGAAAAATCTACCCTTGAAAATCCATAACTAAACTAAGCAAAAAGAATTGAGACTGCTTAATTAAGGTAGTGTTACAGACTCATATGTTCTCCTAGTTATCCTCTCTGAATACAAAAGCTGGACTATTTAAACTGAAAAATATGTCATTTAAGTAACACAGCCTTCCCAGGGTACTTAGTAGCTTCAAGACACTCTTGGGACTAAGGGTTCAGCAGAATACAAGAAGCTCAGAGCAATTACAGCAGGCACATTATAACTTCTCATTTCTCTTTTTATTCCTCTCCTTTTAGGGTTCTACACCAGCTTCCTGAAACCTCATCTGCAGGCTGGTTAAACACACAATTGCCCACAATTGTCCCTAACCTGTTTGAGACTGCCGATTCCCCGACAGATGGGACTCTGTGCTGCTCACACTCCCTGCTCCTCACCTGCTGGCCGCACTTTGATCCCGTGGTACGTCTGCAGCATCGTCACGCCTTTCTCCACCCTGACGCTGAGGCAATACTGTCCCGCGTCCCTGAAGGTGTGGCTGAGGTTGTAGCAGGAGCCGCTGATCTCCACCAGATGGCATTTGTCACCTTCAAGTGGAATGCACTCGGATTTTATAAGCCAGCACAATGCCAGCGGTGGGCTAAAAGGACAAGAGCAAAAAGGCAAAATTAAAAAAGGTGAAAACGCCGCAAAAATTTCAGCAAAGAGCTTGGTTAAAATAGCAGAATAATTTTGAAACTAATGAAGTTAGTCTAAATACAAATAAAGAAGTAATTAACTGCACAGTTGTTTGGTTTATAGCATTTGCCAAATGAAAAAGTTCTTTGTGATGCTTCTATAAAGGCAGGTCTTTCAGCTGAGAGCTGAATACCTGCAAGGGTCATCAGCAGGCCACTGTGTGTAGAAAACTCCATAGTCCTTCTTCAATAAAGATAAAAGGAATCTTTTTTCCCTGCACTTCCAAGGGAGGGTTATTTTTTCTTTGTCCTGCTCACACAGAAATCGCTGTCTGTACCACTGAAGCACACCCAAGACTGTTCTAATTAAAACAAACCACAAATGAAACTGGAAGGAATATAAGATGAACTCTGTACAAAGAACTAATAGCCAGAAAAATTTAAGTAAATTTCAAGGATCACAGCATTCCCTTACATTAACAAAAGGGTTTTTACTTGCTATCAAGAAGTTTAGTGCAACCTCCTTCATGGCCATGTGGCTTCTCACCAAGTCTAATTGAAGCCTTTTGTTTACCTTCCCAAATCCCTGTTTCAACTGATTCTGCTTGAACTCACCTTACACGCTATAGACTTTGATTCTGACAACAGGCAGAGCTTTTTTTTACCCTATTTTATTAGTATTTAGTTTCTTATCTCTTTACAACATTCTTTGCTAAAGAAACCATTGTGTTTATGTGTTTAGCTCATTTTCTAGCTTTGTTTTTGATAACCCACCTCTTTGTTGCTGCATCTCTATCTTAAACTTCTCTTGCATCAGTCCCAGTCCTGTGACTAGGAGGTACCAAGCCTGCTTTTAGTGATCTCAGGCTTGCCTGTCAGTTTTTGGCTGTTCACATTTACTGGGATGCCATCTCCAGTTCCCACTCCTGCTTTTCACTTTCAGAATGCAAACTGTGCTGCTTTGTCTATTGGGACTGTTTATGCCTTTGGTAAATGACTCTGTGTTTGGGTGCTGCTCGCTCCAAAACTCCAATGTGTTCTAATGCTGTGACTTGAGAGAGCTTGTGCTAGGACTGAGGTGCTCACAACTCTCCTTTTTTCCTATAATCCTTGCTGCATGGAGCTTCTGTATCTTATCCATTTCATGGCAATCATAACTCTGCCAGAATTACTCCTCAAACCTATTAATCCCCTATGCCAGTCAAGCTTTGCTGCTATGCAACAGGACTTGGGATGTATTTTAATTTAATAGTGGGGAAATTGGTGAAGGAGAAAAATTCAAAAGGAAGTTTTCAGATGTATTTTCCCCCACTATTTCTCTGGCTACTTGTCTTTTAACATTCTCTTTACAAAGAAAGATTAAAAATAACATTTGCTTTACATAGGACAACTCTAGTTTTCTGTAAAAATGCAGGTTCTTTCAGCTCTTAGAGCTCATGGTATTTCAAGCCAGGAAAATGCAATGTTCAACAGTATTTTGTTCAAAGAAAATTCGGTGGTTTTTTTGTTTTGGATCGGTTTTTTTAAGTAACTGTTGTATGGGGTGCAACTGACTATCTTAAGGAAACACTGGGGAAAAACACTTAGACAGTTTTTGGGAGGAAAGAAGTTGTGTTTGCTACTTACGTGCCATTGATATGAAGAGATAAATTCAGGTTTTCCATTACCTGAGTCTCTCTGGAGCCCACCACGTTAATACTTTTAACAGCATCTGAGAAGAAAAGAAAAGGCAGCATGTCACACTCCATGTGTGTACTTGAGTGTCACTGGTTTCCCAGTGAAGGTTTTTTTACCACAGACTTGCAGATTTGAGCTCCATCAGTCACACAAATAATACTACTTGTCTGATACCCCAAAAGGAAACCTACCAGGAGAGATGTTGTAAGTTCTCTTTTTTTCTGATTTCTTTTTAATATGTATAACCAGCTTTGTTAATTCTTTACATTTTTAATTCTGTGCTTATTTACTCCTGAAGCTGACCAAATCAATGCTTGATTTAATTAATTTATTGTTTAGGGATAGCTAGTGTAAATTGAACAAACAAATCCACTGTAAGTTACCATAAATACTTAATTGCTTTAATTGCATGTCAGGCTTTTACAGAAGACAGTAAAATTGTCTGTAGATAAAAAGGAAACTGAAGACTTTATCTATTTCCACTCTTTTTTCTGCATTAGAAGAACACGAAGTCGATCCTGCCGTGGGAACACTTCCCTGAATGATATTGACCAGTCATTGCACGTGAAACAAAATTGAAGTTGTGTTACCATGTTAAAGCTAGATTGTATCTGTACATATACAGCTATTACACGTGCAGGAGTGAAGATGCAAAATGTTTCATAATTACCCAAGAGCTCCAGAGCTGTGGTAAAGTCCCCAGTTTTCTGCATAATTTCTCTTTCGTGTATGATGCTTCCAATTTGCTCCCATTCAGCCACGACCTTGAGATGCACTGTGCGATTCCCCATGGAAGAGCAGTTGCAGTAGACAAAGGGTTCCTTGGTAATCTGGTAAACTCTGTGTGCAACAGGAAGAGATTTAGAATCAAAATGGCCTTTTACCAAGTGCTTGCATATTTCTGGTTTAAAAAGGGACAGGTTCTAATGTATTTTCTCTAGAGACAATGCTCCAGTGGCTGTGATTCTAATTCTACTTTACGTCCATATCAATGAGGATTTATGTCTGTGGTATTACCTATGGAAATACAATTAGTATGAGATCCAGAGGAATTCTGTGCATTTTTAATTAAAGAAACTAAAGGCAATGCTAAAAGAATGCACAAAATGGAATAGGTGTAGTCAGTAAATTATGAAAACAACTTTTATAGCAGGCAGACTATTAGCTAACTGATTTAATTGGGATTTTTCTCTAGGTGTACATCTGAATCAGAGCCATCTTGAATACTCATTAAAGCAAACAAAGTAACCACACCTACCCATCTCCAAAATCCCAGCTGTAGACAAATGATGCTGACTTGAAGTAATGACTTGGGTCATGAAGAGAGAAAGAAATCCGGGTCACTGTGTCCGTGGAGGATCTAGAACCATGTGTGGTAACCCTGCTGTCTTCTATTTGGGCAATGGTGAGGTTCCCCGTGATAAATTCTGCAGAATAAAAAAGTGGAAGAAGAATGACAGCATGCTTCCACAGCGTGCTCTGTGTGTGTATCAAAACATTCTTTCAGATGTACTGTGTCTTTCTGTGTCCTAGTGCAAGAGGTGAAGTGTATTTCATGTCTGTTACTCAGTGTTCTCACGTGTGTTAATGAGGAAGTGAAATTAAAATACTTATTTAGGATTATGCAATGGCTGATGATGAAACATCCAATAGAACTAAGAGAAAAAAATCCTGGACTGATTGAACTCAATATAAACTTTTACTATTGTTTTAAAAGGAACTGGTATTAATATCAAGCATCTAGTTCCAGAATCAAACCAGTATACGCATTCTTTATGTTTGGAATGGTGGTTTTTGTTTGTTTTGTGTGGGTTTCTTATGTGGCTTTTTTTTCCTTAGTTTTAGCTATTTCTACAGAAATTAGTATTTGACTGCTATGAATGACAGATGTGCTATATATTGTGAATACAGAAAGAAGGGGATTTTTATGTCTGTGGGAGGTTCTGTGTTCAACTCTGTGTACAAGGAGTGGCAAAGACCGATCTAAAAAAATCCTCTCTAACCTAGGAATAAAGATGTATATGATGAGACACTTATCTGCTTGTTGTAAAATTAATGGGCTATTGATTACTAGTAACAGGCTCTCACCCTGTTAACAATTCATTAAATCTGGTTAACTGTTTTCTTGGTGATGCACAAATAATAATTGCAATTCCTGTTGTAATGGGGCTGTCAATCCCATTATTAGAGGTTGGGTTAACTGTAGCACACCAGTGGGTAATTTGTAAAGAAAAAGAGCATATTTACGGTTATGAATATTCCCAGTAAACTAAAATTGCACTTAGCAACATTTGGAAATGCAGCCATGACTTCACACCCAATTTCAGTACACTCGGACAGAGCTTTAAAAGAAAATGTAATGCTCTGCTGGGCTGATGGCCTAAGATTTGCTGTGTCATGCAACAGGGAAAAGCAGCAGATTGTCACTGCTGATGGTCATCCTAACTTTAGGTCTAGAAATGCTGGGAGGCAGTAGAAGAAGCATTGTTTTAGCAGTCTGGACATCACTGACCCATGCTGATGGGTGAACTGCAGCTGCTGAAGCATCTGGTTTCTAGTTCAGTTTCTCTAAGTGACAGAGGCAGGAAAACACGGGCAGGATCACACTTTGTTCCTGGATGTAGGAAGACTAGAGCATGGCTCTGGTGGTACTGATTAAACCATGCCACCCAAACCCACCTTCAGCCACAGGGCTACAAATCAAACTCTGTTGTCAGAAGCTGGATTTTCACTGGCTTTCATCCTGATGCTGGCAAAGGCATATGTACTGAGTTCCTGGAGAGGTACAGGTTGTAAAGCCATTTTACCTGTAATCTGAAGCACGGTGATGTTTCTCACAACCGGCCGACACAACCAGCAATTTCTGTGAGTCACCCAGACAGACACAGGGAAAGTGCCAGGAAATTCACCGGTCACATTAATTATGGAATTAAACCGCTGCTCGGATTTCTCTATCAGAATCAGAGGAGCATAAATCCAGTTAAAGTGATACAAGTTTGATGTGACATTTTTGTTCTTCATTCTTAGACTGGCCTGAACAGTAGCTTGGGCTCCTGTTGTGATGGGACCGTTGTTGGTTATTTCCAGACTATACAACTCTGTGGAAATCAGAAAAAAAGAAGCAAAACAAACCTTGTTGTACTGCATTTTAAATTTCATTTATTTATTTATTTTCACATTTTAACTAGTCAGCTGTAGTTATGTGACTCACAATGGCACTCATCCCATTAAAGACTTTTCCACTGTATTTTCTTACTGTTTAAAAATCTGGAACAGAAACTGTTGCATGTGTATATGAGTTCAAATAAATAGCAGTAAACAACATGGCAGACTGGGTCCTAGAAATGTACATAGCAGAAAACAGCTTCAGACTAGAACATCACAAAAGCTTTAATGAGGTTTTACACCCAGAGCTGGATGCTGGCTGTAGGTCCATTGTCACTAATGATCTGACATGGTCACTAGACTTCCAGATACTGGAAGAAGCTCAGCTCTAATCTCTGTCCTAAAAATGGTGAACTTTTAAAATCAGGTGAGATTTCATTCACTAGATTCCTTTGCCAGCTCTGTTGACAAGTCTCTCTAACTTTCCTCGTAAGTAAACATAAAAAACTCAGTAAAAGCATTTTCTGTGCTATGGTCCACTTTAAACTTCCTTTTCCAGAGAAGTACCAAAAATCCCAAGGCAAATGAAAGCTGTACCATGTTCTAGTGGCAGATCAGTTGCTGTCCAGAGAGACCTGGACAAACTCAAAAAGTGGGAACCCCATGGGAACCTCATGGGGTTGGACAAGGCTGAGTTCAAGTTTCTACGCTTGGATTGGGGCAATGCCCAGTATTCAGTACAGGATGGGGAATGAAGGGATAGAGAAGGGCTTAGGGATACTGGTGGATGGAAAGCTGGACATGAGCCAACAGTGTGCACCCAAGAAAGACAATGATATCCTGGGCTGCATAAAAATCAGCGTGGCCAGCAGGTTGAGGGAGGTGATGTTTCACTGTGAGGGTGGTGAAACACTGGCACAGGTTGCCCAGTAGAAACATCCAAGGTCGGGTTGGACAGGACTCTGAGCTGCCTGATCTAACTGAAGGTGTCTCTGCTCATAGCAGGGAGTTGAACGAGATGACCTTTAAAGGTCTCTTCCAACCCAAACCATGCTATGATTCTGTGAAACAGCAAGAGGTGCAGGACCTGTGATACTGAACCAGCTCTGCTGCTCTGAATGACTCACCATGATCTTCTCTGCCATGTTTACTCAACTGCTTCAGACCTTGCAACTACTGCAGTAGGCAGAGTGTGAGAAAGGTTGACATTTACGGAAAGGATACATTAAATTAAAAAAAAAAAAATAGCAGTGCAGCAACATTAAAGGTTGTGCATGTGTTAAACGAAAAATCGACCCCCAAGCCCCTAAACAAAAGGAAATGCAAAATAGCTGTGAATTGGGACAGAACTGGGAACAGAATCCTGTTTCTTGCCTTCAACATGGAGCATGTTCCCTTCCCTGTGTCAGTGCTCTGCCTGGCTCTCCTCTCAGTGGCAGTGCTGGGCAGAGCAGCAGAGCTGGGGGTTTCTAATGCTGCTGCCTTTCCTTATCCTCTCTTTCAGCAGCCACCAGACTGCTAACAGGGACCTGAATCTTTGACCTTCAGAAGTTGTATTTCTCACTCCTCCATGACCTCTAATGTGAAGGGAGCACTGGGGGCAGCTAACTCCTGTGCTGGCTTTTCTGCTCACATCAGCTTGGATGGGATGAAAGAGACCACATTAGTGCCTGCATTTTATTTTACAGATCACGGGTGCTGAGCAATTCGGGGGGCAGAAGAACTGTGAGAAATAAACTGTAACATTACTGCCTGAGAAAGAACTCCACTATTCCCATTTCACAGCACAAGAAATGGCCTTGAGTACAGTTTTTTGAGTTAAAAGATAAATGCTTGTGATTTGATGAAATCTGGCACAGGGAGGTTTCATGTCTCTAGAAGATTCAGGCTATGCTCCACTTTGTTTCTGCAGAATGCAGGAAAAAAATAGCCAACTACCTCATGCTTATCTCGCACTTCTCCTTGGAGGTTATCATAGTGCTTTACAAACCAGGGCCATAGCGGCCCAACAGCTGCAGCAGCTGGAGGTTCAGTGGCTAACCCAAGGTCACCCAGGGGGTGACCGGCACAGCAAGACATTCAATCCAAGTCAGGGATTTCTCCTACATTTCCGACCACTCTCTGCAGAAGGGAGCTCTGTGAGTCCCACAGCGAGGGACAGCGGCTGCCCAGGTGCCTTGTGACCCACGGCGCGGGGTCAGCGGAGGAAGCAGAAGTGCAGCTTTTGGCTTAGCAGTGCAAAGCAGAACCCCGGCTGCCCGGGATGCCCCACCTTCACTGCAGGCACCAAGATCACAGCACCTGAGAATAAAGTCCGGGGTGGTGGGAGCGTGCCCAGAACCGCTTCCATCCCTTGTCACATCTATCATGCTCGGGCAGGGAATCCCCTCCACCAGTGCTGCATCTCCCTCCTGAGGTCTGAGCCCTCGCCCCCCGCACCCCTCGCTCGTTCCCTGGCGGCGATGCCAGCGCAGACCGGCGGCCCCTTACCTGCGGCCGGGGCTCGACCGTGGCCGAGCTGCAGCAGCAGCAGCAGGGCGCAGAGCAGCCTCCGCATGCTGGGGGCCGCGGCTCGGTGCCGCCGGGACCGGGACTGGGGCCAGCTCTCGAACCGGGACCGGGTCTGGCCGCGCTGGGGCCGCGCTGCCCCCGCGGCACTGCGGCTCCTCCGTCCGCGCCCCCGGGACGCTCCCCCGCCGCAGCGCCCAGCCCGCCTCTCCCGGGGGCAGTTCCTGCGGGATCGCGCCGGCAGCGCTTACACCAGCCACCGCCGGTGTAAGCAAATAGTCAATAAAAACCACAGATGCCTCACATCTGCCGAGGGCGTGGGGACAAGCCGGGGAGTTCGGGAAGGGGTTTGTGCTGCTCTTCGGTGGCGACAAGCACATAGAAAGTATTTCTGAGGTGGCGCGAGGACGCCTCTGCCGGGGAGGTTCGGCTGCTGTTAGCGGTCCCGCAGCGCTCCGAACGGCCTGTAACGGGTGCGCTGCTGGAGACAAACGAGAGCAAAAGCACCGGAATGTGGTTTTCTGGTGTTCTTTTCTTGTCTTTTTATTTTGTTTTTTCTTGCTTTGTTTTGTACATTTTGGTTTTAATTCGTTTACTTTTACTTTTTTTATTATCTTAAACTCATCATTCGAAGCCCTTTCTCACTCCTGGCCGCCGTTTTGTTTCTTGAGGCGGATCAGCCGCTTCGCTTCCGGTCGTGCCGCCGCTCCCCCGGGGCACGGGAGGGCACCGGAGAGACCGGCAGCGGCCGCCTCTGCCCCGGTAACTCCTCGCCCGCTGTCACCGGCGGCCGCGGCGTTAGCGGAGCCTCCGGGGACGCGGCCACGGGCGGGGC